>VXBJ01006735.1:161480-179036 GCA_013400055.1 Nycticryphes semicollaris | reverse complement strand
CAAGATATTATCTCAGTTGACAACAGATGTGGACAGTATTCGGCATGCTACCTTACAAAATAGAGCAGCAATTGATTTTCTCTTATTAGCTCATGGACATCGGTGTGAAGATGTGGAAGGTATGTGTTGTATGAATCTGACTGATCATTCAAAATCAATTCATAGTGAACTGCAAAGATTAACAGAAAATATGAAAAATTAGAAGTAGAAAAATAATTAGATGGTGGTTAGGAACATGGGTATATTTGGATGGTTACAAGATCTGATAAAATATGCTTTGATATTTTTGAGCAGTTTTATAATTATTGTTATATTAGCTCCTTGTTTGTTACAGTGTTTAATGGGTTCTATGGAAAAAAACAGTTCAAGTGTTCTTAAACAAAAAAGAGGGGAATAGTGGGCAATAATAAAATCTTAATGGAAGAGATTTGATTCTTGGCTTGGAAAAGTACTGGAACTGTCCTTTCTTTGACCTCCAGAGACAAGAATGCATCCTGGCATCATGGAACATGATAGGAAAAAGTAAAAGGATGAGGACTTTGGAAAAAACATCTTAAGAACATAACAAATAAAGTAGAAGGATTTGTTTAAAAGGTATAACCAATTACAATCATTGATTAAGCGTGTGCACAGCTCGTGCACAAAGTATGTAATCAATCAAATAATAGATGGATGCATGTACGGAAATCTTTATCATATAAATGTAACCCAGTTCAGGGAACAAATCGACATTCTCTACACATCGTACTGGTGTGCTGCATGTCCGTACTGGCACGAACTGCTACACTGCTTCCTTGAGCAGGTTCCGTGAAACAGTCACTTAAAGAGAAAGGGCAGAGGGATTGGAGAGATTGACTTCCAATCTGGTATAGTGCTTAAACTCTCTTAATTATTATTGCAACCATCAGATAAGTGGCACCGCCTCAGGGTCACGCTCTGCTCCCACACTGTACCAGCTGCAGGTGGTACCTCTCTTGCAAAACTGCTGCTCTGCCTTTCCCCTTACTAATAAACACATTAATAAACAGGTGGAAGATATCCTTTAATGCAGTGGTGATATTTAAACCAGGGGAGGTGTCAGTCTGGGGTTTTTAAACTTTTGCTTCAGGCATTCGTTTCCTTGGCTGCAGCGTCTGTTCCACATCTGTCTCTGCAGCCGTCACTATCCAGCTGAGAGGAGGTTCTTAGTTGTGCAAGAGGAGTCAGGGCTGCCTTCCTGGCACGCTGCTCACATGGCTAGGACTCCTGGATCTGATAACCCTTTTTTTTTAATTCTCTGTCCTTTGTTACCACCATCCTGGATTTCTCCAGTGATTTCAAGGAGGACTTCAGTCCACCAAGTGCTTCCAAGCCCATGTTAGGCTGGATGGTATCGCCTCGAAGAGGCTTCGTCAGCCTCTCAGCCTGGTGTTTGGCCAGGATGGACTAAGCACAGCAAGAAACGAGAAATGTCCTTTCTCCCAGAAGCCCTGGTCGCTTTTCCAAGGTGAAATGTCCGACTGGTCTTTACGGCTTGTTCCTCTGTTGTCCCTGGAGGTGGGGGCTGCAGGCCATCTGATGGGGGAAGGAATGAGGCACTGCAGCTACACTCTGCTGAGCCTCCCTCACCAGACAGTGAGCAAGGCCAGCCACTGCCCTGCTTCCAAAAGGAGGGAGTCCTCCCTTTACCCCTGTTTTTGGGTCCCGTAGGTGGGCGAGGAAAGGCCCCAAACCAAGGCAGCCCCTTCTCAAGTGACATCTGAGGGAGGAACGGGATCAGAAAGAAGGAGGAAATAAGTAATGTGCTCCCTCAGTTACAGTTGACTTACCAAGTCGTGCCATTGTGTCTCAGAACCATCTTATGATACATGTGCATTATTCCCATAAAATTTCATTGGATAAACACCAACTACATAGTAATGATCCAGTAGATTGTATTTCATGTGGGGTTTGCCCTTTAGCTTCCAACTGCGAGATCAGACTTCTCTGACCAGCATTTTCTTTTGAAATCAGAAGGTGACATTATGCAGCAACATTCCTGTCTTAATTTCCCCCAATCCTAGCCAAGAATGTCCTCCAGTGCTGCCTCCTCATCTCAACGGCATTCCCAATGACAGTTGTATAGCAATGCACCACCACAGAGAGTATCCACTGAAGTGAGTTCCACAGACACACCAGTCTTAATCAGCATTTATAACTTCTTTGCAAAATTGGATAAGAATGACAGGAGGGCTGAGTCTTTGTGCGTGAACACTGACAGGATGAGTGAGGGTTAACACCCCTTGTCTTCACCTAGAAATGAAGACAAGGTTAATGACTTGCATAGTCTGAGAGTGTCCGGGTGGTTCCAGCAGGGTGATGGCAGGATTACACACTAACTATACAAGCAATATGCACGGGTGAGGATAAATACGATGCAGGGTTTGGCAATGCCTGCTTGCTGTGCAGACAGGCTGCCCAGCAAAACCCAGTTCAATACCACCTGCAGCTGGTACTGTGTGGGAGCAGAGCGTGACCATGAGGTGGTGCCACTTATCTGGTGGTTACAATAAAAATTAAAGAGATTTAAAGCACTATACCAGATTGGAAGGCAATCTCTCCAATCCCTCTACCTTTTTTTTTTTTTAAGTGACTGTTTCAAGGAACCTGCTCAAGGAAGCAGGTCATATTAAATGTTATTCCTGTGATTATATTTTTAGTTAAGCTCTAGCAGCTGAGGTAAATGGCTTTTTGCCCACCTGTAAAAACANTTTTCTGCCTTTTTCAGATAGAATACGGTATGTAAAAGCTACAACCGGGCACGAGAAGGCAGTTGGCTGTAAGCAAATAGCAAATGCTTTTGCAAACACATATGCACAGGCGAAATACAGGAAGCCCTGTAGCCTAAGTCTGCTATCACCCAAAATACATTACCCCACTTTCAATACACCAGCTGAGCTATTACACAGCTCTATAGAAAGCACTCAGTGCTTCTCTATATAGAAAGCACTCAGTAGTGTTTCTGTTCCAGAGTTTTCTTCCTTGCTAAATGCTCGTACCTGCAGCCAGACAAACGAGAAAACTTAACAGTTGTCAAGAACATCACTTTATGTTACCTCATTTCCAGAAGATGATATCAAATAAGTAAAAGACGTTCCTCCTTCTTCATTATAATGTCAATAACAAGGAAGCGTATGAGGGTGTTAGTGCTGAAAGAACCGGCAATCAGTGCTATAACCTTTTTTATTTATTTGAGGGTGGTTTTAATTTTTGGTTTAAAGCTGAAAACCTGAAGCTATAAGAGACAAGGCAGTGCTTCAGAACAGAAATTACTTCAATAATTAGCATAAAAACACCCAGTGAGAGTGTGATACCTATGAAGATCTTCTGGGAGTCATGCAGAAACTGGACTTTCAGGCGCAGCATCCTTGACCGTGTGGCTGAGTGTGAGGCACACACAGGAGTCCTAGCCATGTGAGCAGTGTGCCAGGAAGGCAGCCCTGACTCCTCTTGCACAACTAAGAACCTCCTCTCAGCTGGATGGTGACGGCTGCAGAGACAAATGTGGAACAGAGGCTGCAGCCAAGGAAACGAATGCCTGAGCAAAAGTTTAAAAACCCCAGACTGACACCTCCCCTGGTTTAAATATCACCGCTGCATTAAAGGATATCTTCCACCTGTTTATTAGTGGGTTTATTAATAAGGGGAAAGGCAGTGCAGTAGCTTTGCAGGAGAGGTACCAATAGGGGTGAGAGTGTTTACAGAGTGTTTACAGATGGTGTTGAGAAATGTGAGGGCAAAGTGTGCCCACGTGGGCTCTGGATAGAGAAGAGCTGGGCAACTCTGCCACCTAAGACAAGCAACGTTGCCTTCTTATCGTGCACTGAAGCCCAGCTGTCAGGCCACCATCTGAGGTGGGCAGAGAAGCTTCTAGTGACTCCATGGATGTGTGTAGTCTGGGAGCCAGCAGAGGCAAACAAGGTAAATAAAAATTTTTTTTTCTTTTCCGTTTGAGAAGCCAGAAGAGACATAGGATGAACAAAGCCCACTTGGAATCTGAGGACATGAGATACACAATGTCAGCAGACCCATTTTACCCCAGTTAAAAACTGGCTCGAGGGTTCTGCCTAGAGGGTGGTGGTGAATGGAATTAAATCTAGTTGGATTCTTGTTACAAGTATTGTTCCCCAAGGTATCGGGGACAATCCCCAAGGTATTGGACAATACCCCCAGGCATTGGTGCTGGTTCTCTTTAACATTATAAGCAATAACTCAGAGATCCTCACAGTAACCACAATAAACTGGAGAATGAAATGAGTACAATGCATATAAAATTTTACCTCTTTACTGCAAAGTCGTCATGTAGTATGGATGTGAGCAACCTCATTCAGTGATCATCTGTCCCTTCCTCTTTCCCCCCCGCAGTGAGAAGGAGCTGGAAAAGTTGTAAGAAAACTCCCAGGTGCATCATTCCTCACAGCCTCAGGTTTAAACAAAAGGTCAATGTAGTTCTCACATAAGAAACTGCAGATTAGGATATAATGAAAGAGTGAGAAATGGTGCCAAGCTTGCAGTGATTAAGGGATTCAATACAGGATTAAACTTCAAAAAATGTTTAAGTCTATTTCTTAATCTTTGAAAATCAAAGGCATAGAAAAGTAACCTTTTAATTGCTACACAGCTCTACATTCAAAGGCAGCTCCCTTGTTTAGTAACACAGCAACTCCATGTCGCCTGTCAACCACAGAGCCCTACACAATTCTGCTTAAATTAACTCTTACTTCTGTGTCCATTATGAGGAACGACAGAAAACAGCAAACAAGGACACTTGGTGCTTGACTTCTTTTCTTGCTATGACTTTCTTTGGAGAAATACACACATTTGACCTTTTACTTCAGTTTACTCCTAATTTATTTAGGATTTGCAGTATTTTGTTCTTTACAGAAGTATAGTGGTGGTTCCATAATTGTTTGGAAAGCTCACTTAGGCAATGTTTGTGACCTGAGTCACGAGAGTCAGTGTGGAAGTTCTCATGAGAGTCTTAGATGGAAAAACTGATTATTAGAATCACTAAAACCTGCAAGACCCCTTGCTCTACTTACGACTTGCAAATGAATAGACTAACCAAGTAACTACTTGGATTGCTACAAAATTTCTGTCACTTTCAGTATTACAACTTAGAAGGACAAAATGTTCACTAAATCTGACTGAAATTCAGCTGGAGGATAAAGAGAGGAGAAGAACAATAATCTTCTGCCCAAACTGTGCTTTTGAGATGGTGCATTAAGTAGGAAGGCCTCTTTCCATTGGCAGATTTCCTTCTTTCTAAACTAATATACCATTAATATCACACTCTATTTTTTTGACAGAAAATGTTGCTTCAAAATTCCTTTCAAACCATGGCCTGGAAGCTCAGTGGGCTATGTAGGTCCTTTGGGACAGAGTGTATAGCAGCTGCAGGTACAACCCAGGGACAACAGAAAAAGAGCAAACCACAAGGATGCTGGTGCTTGACTTCTTTTCTTGCTATGCATTGTTTTGGAGAAATACAGACATTTGACCTCTATCTTCAGTTTAATACTGAAAATAAGTATAACAGTAATTTCTTTTGTACAGAAGCATATTGGGTGTCCGTAATTGCTCACTTAATCCTCTTTTAGTGTTCCATTATGTTGAATTTCTCCTTCAAATGACATTGTAATGTATTGTCACAGCACCAAGGTGACACTCTATGGGAGCATCCAGCTAAACCAGTTTTAGAGCACTATAGGTGAGATGCACGGAGCTGTCATTCGACTCAGCTGTGTCACCTTGTCTATGTTACCTTGCCTTGTCTATGCAGCGGTAATTTGGGAGGATCTGCATAAACAGCTCAGCATGGCTACTCTCAAGATTGCATCACAATAAGAGCAGAAGCCAAATGGAGTTTTAATGAAAAAAATCCCACCATTATTCTTGTGACCTTGAATGCTAGACATCAAAAACATAGCAACTGAAACTTAGGAGCCGTCACACCACCAGAGGTGTGTGATTATGCAGTATTCCAGATAGTGTAATAATGCATAATCCTACACCCCCATCGAATCTTCAAATCAGGAAATATAAACTTTAAGGTTTGGGGAGAAAAATTGGGAATCTTCCAACAATATAGCTGTCCTGTAGGAGATTTGTCCCCACCCCACCCTCCTTGTCCAGAATTCTCTAAGCTTTATTTTCCCAGGGACTGAGCAACCTTAAGTGACAGAGAGCGTAAGTGGTTAATACGTATGGTATATGGCATGCTATGAAGATTGTGATAGGTTCACTCATTTAAGATATTCATATCTAGCATGCTTGTGGTTTTGTTGTTACTTTTTCAGGATCACTTGTAGGCTTTAATAGTGTATTTTGTGAATTGTTTTTAAATTGCAATAGTGTATTCACCATTGTACCCATCGAACCTGCAATTGTGGCCTATTGGACCTATGATTGAAGTCCAAATAAATTGTTAATTTGAAGCTCTCAGTGAAATCTTTTTCTCTTTTTGTCACAGAAATTAATCCTTAACTAGATGGTTTCCAGAAAGACATGAAAATTTCTGTCTGCTGCAGAACAGAAAGCTTAATGCTGCCAGTGCTGTCGCCTTAAACAATGCTTTTGATATTTCAGAAATCAAGCATAAAGAATTAGCAGAAAAATTATACACAGCTGTCCATGAAGATCATGTCTTAACCCTTGACACACCTCAAAAGAATACGTACATGATCTGTATGGACAATGAAGAGGTACTGGGGAAAAAGCGTTTGGCTTTCCTTTTGTCATAGAAAAGGTTCACATTTGAAGTAAGAATCCCAGGGAACTCAGTTGAAAAACAGTAGATGAGTGATGGAGGAAGGACTGCAGAAGTGGCTATGCTTCAAACTTTGTGCATGACAGAAAGTGTATTGGAGGGAGTGCTTACATTCTCCAATTTACAATAGTGACTTTCTGGCCACTGCTGCAAATAAGGAGACATACTGGAAATAGAGCCACTGTGGCACTGCTCAGGATTTTGCAAAAGCAGCAATAGAGCCAGTCCTTGTTGTAACTCAGGAGTTCCTCACTAATTCCTCATCAATAAGGCACATTAACATTATAAGTGGAGCCTGAGAAGTATGTTTCTGGGAGATAGTAAGAGGACAAGCAAAGGGCCAGTCTCTCTGGAGGATAAAATAGCTCAGGTTGCAAGGGACCTTGAAGATCATATAGCTTCAACCCCCATCCCCTCCGCCATGGACAGGGACATCTCCCACTAGGCCATGTTGCTGAAAGCCTGGTCTTGAACAACTTCAGCATACATGTATCGACTTCACACAAAATTAATTCATGTCTGCTTTCCTGAATAGCTAAATGACAGTCAAATATCAGCCGGCAAGGCAGGGAGCTGAACTGGGAGCTAAAAACTGTGTTAGTTTTTTTAGCCATTGCTATGTTTTTCTTTTTATATAGAGCTCAGCTATGATTACAGTATGGTATTAACCCACATTATTTTTTCGTTATTCTGGCTTGCCGATACCTGCCAAATTAACTATTAGTGAAGAAGTTTAAAATGTGCTCTGGTGGTGTGCTTCTTTCTTATGAGTGAACTGCATCCCTCCTCATGCAACGTGTGCAACCTTACTGTATGTTCAATTCTTTTCACAACATTGAAAGGTGTCTTAACATGCTCAGACCATACCAAGGACAAGGTGGCAGTCAGTTGTAATGCTTTGAGAATGTTTGCTTGTAATCTATTTCTTGTACCTTTCTGTGGGGGAAGAAATGCAAATGAGGTGTCCTGGAAGGGCACATGTAGGGAGCAATAGGGAAGGAATAGCTGTCCCACGTATGTGCTAAAAGCCTAGAAAATTAGGAGAGTGGCTTTGTCACTTTTCTTCTCGGGGGTCGCAATAGTGTTTTCAAAGCTTCCATTTTTCCTTTGGAATATCTCAGAATCTGCATAGGAACAGCATTAGCTTTCCTATAGATTAGACACAGTTTCTGAGATTGGGATATAATTGTTATCAGATAGTGCTTTTGCAATGACTAGCAATATAAGCTCTAAAAATAAAAGGACCACTCACCCTTCATTTTTCAGTTAGTAGTTGTGGTTTAACCCCTGCAATCACCTAGAAGCTCGCAGCCACCTCTCTCCCTGCCCCTTGTAGTAAGTCAGCGAGATGAGGAAGCAAAGCATAGGAAATTAAAATACCTCATGGGCTGAGATAAAGCAGATTAATAGAAAAGGAAAATTATAATGAAAATAATAATAGACTAAACAAAATAAAGTGATAAAACTCACTCTCACCACCCAATGATCAATTGACCTGCTTGTCCTGAGCAGTGATTGTGGATAACCACCCCCAGCCAACCCTGTTTTTTATACTGAACACGGTATCTGTGGTATAGAATATCCCCCTTGCCAGCTTGTCCTGCCTGTGCTCCCTTTCAGCATAAAAAACCTGTAATTTTTAGAGGAGAAAATGTTTTGAAACCTCAGCAGATATCAGGTTTGGATATTACAATTTGCTCACAAGTCCTGTGAGTCTATATAACAAGGATAAAACATGAAGGAGAATTATCAGTGGAAAAGGCTGCTTTTTCAGTGGTCTAGAACTCCAGGATTTTGAATGTGTTCCATTAAAACTGAACAAAATTTGTATATATGCCATTCCTTGTAAGTACTTCACAAAATGGACTGCTGATCTGAATCTTGTTATGGGTCTTAATTAATCAGCTACAAATGACAAAATCAGCTACAATCTATTGATTGTGTGAGCCTTACGTGAGCTACAGGCTCATTTTGCAACCATCCCTCTTATTACCTCATTTGCGGAGGGGAGGTAACAAAACAAAAAACAGAATAATAGCATGATCAAGAAAGTTATTCTGTGTCTTGTGGTACAGAGAAACCTCGTACTCTTTTTATGCAATTTTCAATAAAGCATGTCATTAGTAAGTAGTCTTTAGTAATCTTTTTTAGATATATATCCCACAGTCTTTTTAGTTTTAAACGAAAATCTATTTAACTTATGAAGCCTTTTTGTTTCACTGTTGAGTGGAAAAAGTTAGCTGTTTGTTTAAAGCCTACTTTTAGAAAGAACAAAATACAGGACTGTGGAAGGACACATGCATGTCTGGACTCCACAATGATACGTAAAGGAGCAAGACGCTTATATTAAATATCCCCAGGCAGGTGTGGATCCCAGGCTGAAACGAAGATCACGCTAGTCTGATATGGTAGATTCAACCAATGAGTCAAATTCTTATTTCTCTTATTGGCTCCAGATCTGAGTTCACTAGTCTTCCTGGAAATTTAGCATAGGAACACACAGTTACTCCTTGACCAATGTAGTAGAGGCTAGGTTTCCAAGTGTAAGGGCCACGTATACTGCCTGCCCAAGCAGGCAGTGAGGAATGTAGCTCATGTGCTAAACCTCCTCTATGACTCTCTTTTGAGAAGCAAAATTTCCATCCCTAGGCAGAGGTTAGAATAAAACCAGTTATTGCATTTTCTGATAAGTACTTGCATGCGGTGTTGGCAAAGAGTCTGACAGGCAATAATTTTAACTCTAACAGAAAATTCCTTTCCATCAAAAATTGGAATGATTTGTGCAAATAGATAAACTTCAAGAGCATATTACTTGAAATGGCATTCTTGGTCAAATCAGATAGTGAGGAACACTACTTTTTTCAAGTAGTTGAAGCTATGTGACACAAACAGGATGGCTACACAGTTTCTTATGGCAAAAGATTAAACTGAAGTACAGTGAATGTTTGAGCCATTGAAATAGGATTCGCCAATTAAAAAAAAAAAACAAAACAGAGGTCTTGATTTGTTAGTGAAGGAATACACAAATGCAAAAGAACTACCCTTAAAATGAATTAGAATGTAGATTTTAGAAGAATGCAGATGTCTGTTGTTAGAAATCTGAAAACACACATGCTTGTTATTTTGTGCAACTACTACTATTGTGTAAAGTGGTGCCCAGCATGGTAAATAATGAAGGTGAGGCAGATAACTTGGACAAAAGTATTTATTTGTCAATGCTATTTTGGTAACCAAAAGTAGAACTGATAGCAGTTCTATCAATTTATATATCCAGTGTTGGATATCATTAACATTTTTCAGCAAACTCAGTCTGAGTAGCAGTAGTCTTTTTATGAAAGAAAAGCTTCATAAGCTCTGTATTCGACTATATATTTTCTATGTGACATTCAATTATTCCTGAGAAAGCATCATGTTGCTTTCAGCTCATATACAGTTAGCCTTTTCATAGTAGCTAGTATGGGGCTATGATTTGGATTTGTGCTGAAAACAGTATTGATAATACAGGCATGTTTGAGTTATGCTGGGCAGTGCTTACACAGTTGAGGCCTTTTCTGCTTATCAAACCACCTGTTTCTCGTTTCCAATGTTGGTTCACAAGATGGGGGTTCATAAGATGTCAGGAGGGGACACAGAAGGGACAGCTGACCAAAGGGATATTCCATAATACATGATATCATGCTCACTATGTAAAGCTGGGGGAAGAAGAAGGAACGGGAGATGTTCAGAGTGATGGGGTTCTCTTCCCAAGTAACTATTACACAAGATGGAGCCTTGATTTCCTGAAGATGTCTGAACACTGTCCTGCTGATGGAAAGTAGTGAACAAATCCCTTATTTTGCTTGGCTTGTGTGCACAGCTTTTGCTTTTCCTATTAAACTCTCTTTAGTGCACCTCACGAGTTCTCTTCTCTTTACACTTCATCTGTACCCCTGTCGCACTGAGTGAGCAACTCAGTGGTGCTTAGCTGCTGACTGGTGTTAAACATTTCCCTGCAACTGCTGTGCAAGACCTGCAGGATATATTACTGTCATCCCTCTAAAGCTTTTTATCTTATTTCTTTATCAAGGTGAACAAAAGTAAAATAACTTGGAAGAAACCACTTTACAGAAAGCTGACAGTCATCTCCCAGTAAATTACAAAATACTATTATTGACTTCTTGGGTGCTACATTAGTGCAACACAGCTAAATGCTGTTGAAACCAAAGAGAGGAAAGGAAACTTTGACCGCATTTGAGGAAACAAATTAAAGACTCAGCATAATCTGCAGGTATTGTAATTCTTGAAGCTGCTGATTTTGGTTTCTTTTCAGGTGTCCCTTGGATCTTCCTTATTGTAGGTACATTAGATGATATTTGCTGACTCAATATGGAACTCTAAAACTACTGACAGATGTTTTCTCTTTTCCAGATTACAGAATCATTGGAATTTACCTAAGATGTAACTCATCAGCTGAATGTTGCAGTTAATCTTCTGAATTCTAATTAATTACTTGTGTACCAAATATGTTCAATGATTGGCACGTTTCTGTTGCAATGAGATTGTTGTAGAAACATTCTGCAATCACTAGACTGAGATCAGATGAGTTAATATCTCACATTTGGCTTTTTGTCTTTATGGTCCTGTGTCCTAATAAAGTTTGTGTGTGTTTAAGTTCATGTGTGTCGTGTCTGCCTCCCTGAAGCTACGTCCAGTTTTCACTGTATTTGACACATGAGTAGGAATCCCAAGGGCACTACAGCTTCAGTGGAAATGGTCAGGTGAGGAAAAAGGGAGAGCCTTCAATAGATGTCTAATAAAACTTACTAGCCTGGAAAAAATCCAGACAAGACACACCTACAGTTAATTTCCTGCTCTGGAAATCTCTCAGGCACAACCCACAGAGTTTTTGAGAACTGTGCCAGAAGAACCAAATCCAAAGGGAAGCAGGATTTTCTTGGTCTCACTGCTTATAGGAGTGCTGCTCCTCGTTACTTTCCCCTTTTTAAGAAACTCAATGCTTTAACACATGAAGACGGGGTATTCCTCTGACTGGAGGAGGAGAAATGCTTAAAAATATATGATGCTTTTTTCACAGGCAACATTGAATGTGTATGGACTGGTATAGAACAGGTTAAATCCGGATTTTCAGAATTAAATTAAACCTCTGATACTTTTTTCAGGCATGTCATACCTGAATCTGACTTTCCTTTTTAATCCTTTAAAAAGGATTTTAAATCAAAAGCATCCTTGAACTCCAAGTTTCTCTGGACCCACAGACACATTTTTATCTTACGAGACAATTTGCAAAGATTATATATATTGAGAAGATTCTGATCTTCTGTAAAGAATAAGTTAGGTGTTCCCAGAGCTGTGCAAAGCGAGACAGAGGCAAAACTAACTCAAGGTGATAAAAAAAATAGATCTGGATAATCACTGCATTTCATTTTATTTTCCTCTCCACCAGATGGTGCCCTTTAGTTTGTCTTGTGGTGGGTGTTCAATCCAAATCATTTAACACCTAGCCATATTAGGCCCTCTACCTCTCTATATGTTTCTACCCATACTGTGCACCTGGAAGCATTGCACTGGATAGGCACCTTTGGCCATGTCTGTCCTGCAGTTGTGCATGATGTTTGGAGTATCTTTGTTTCTTCAAACCTTAATGCTTTATTGCAAAACTGTGATATTGCAGCCAAATCCAATGACATTGCAAAAATATATCTCAATGCTTTGTTACAACTTTTATAATACTGAAACAAGCAAACCAAGAAACGAGGTATCCTCTGTGCAATTCCACACGCTAGCGCAAGTGTTACAGGTCACAAGCATAGGATTATGACCCATGATGGAATGCGTTAACTCTTTGGAGTTGGTTTCTCCAGACCAGGTCTGTATCATTGTAAACAAGTGGATGACGTGCCAAATTAATAACAAAGGCTGAGTCAAGCAGGAAACAAGTCTGATTTTACAGCTTCTACATCCTGCGATTTGCAGAGCACTTGCTGCACTTGCCTTGACACTGACCTCTCTGCTCCCTGATGAGGGCAAGTTCTGGTCTTGCATCATCTAGAGCCAAGACACTGGCTCACCCAGAGAGACTCATCAAAGTGCTTTGTGACTTCCACTTTTACCTAGCACCAGGAAGACAACCATCAAAATGTGCTGTAAAGACTTCATTATCTTTACTAAAATCTCTGAAAAGTATCAAAAGTTAATACAGTGTCTCATGATATGTTCCCTGTCCTTTTGGATGCATGGAGTGACACCACTCAGAACAGTAAAGGCACTAATCTGCAAATAAGCTTCCTGGGACCTGACAAGCCTCCAGCTGCTGGCTGCTTAGTGGGGGCTACAGAATCAGCTGCAGCTCTGTCCTTCAGATGTCAGCATCCTCAAGCTGCTCACAGCTCTCCGCAGCCTTTTCTATCAATCTCTTTTGCAGAAAACTGAAATAACTAAGCATATATTTTGCTGAAAGTTTTGTCCTTTTTTCTTGTTCCCTTTCCATATATTTGGCCTGCTGTCAGTTCCCCATTACCTCTCACATGTCCGGTGACAGTGATGATTGAGGAGATATACCTGCCAGATATCTCAATGATTAACAGAGTGTCAGGTGGGGGTTTTAATGTCTGATATAAATAGATGGTGTGTAGCAGTAGTTGATTTTCTGTAGGACATTTGTGCTTCACTCTGATGATGTTAAAGGGCCAGGAAAGTGGCAGGTAAGGGATTGTAGTGACAGAGATAGGTCTTTTCATATGAAATTCTTAATATATGTTGAGACTGAGAAGCAGAACTCCCCCTTTCACCTTTTCATGAAATTATACAGACAATTGCTGAAGGCGCGTAATGAATGAGTGTTGAATAAATATGCCTGTGCTTTAGCTTGAGACATTATAATGCACTTTAGGGCTCTATAACACAAGCAGATTTGAAAAGGGAAAAAAAATAATTTAAAAACCCACTTAGTGAGAACAGATGATGAAACATATTAACAAAACTAAGAGTTGTAACTTGAGTCCTATGGTCTCCTGTTGGAGACACTAAATCACATAGGTACTTTCAGCCATAGATTAAGTGCCATCTTAAAAACAGCTAGGACTTTTCCTAGAAAAACAAACTAAAATTCCATTCTACTTTAGTATAAAAAAAAAGTTTTTAGCTGTAAAACATTGTAATTTCAATTATCTTTCCTCTTTTTCCAGATTACTTTTTTTCATGACCCATTTGTCTTATCTATGTGCCATTGTGTGTATTTAATTCAGTTAAACAGCAAAAAGCATTGTATTTTCCTCTCTGACAAGTGGTTTAGTCCTACAAATAGCTTCTTCATTGACTGTCTATATGCATGAATATTGACTGGTTCCATGGACCTTGAGGGCTGTCCTCAGCTTAATTTTCCTTAATTTTCCTTATGTTTTAGTGACACATTACTTCATGTTTTCTGTCCTGAGCCCTCTGTACCCTGCTTATTGAAATGTCTAGATGCCATAAACGTGATGGGCAGATCCACCCCTGAACACAAAGGGACAAAAATATACTCCTACTATTGTGATTATAGTTGTAGAGCCATTGCATGTTTTTTGTGTGAAATACTTCTACAATGATAGTTAATGGGCCAAAAGTTAACATGAGAAACTGCTTTTGCTGAGTCATAGACTCACATTATATGATGAAGAAGACAGACTTGCGCTGACAGAGAGTAGTAGTTTGATATAATGTCTTGGTTTTATCTCAACTCTGAAAGTAATAGGCTACAAAAGCTAGTGATTCAGTGAGGTGAAGCAGGACTCTCTGAAGAAGGAGCAGATTCTGCCTCCCAAAGTTTACCAAGGAAACTGCTGTGATTCAGAGCTGAAGTGACAAAACAAGAGTACGCCTTGCAGAAAGACTCCAGTTATGCAGTTCACACGGGGTGCTGCTCCTGGCTTGGAGCTGTGGTATCGATTGTCAGGATAGCACTATCTGGTGTACTTGAAGTTGATGGCACACGTTTTCTGACTTTGTCCTCTGCATTTAGATTTGGGTGCTGGGTGGTAGCTTTTTCTTTTGCGGTTTTTTTTGGGTTTTTTTTTTTGGTTGGTTTATTTGCTGTTGTTGTTGTTGTGGTTTTATTTTTTCCCTCTATAAACACTCCGCTTAATTAGGAAGAAGAACCAAGTTCTCTTCCACCTCTAAAGGCCTCAGGAAAGATTTTAAAGGGCACTGTGAGGAGCATGAGACACTCAGCGGCACTGGCAATGACAGTGTTCCTTGGCACCCACTGAAACATCATAGTCAGCTTGTAACTGATGCACTCTTTTCTGAGGCTGTTTTTCCTGGAGAAGTGCAGCTAGCTGAAGGTCTCTCAGTCACATCTCTCTTTCTCTTTAGGGCATAAGAACCAACAAAACTGTTCTGTACAGGTCCTGCATATTAGTGAAGCAATGATGAGTCTCTGTCTCTCTCTGTGTCTTTCTCAAGGGAACCCGAGGGAGTGATTCAAAGATCTTTGTTTTAATAACAGCGCTGGACTGTACTTGCTGGTCCTTGCATTTGGCTTGACAAATTTGTTTACTATAGTGTTTGTGAAATAGGAACAAGTCATAAACATCCATCTAGCTGCACCTCTGCAATGGCATGCTCTGACATGCTTAAGTATTTCAGTGGAAGTGCTCCTGCAGCCGTCTTTGTGGTTCTCAACTGTTCCAGTTACGGAGAAAAACAACCATTATATGTTACTGAGGTCATATGGTGAATAAGATATTATGAATAGTCATGCTGAAAACAAAAGCTTTGGTAACTATTCAGTGAGAAATGTGGGAGTTGATAAAAGTTTTCAGAGAAGTTCAAGATAATAAAGCATGTGTAAAAAAATTAGCCTGGGTAACTTCCAGTCAGAAATAGTTTCTTAATAAAGTGTTAGATATGGGGGATTTCACTCACGCTGATTTTCATTTGAGGTCTGAATCAACTGATCATCATCTTGAAGGCAAATCATTAAGTGAAAAATTTAGGGAGGGGAGACATTAATATGTCGGTTTTACCCTGTGTCCCAGAGGCGTGAATAATTGCTTTGTGTTGCTGTGGCAATGGCTTAATCCCCTAAATTTAAACTTCTCGCTAGCAATGTTAGATCTGAGTGGGTAGTAAATAATTGTAAAGATACCTTCCTTGCCAGAAATTTTGCCAACAGATAAAAAAAATGCCTTTCTTTCATATGCCCTTTAAAAGAGGGGTTACAACTAACATGCTCACATAATAACTTGTGCATTTGTGACAAATCTTTTCTCCATATCACATCTTACTGTTAATTCAAAACTTCCTTCATGAACAGCTGGGATTTCATCTAGAAGTTTCAATCAGGTGTGTAGGCTTTCCTGAAATATAGACTGTGAACGTTTATACATTTATTCTCCCAGCATCTATATAAACGAATATATTTTACAGGTCTGGGCCTAAAAGATGGATATTGTATAAACTGCATATAGTCTTGCAGAAATGGTATGATAGAAAGAGAAATATATTCTGGAATTCCTAAGGTCAGAGCCTCAAATACAATCATCCAAGCTAAACATCACTTCTGCGAACAATGGGTCCAAGCATATCTGTCCCCAGTGTGATAATGGCAGAAATACACTGGCACAAAAAGATGGTGTGATATTTAGGGTTAGAATATTTATTTTTCTCAGTTTTATGAAATTCCGGCACATTGCTTCGTTTTTTCTCTCTCTGAAGTAGATTTTCAGAGTTTTCTTACATGATGCACCCCACTTCAAGATTTCATCTCACTTCAGTCTTTCAGTCACTTATTTATGTTTTCTTCCACAGAGTATGAAGATGTTTCCTGTGTGTTAGGAAATTTCCAAGGGAAGAGCAGAGTTGGTAGCAGTAACCAGCTGAAACAATGAACGTGCTCATTGCACAGAAGTGCATGCTTAGTAATTATAATATTCTAAATAACATTGTCTTTCTTTTTGTGCTTTATGTACAGTATTAAAAATAAAATAGTCTACCACAGTTAATTTATGAAAGCAGCTAATAATTACTTCATTATTGCATAGCAAGCCTATGTTACAGTTGTGGTTACAGGCCTGGCCAAGGTCTTTGATGTTCTGGTTCATTAATGTATATTAATAAAAATATTAATGTATGTCTTCAGCTTTCATCTCACATTCATCGGCTAATTATCTCAGTAACTGGTTTCAGTCAGTTCTTATTCAAAGTTTTACCCTTTCATTTTCCATCTTCTATACAGGGTACTCCCAGAGTACAGTCGCCAGAGTCATGATTTATTGTCCTTTCGTATACCAGCTCTGTCCAGGGAACTCAGCTCTCTGTGAAATTTGCAATTGAAAAAATTTGAAAAATATCAGGTGATGTAGTTATTTGCAGTGACACAATTGGATGTTAGTTAGAAAGAGCTAAATTTAAATAGGAAAATACAGCACTTAGCCAACTGCAGGGCATAAGTGCATTACTGTACTCTTTGGACTTCTTCCTCTACTCCCAGTCAATCAGGACATGAACCCCATGACTGTGAGTGAGATTTGATGTTAAGAGGGCATTTCAAAATACAATGAATTTGAATTCTTGGATCTGCTAGCCTGGGTATTTGAGTGCTCTGTGTCAGAAGTTAGTATCAAATAACTTACTCTTGGAAAAATCTGTATTGGTTTAAAGTTTCCTGACAGCTCTAGGATCTCTACACAAGAACATGCTGTAGTCTAAAGCTTTCATTCATTTTCAAATATTGCAAATGGCCACCTCTATTCAGATAAATTTCAGTCAAATTTATATATATATATAAT
>VXBJ01006735.1:150511-161431 GCA_013400055.1 Nycticryphes semicollaris | reverse complement strand
ATGGTGATTTTAAAACGTGGTCTTTGTTTTATACACATATTGTGATTTTGCACCTTGCATCTCGAAGACTATTAATAGTAATTAAATAGTGCTTAATAGATGATTGCCAGTCTCTCTCCCTTCCCCACCTTTTTCATTATGTATTAAAACAAAACCAAGGATAATAAATAATAATAAGTAATAATTCAGTGTCAGCAAATAAAGTTATAGACTTAGAAATTGCATACCTAATATTTTATGCTAGGACGCTAAGATATACATCCTGTATTTCTTATTCCTGTATTTCTTAAAGAATTATGCAATTAGAAATGCACATTAAGTTAATATGCTGTAGTGTTAAGATGATGAGTACTTGGAATTCTGACAATCGTGCAAGTTCCAGTATAATTTTCCTTTTCTGTTTCATTTTTTCAATGAGTGAATGTATGAATCATGGCTTACCTGCTTTGACTGCCACTGGTTTTCCAGGGATAAGAGATGATGCTGGGAAGGGATGGTGGTCTATGCAGCTACGCTATACGGAGAAAAAGGCTGATGGTGGTATTTAACAGTAGATGGACTCATGTATCATTAACCTTCATTTTCAGAGGAATTTTATTCTGTTATTTTTTTACTGTACACAATTGCAGAACAGGTAGCTGCTTTCTTTTAATTTATACCTTTATGGACAATGGATTTCACGATGCCTCAGTGCTTCTATATATAGCATTATTGGTGATATGAAAAAGGATATGATGTACAGTTCACTGCACAGAACATGAAGTGACATGACAAGAGGAATATGACAGTGGATTATACCTGAAACTCATGGCTGAACATGAGCAGGGCAAAACTGAGCCAGATGACTAGGATAAGCTACTTGCCTGAATGTGATAAAATCATAGAGTAGTTTTGTAAAGGAAGAAGTACTGTCATTAGGAATACTTAAAAGTACTCTAGATGACAGACTAGTTACAATGGTAGCTATTATAGACTTTTAATTCATAGAATATATGATCAAGTAACTGATTTAGAGGGACAAACAAAACCCCAAAGGCTATAATAACCTGGTCTGATCACTTCCATGAATGTGGTTTGAACAGGAGACCTCCTGAGGTACTTCCAACATGAATTATCCTATGAAATAAATATATCCAAGCATGTGTGAAGAAAATAAATATAGAAAGTTACTGTTCCATTTCCTGTGCTGTCTGCAGGTTGAAACTGCCTCTTACTCCCTATTTCCCCCTTACTTTTTTCCTCTTTCCTTTTTTCTCCTCTTCTTTTTGTAAGTTCCTATGTAACTATATTGTAATCCAAAAACACAGGGTTTGTGCACTTACTGTCGATACCCAAGAATACTCAGAAGTACGTTGTGCAAAGTTACCATTTATATTAGATCAAGACCAATGACTACAAATGTGTAATTGGCAGTCAGACAGAATAGCCGATTCATTTTAGTAGCAATAGTGCAATCTCCTAGTACAGAAATTGACTTAAACTGGCTCCGTTTTTAGCTTCAGCTATGGCTGCTCCATATGTGCTTCTTTCAGGCATGCAACTGAGACGCATTTTTGCAATGTGTCTACATGTGTGGAGGTGCATAGTAAAGTGACCTGTCTGCTTAATTAGCATCTCATTTCACTCTTTTGGGGGGATTGACTCCCACTACTAGGGTGGCTGTGGCAGGCACTACTGCCTCCCAGTACGTCCTGATGCTTAAATAGAATTACTTTCACACAAAGCAAGGTTGTAGAGTTCTGCTCTGGAAAGTGCATGTAAGTAGAAGTATAGTGTATAGGTCATGAGACCAGTGATGGAGTTTTCTGATCACAATTCTGGCTCCAAGGACTTCAATGGTTTACTAGAAGAATAGAGAGTACCTCAAGGAGGGACTCACTCCTTTGAAATTCAGGGCAGTGTTGCTGTGTGTCACTGAGTCCACTTTGTAAGCCACAGATTAAATCTTAGTAAAGTCACTAAAATTTTTCTCATTCTTTCCTCCCACAGATGCATGCACCATGCCAGATGCTATTAGCTATTTCAGAAAGGGCATGGGAGAATCCTGGAAAAAGTTTTTCTTTCTAAATAAATCAAGTAATTAATTCTGAGTAAGGCAGTATTGCATAGTAACCCTCTACAGGGGTGATGAAGTGCAAGATTCATGTCAGTGTGCCTCACTGCAGTATCTGCGATACTGTTCACGATTTAACAGCCTGGTTAATCCTTCTGCTCACTCTTCATGATTTAACAGCCTGGTTGGTAAAAGGCAAATGCAGTTCTTTGGTGCTCACTGATCAAACAACCACATAGCTGAACGAAATTGGCCCCTTCTCCTGGCAAAATGGATGTGCACGTACTTTCAGCTGGGAACATCATGCCAAATATAAGGATTAGAAATATGAAACCTTTACAGAATAAAAGGTGTCAGGATAATATTATAGCTATTGGGCTATGATAGTCCTACTCGAAGACTAACGTAGTAGAACTCTAAGGGCAAAGGCTGAACTTCTGTGCCCCTCAAGTTTAATTAGCCAGTGCCAGTATACCCTAGTACAATATACCTTCATTTATGAAGTCCCTCCTTAACTCTGTAGAGTCTTCATATCTATATATATTGACAGAAATTTGTAATTTCTCACAAACAGGAATTCATTCATCCTTATAGTGTCAAGAGTTACTTCATTAAGAGCATAAACTAGAAAAACCCAGTTGAAAGACTGTAGTGGAAACCAGAGGAACAACCAGGTCTCTGAAGTCCTACTTACGTCCTGCTTAGCAAGAGTATCTGTTGTACCATGCAAGTTTTGTAGTGAGAACTAGATGACTTTCTGTGAGGTCAGTGTAAGATATTTACTTAGTCTATCCTCCAACTCCAGTAGAACAATATTTGCCCTGGTCACACATACACTGGACATGCATATTCTCTGGCAGAAAATGTAACTGATATGTCCAGCTAAAGGAGGTGAAGGAAACTCTTGGGACATATAAGGATATGGCACATATATAGACTGAAAGATTTCCTTTTAACTGCTAACAAAGTGAAAGTATAGTGAGGAAAGGGTGTATTGTTTCAATTTCATTATGCAAACAAATAAAAGTACTTGCAGTTCCATGGAATTTTAACACAGTTAATCATAAACCTGATATTTGCATCTCACAGGCACTGAGCATTGTGTAGATAGTGGAGTCGGGATAAACTGGTTTGGAAACCTGCTATGGCTAAGTTCAAGAGTTAACCCTCACTCCCCCACTCAGATACTGGGCAAGGAAATCCTTTCGTTAATTAATCCCCAGGATTGGAAGTTAGCCTATGAATTGTTCACACTTCATAGTATCTTGCAGGTAGCTGCTTGCTTTGAGATGTTCCCAAAAGACCTGTTCTGGTATGAGTCCTAAAGCTAAACTGAACTATGAAAGGGGTGGGTTTTTAACGCCTTTTATGCCTATGCAGTTATTAGACCCCTTCATTCATCTTCATGAAGCTATTACAATTTTGCCTTATGGCAGAAGTGGCCACTCCCTGACTCTTAAACGCTGAAATCTCGGAGTCCTCTTTAATGGCCTTTCTCAAATACATGAATGTACCCACTGAATGCACTCAGCTGACATTTATGCACCAAGACAGCATATGCATAATGAGTGTCTTTATTCGCTCCTTAGTCATTCAGTCATGCAATACTCACCCACATGCACTCAGACATGCATGAAAACGCACACTTAGAGAACCTTATTACCCTTCGGTGTCATGAAAATTGCGAAGCTCACACTGAAGAACTTGGCCATCCACATATTCATGATGCCATGAGCCTCTGTTGGGCATATTCCTATGTGAGAAATTCAGAGGAGCAGCATTGGTGCTATAGATTCCTCATAACTAATTAATTCCATAATGTCCCAGTCAGAATCTCTGCATCCTAACCTGCCTGTCTCTGCAGTCCCAGTTAGGACCTGTATTGTTTTGTATGTCCTTGATCTAAATCTGGATGGAGGTATTTGTGTCCAAGAATGCCCTTAAGTCCTCATCTCTATTTCCATTTGTCACACATTCATGACTGCCTTGAAAAGTAGCTGATTAGAAAGTGAACAACTTCCATTTTCACATAACTGGCTCTGGTATCCCTTTTATTCCCATTCTATTGACTCTTTGATCTGTCCATATGGCATGTAAGTGACATTTTGGCAGCCTGTTGTCCTTACTTTTTAATTTCCTGCTTTCCCAGCACATAACAGAAACCATGCATAATACTTGTAGGTCTCTGCTGGAGACTAACTCAAATCAAATCCTCTCCTCTCAATAGCTTTTCATTTTGAGAATATTCAAACCATTTACATTTATAAGGAAAACATTGGGCTCTTAAGGAATCTAAGTAATCCTTAAAATGGGAGAAGTATAATTTGGTAAGAAACTGTTAAACTAACCATTCTGCAGCTGGGAGCCACTTACCAATTTATAGGTTTCCTCAAATGTTTGACTATACATAAGATAACAAAATACAGATACTGATGAGGAGCTAACTGCAGGAATGAACTTAAACTCTTGTCCAGCTAACCTAGAATGCTTGTCTCCACTTTTTCTTATATTTCACAAAGATGACATTGGAGACAGCTAACATGGCTTCATCTAGGGCAAGATGTGCCTGACAAAATAGGTGGCCTTTTATGATACTGGCACAGACTTGGTGGACAAGGGCAAAGCAACAGACATCATCTACCTGGACTATTGAAANGATGAGAAGCTCAACATGAGCTGGCAGTGTACACTGGCAGCCCAGAAAGCCTACCACATCTTGGGCTGCATCAAAAGAAGCGTGGCCAGCAGGGCCAGGGAGGTGATTCTACCCCTCTACTCTGCACCCGTGAGACCCCACCTGGAGTACTGTGTCCAGCTCTGGAGTCCTCAGAATAAAAAGGACATGGACCTGTTGGAATTCGTCCAGCGGAGGACCATGAAGATGATCAGAGGGATGGAGTCTCTCTCCTATGAAGACCGTCTGAGGGAGCTGGGGTTGTTCAGCCTGGAAACGTAGAGGCTCCAGACAGACCTTATAGCAGCCTTCCAACATCTGAAAGGAGCCTACAGGAGAGCTGGAGGGGGACTCTTTGTCAGGAAGGGTAGTGACAGGACAAGGGGTAACGGCTTTAAATTGGAAGAGGGAAGATTTAGATTAGATACCAGAAAGAAATTCTTTACTGTGAGGGTGGTGAGGCACTGGACCAGGTTGCCCAGGAAAGTTGTGGATGTTCCATCCATGGAAGTGTTTAAGGCCAGGCTGGATGGGGCTTTGAGCAACCTGCTCTGGTGGGAGGTGTCCCTGCCCAAGTTGACAGTGGGGCTGGAGGGGAAGAGGGGTTGGAAGAGGATGATCTTTAAGGTCCTTTCTATGATTCTATGATTCTATATTTATTCTCATATTTGTAGCTCAAAAGATATCCATATGACACAAGACAGCTTCTAAGCTCTATAACTGTATTCCAGTTCCTATTTCTGTGAACCAGTGGTACCTAGGGTTTGTAGCTTTCTATGGTTCTAGCACCAAATTTTGGGAGCAAGAGGTGGAACTCTCATAGGAATGGTTATGCCTCTCCTGGCCCCTGTGGTTTTATCATGTCCTGGTTTTTGAATATAACCGGAAAAATATTTGAGACGCGCTAAGATTTTATCTCACCATATTTGTGCTCCTTTCTTAATCTATATGTGCATTATTTTTTATGTTTGCATTCAGTGAAACATGGTTTTATGTTCTCAAAAATCAAAGGCTTTGTTTTGCTTTGGTCTGGACAGCATAACAGCATTTGCTAAGAGATTCAAACCACAACAGATAAAAAATACACATTAGGTCATTTTGCCCTGCCTGTTGTTTAACACCTACTACTGCATAGTTATGATGCTTTTTCTCTGAGAGATCATTGCACAGTCTCTGTAGCCTCATAATAATTTTTTTTAATCGTGAAAAGGCAGTATACACAACTGTATTAAAAAATGCTTAGATATACTTTTCCAAAACCTCACATCAACCCATGGACCTGCATCAGTTCATACAGACAGAAAATAGTGTTGTAAGTAGTTTCTTACCCAATTGGTCCTGTTGACTCCTTACAATTTTTTTCACATTTTTCATTCAAATTAGAAGCAAAACGTAACTGATGATGCACTGGATTTAATGATGTCATTGGTGTTCCATATCTTTTTATTTGCCAGAAACGTGATTTATTAGTATTAATCTCTCTCTCCCCATTTCTCATACAAGTTTACTCCCAGCAGTTTTAAGCAACAGTGGAAGCTTTCCCACAAAGGAGTGGCTGGATGCCACTGCACTGTTACATTGAGCAGGTTTGACCTGCACACAGAGGAGACCAAAACAAATTAATAATAGGGATATATTTTCTCGAGGATTTGCTTTTTTTCTTTCAGTGTCTGTGTAAGCAATTCATGGCTATCCTGCTGGTTCAATTCTAGCCCTTTTACCCTCATCACCTATGGAAAACTTAATTTGCTATTTAAATTTTTATTTGGTTTCTGCTCTACCCGCATTCTATTTCTCAGTATGGGTGTCTATGTTTTTTTTCTTTTACTATGTCACTCAGAGCATGGGCAGTTTTGCAGTGATCCTTGCTACAAGTCCTTAAATTAAGTGATAAACACTGGATTTTTCCTTTAGACTGCCATGATAAGAAAAACACTGTGACTTTTCTAAGAAAATGTCCATCCCTTTAGCTGCAGTGTATGGAAAGGAGACCAAAGAGTTGAGGGACTCCTCTCCAGGAGCAGAAGTGGTGCTTAGGTGGTACATTCTGGCTGGCAGCTGGCTTTGATGGGGTAGGAATTTGAGGGGTTTTTTTTATCCCTTTATTCATCAAGTTTTCCAGTACCCCTTTTTATTTGCAGGACATCTCCACTTCATCAGGAGAGTGTACAGAAGAAAAGGGCTCTGTTTATTACTTCCAGTTCATCAGTTCCTGTTTACGGCAAGTTAGGATCTGTCTGACTACTGGCATGTATGTTAAGAAGCTGAAGAAATACTAACAAAGGTAGCCTCTTTGATTCAGAAATTTAATCGTTATAGAACTCTAGACAAAGCTATAGTCTCTTGTTACACTCATCGTTACTACCTTTACTTATAACTTATATAAGGGGTTATCAGTAGAGCTATAATGGGTTTTTGTTTGAGGTTGAATAAGTTTGGAAAAATCCAGACAAAATGCTTAGGCTATTTTCTAGACTGATGCAACTATGCATTCATATTTAAAAAAAAAAAAAATTTTTTTCTGGGAGAAAAGTCCTCTGATTTATAGAATTGCTTAGTGCTACCATCTGAAATAAAAGTGCTTTTAGTAGTTTACATAACCATAGGATGGTAAATGCTATAAATTTGTAGTGTTCAGGACTCAGAAGGGGTACTTTAAGTTATTAATTATCTTTATTCTGATCTTTTTAGGATTCCCCATTAAAATAGGGATAATAAATTACTACCTTCTTACCTCACTGTAATATTAGTTCTAATGCATTATTATAATGCAATACACTATTGTACATATATTAAATGTTTATTTTTTATAAATAAATGTGTTACTATAATACTACAGATACCATGGGCATGAATACTGTAAGAAAACTCATGAGGAAATTAACATGTAGCTCAGGGCCACTCCCTGAATGCATAGTATTGGCTAGCTTCTCTTTGAATGAGTACCATCTTTTCTCTTTCTGAAGTACATTAATTCCTAACTTGACTCAATGTTAATAATGTTTGTCTAGTTATGTTTCTTGTGTATGGTTTCTAGGTTTTGAATAAATGATGTGCAACAGTAGGTGTTTGAGTATTGAGTATCTTGTGGACTAAGCCCACAAATGAAACCTTTAGGTCCCCTATGCAGACTTCTGCCAGTTATACTGAAAATAGCTGCTGGGCAAAATGGGGAACTTGATGGAAAATGTGCCTTTTCAGGAGGGCAAACTCACAGAAATAACCTTTGTTAGTTGCTGGGAAAGCTCTGTGACACCAGGAAGTGGAGAATGCTCAATGTAAAAGGAAGCTGCAGGCAATGCAGCTCTTCATCACAGAATCCATTATGATTTGTCAATAAGCTTTAAACTGGCTAATTTTGTTGGATTTTACTGGCAATGGTAAATATGACACCCTTAACTTGACAGCTTCTTGTAATTTGTCCTTGCTTCAAAGATAAATGTTACTGAGCTTTCCAAAGAAATGAATAAAAAGAACAACATTTTTTCCTTCATCTTTTTAATTTGTCAGAAAAACATACACTATTATAGATGACAATTATTCAGAATTTTATTGCAAAGCAAATGCTATGATAGAATATTTCAATTTAGGCAAACAGCTTAAGTCTAGTATTTGGCAAATTATAAAGAAAAATTTTCCGGGTCTTGTATTCCTAAGTAATGGGCAACCTTAGTAATAGGTGGTACTTTCTTATAATATCAGACGCATTATGGAAATAGCATCCAACCTACTCCTTCTGGCTTCTCTAGTGATGTTTTTACAGAAAACTTATTATTTTATAGCAAATTTTATGACATATCTGATCAGAAGTATCTGATTTTACTGCAACAGAATGAATCAGGAACATTGTGCCCCAAATTCTCTTGCTTGCTTGGCATGTCTAATGTACATATCAGCTTCTTAAACTCTCCTTTTGATATTCCACTGGAATTTAACAAATGAAGCAGAGATTAATGTTAATGGAAAAATAAAAATTAACATACATTTGTTCTCTGTTTTCACCAAGTGTCAGACACTACAGTAACAGACGCCTGTTTGAGGAACTAGACAGATTTAGATAAGTTCCTTGATGCTTGGTGGCTATAATTAAGTTAATTCTAGGAATCTGCACTGACACTTCTTCCATACTGTGCATGTGGCCTCCTAGCTCCTAATTATAAAGGTTTTCATGTTTGTTTTACCACCTAGAGTTGTGTGTGGACCAAAATTATTTTAATTTTGTGGGTGCAGTACTGGAGAAGGACATGCAGAAAGGTCTACCTGTCTCCAAAAGCCACCCGTAATCCTCTCTGTATTGAACCACTTATAAGTGTCAATAAGCATACTTAGGAGTGTGGAGGTAGTGTAGATGGCCAGGCAGGGCAGCAAATTTAAGGAGCCACCACCCTATGTGGCACTCTGCCTTTGAAAATAGTACACTACTAAATAATGCATGCTGGTGTGCTGGCCAAGTCAGCCTCACCTTGCCCAGACCTGTTGGTACAATGTGCTTTTTTTGTCTGTCTGGAAGTATTCTAAGTCTTAGCAACAAAAGCTGTCTCTGCTCTTGGGAGCAGAGCCTTTTCTAGGCTTACAGCTACACAAATAGAGTGACACACCAGTCTAAGTACCATATTTGAACCAAATTTCTGTTGCTTTTGCTGGTATTCTTTCTAGCAGTGCGAAAAATCCGATTTTCCTAGCTATGCTGAGATACACTGGTAACACCCTCCTGTGGCTCTTCTGCAGCATACAAATGAGATGTATTTCAGCATGACTCTTTATTCTCCTGTGTTTAGCTCAGTGGGATGAGGTGGGTTTCTTGTTGACGGTGTCCTTCCTGGGAAGGGAAGTGCTCTCTGTTGCTTTCTTATTGCTGTGGTCTTTGCTTACATCTTAACTTTTTCCTGTTCTCCATCTCTGGATTGATCATTATTGCTGATAAGACATGGTTTTGATGAAAGTTTACTATAAGTATTCACCAAAACATGGACTTGTATGCAAGTAATTAGACCTGGTGACATGAACGTTTAGAGAAATCTTATAGTTACCAGACCCACTTATGAAAATTCCAAATATTTGTGTAGTTGTTCAGCATAAATAACATGTATTAAATGTTTCCCCTGCACTGATAATGAGCCTTGATTAATAACTACTAGTGTCTCTGGATGCTGAAGGACAATTCATTCCCTGTATTTGGAAAATCTAGAATTGAGAATGCTTGTCAACATCTGTTCAGAATTTTATGATGAGCCCTGGAAGCAAAAGTGGACAAAGACTGGAAAATTCACCCCACACAGATGACTGAAAAGTCACTGTATATTCAGCACTTCTTGTGGTTTAAGCCTACAAATTAATGAAACCTCAGAGCCTTCCTACATTATGGCATATTTAGCTGTTTTCATGTTAGATGCCTTTTCTGACTAGTGAAATAATGTGAGACAGATTAACGTCCATCATTTAATTTAGGTACCTTGTTTCCTAGTCATGATCATGGTTGCAATTTGGATGGGTAACTCCCACATGGTCAAGGAAAACTTTGGACTCAGCTCTTAGAACTGTCCTGCAAGCACAGGTGTTCCATGACGAAACAGCTTTTCCTTGCTCTTCACCCTATTTGAGATTTGGACTGCTGACTAAATTACTGAAAGGCTTCTAATGCAATGCTCTGGCCATGGCTCAGGGTAACAAGCAAAAATATTTTTCCTGACTTCCATGGACTGTGGAGCAGGTGCCTAAGGAAAACTTTTAGCTTTCCTCTGCTGATCTTAACCTTCAGAATTAGAAAGGATAAAAACAGAGAAAAGTAAAACTGATAACTTCTCTGCTGATTTTCTGCCCTGCTAACCTGCATGTAGCTGAGCTACTATGCTCAACTCTATATACACATCTGCTGATGATTTTTCCTCCCATTTTGTTTTTGCTTTCTCTCGAATACCAAGAGAAGCTGAAAGACAGAGAGACTTCCTTTTCTGCAGGGAAGATTCATGTATGCATTTTCAGGATGCTCAAGTTATGAAAAGAAAGAACTGAGCCCATGATATTGGCTCACCCAGTCCACCTCCCTGCCAGCACATGGGTATTTCATACCATGCATCTCCTACATTATTTGCAGACTACTTTTAATTTAGGACATTCCTACTTTTCAATTCTCTTCATTCTAATTATAATCTCCCTCTCTACCTGAAATAACCTCCATTAAAAAAACAAAAAA
>VXBJ01006735.1:123692-150235 GCA_013400055.1 Nycticryphes semicollaris | reverse complement strand
GCAGCTAAATGAGGTAAGGGTTTTGGGGTATTTTTTTTTTTTTTAAGCATACTTCCTTTAAATTAACCCAAATGAAAAAAAAAAAAAAAGGGAACTGTCTACCAGATTCATGCCTACCCCACTGAGTCCCCCTTCCCCCTCCCCTCTCTCTCCACCCCTGGCCTTTGGAATAGCAGCTAAGCTCATTTGATTAAAAAGCTTTTTAATGTTACACTAAATACTTCTGTTTTCCTATTTTGAGCTTGCATCTTACTTCTGTTAAATATTATTAATTAAATATTTCTTTTGTGTTTATGGTTCACTGGGGCCAGATCTACTGCCTTTACTTAGCCATAATATCACTAACTTTGAATTGAGTGAGTGGCTTTGTCAAGATTATTTAAAGTTTCCTGAGTATCCTTTCTATTACAAAGTATCTAATAATATTTTGGGTCCTAAATGTGCTGCATTTGTCCACAGAGTTGTCATCCATTCACTAAGGCAAAGGGAGAGAAAGTGAACCTTCACATTTGAGAGTCTTGGTACCACAGAAAAGGGAAACACTTTACAATGACAGTGTTTCTGTTGCTTTTAGTGATGAGGGTCTTGATTGGTGATTGTGCTCCTAAAGTACGTTTATAATTTGTCTTGGTTTTTGCCTCAAGGCAATTTCTTACCAAGTTCTGCTGATCTTAGTTCCTTATAAGCTAATGAACTGCAAAGAACCTAGCTCAGACACGGGGTAGATAAACACAGTGTGAGTATGCCATGAGCCTGCCATGTCTTTGCCTGTTTAAGTTGTTTCTCTTCCAATGGTAATTTTATTTGAATAGAACCAGAATTAGCCCCTTAAGGTATAGACACAGCTGTTTAAGTAATGACAGAAGTGAATGTAAAGAAAAAGTTGCTCAAAATTACGTTGATTTTGTAGAATATGTGTAATGCACTTAGTGATAAGTGTTTGCATTTCACCAAATGAGACATTTTAGGTACATACTCTTATGTATGTTGTTATAAAGTTATTGAGTTTTATCAGTAATATGCTTTTGGATCACTTGATCTGAAAACATAATATATCCTCTTTGCTTCTAAAGTACATCCAACTATCCTTTTTTTTCCTATTTTTAGACTATGAAACCATAATGACAGAAATTAACCTTGCCGTAAAAGTTTCATTTAGTGATATTTGTAATTGTGTCACATAGGTCTGTGTTAAATATGCCTATTGTGCACCAGTATTTCCTGTAATTTGAGAAAACATTAGTGGAAAAAAAATGCACTCCTTTTAAGTTTTTTTTTTTGAAAGTAAATTTGCTGGTTGCAATTTAAGCCAGTTTTTTGACACCTGTTTTGCACTGTAGAAAACACCAGACCTGGAAAATGCAGCAGTGTTATGTTTAATGCAAATGCAGAAACCAAGGGAAACAGTTCCAACAAGGAAAGCAACAGGATTAGTGTTTCACCAACAAATATCACAACTAATGATGGTTTAATTCTTGGCCCTTACAGTTTTCAAAACCAAGAGTGATTGCTCTGGTAACAAGGAAGGAATTCCCGGAATTATTCAGTTTAATTTGGTGACTTGAAGTACAGCTTATATTCTAAAAAAATTACAGTCTTGAGAAACAAAGTCCATAAGTACAATGATGGGAAACACACCAGAAATTTTAAAGTGACCCAGCAATTAAATTCCATTAATCTAAAAATTTAATCTTATTTTCAGTCTGATGTGGTCTGGCTTCATCATTCAGCCACCTGATTTTGTTGTATTTTGATGGTTAGTGTCAAGTTCCTCTGGGTGACAAAGTTCTGTTTAACGTGTAGGTAGCTGGGGACAAGTCCTTCCTTAGCCTAGTCTTAGGTAAGTATGGTAGTTTGAGCTCCATAGGCTATTCCCTCTCATGGGAAAACTTACACAACAGTGAAAACCTTTAGGACCTCAACCTGTTCCTCTGTAAGCTTTTCCATCCTTTAATGACTTTGATAGTCCCCTCTAATTTTTCAATATCTGTGAAATTTAGATGTCAGGACTGGACACATTGTAGGAGCAGCAGTGCCAAACATAAAGGTAATATGAGTCAATATACTGAGAGTTCAGGGCCAGGGGCTTATAAAACTTTCCCAAGGCTTTCTTAGGGTCATCACCCCCCCAGACCCTTTTTTCACCTTCGAGCATTGCTCCGACATGCAGAGTCAAGGTTATCATTAGTACAGTTGACATTGTTTACTTGGATTTTTTAATCATTTTTTCTAGTCCTAGTGTCATTTTTAGAGCCTGTAAGGATGCCAAGAAAGTATATTTTCTCATGTCATAGTAGTAAAGGATCTCATATCAGATCAGAACAATGCTTTGTTTGCCCCAACACAGTTTAGGTATCATTTCCCAGCATTTTACAGGGTGAAAACAATACATATTACTTCACTGGTGGTGAGATTGGCTAATAGAATGTAGTCTGTTTAACATGGGATATTATTACCCTCTTGTCACCTGACAGAATATGCTGTGGTATTACCATAGTAACTTCATACTACTTCAGATATTCTCAGGATGTGTGAGTTTTCAGCAGTGGTGACAACAGACAATAGAATGCCTGGACACAGACAAAATTAAGTCATTTGGCTCCCACTGAACTTCCTTTTTTTTTTTTTTTTCAATTCCCAGTGAATATTATGGTTAGCATCAGTACTTGTTCTGGCTAGGAGGTGCAAGGTAACAAATTGCAATGGAGAGAGATCAAACTAAAAAGGAAAAGTCATCCAGAGACACAGAAGAAGAGAGATTAGAGAGGAAAAAGAAAGATTTCTGTAGGTGTGTCTGTGTCCAGCCAGTACTGATGCGTTAGCCTCTTACCAGTCCTACAGCAATTTGCACAAAGAAAACTCTGTGAGGATGAAATTCTACACCTGCTGAAGAAGCAAATATTAACATACAGCCTCAGTGAACTCAGAGAACTGTCTATGAGCCAAGACACTTTTTCAGAATCAGTGCTTACCTTCCCTCTCTTGTTCATCCCTTGTGCACTCTTAATAAACACGTCTAAGACTCAGGATCAAACCATTCAGTCTTCCTCCACAGAAACTTTCCACTGATGGCAGTGTAACCAAGATCCATTCTGTGGAGTCTACAGTTACATGCTTTCTATTGCCGTTTACTTGCTTAGATTAAATTCCCACACAAGTGTTCAAGCTCTTTCTGCAGTATGATTAATACTGTCTCTGTAAACTGGAGCAATGACCGACTGTATGGAGAGACAGGTTGGAAACTGTGCTACAGGACAGACCTGCCTGGCTTAAAAATTGGTCAGTGCGATGAGACCAAGCTATGGATAGAGATGAATGACCCCTTCTTATTCTGATCGTAATGTGGCAATCCTTTCTGTGGATTTTCTGTGATCTTCCAGTTCTCTCTCATCAGTCTTCCTACAGTTGTAAAGTAGGTATTCTTGTTGAGGACTAGGTGTTCCTGTGGCAAGCAGCACATAAAAAGAAAAGGGTCACAAACTTAATTGTTAGCTGTCATTGCTAATGACACATGTTGTTAGGATGTGGTAGAACCAAATACAAAGGCTTTGCTGTACATGAGGAAATGAACAGAAATACTAACAATTTTTTAGCCTGCATAATGTGTGGTCTTAAGTGAAGTCTCTTTCTGGTCTCACACCTTAGTTACTATTCAACATTTGAGCATAAACTCATGGAGTTTTCTTCCTAATAATAAGTTCCATGTGAGCACCAGTGAAGTTGAACACCATTTTCAGAAAAATGCTCTGGTTTCAACTGCTCAGCCAGCACCTCGCTCAAGGGCACTTTGCAATCTCTAACCACGGGATCACAGAATTGTCAGAGTTGGAAGGGACCTCTAGAGATCATCTAGTCCAACTCCCCTCCTGAAGAAGAATTGCCTAGAGCACATTACTCAGGACTGCATCCAGGTGGGTCTTGAAGGTCTCCAGAGAAGGGGACATCACAACCACCCTGGGCAGTCTGTTCCAGTGTTCTGCCACCCTCACTTGTAAATAAGTTTTTTCTCATATTTGAATGAAACATACTATGTTCCAGCTTGTGCCCATTGCCCCTTGTCCTGTCACTGGAAACCACCAAAAAGAGTCTGTCTCCATCCTCCTTCAACTCACCCTTCAGATACTTATAAGCATTAATAAGGTCTATTTTAGTAACCACAAATGTCTGGTTATCCTTCTCCATGTCACTGCTTTCAGCAAACTCTACAGCTTACATGTATTGTGGCCCCTGATGGACCAAAGATTTATTTCAGTAAGATTTCAAGAAAAGAGCACAGTGCAAACTTGGTAAGGGTGAAATTCGTAACATTGTTGATAGAAGGGGTAAGGAAAGAAGGGTTTATTCATGTAGGTGGTAAATGGAAAAGTAAGGATTAATTTGATTTCTGTGGAAGTCATCAGGAGTCTGTCTTAGTATGAGAGTTGCTTTGAGGTCTACTGAGGATGCAGCTTGCACCAAATCCCTCAATGCCTAAAATACTTGAGACATTATTTGGTCTTTGGCCTATACACAGGTGAGAATGAGTAACCATGGAGTCGTGTAGACTGTGGAGCAATCAACTGGCATTTGGCATTTTGAGTATCTCCCTCTGAGGAAGAGCCCACAAAGGCTTCCTTTCCAAAAGGTGACATTGCATGTGGTTATTGTTGCCTATTCCTCTGCTGATCTTGTGAAATGTGCTCCATGGGAAATATGAGAACTAGTAGACAAAACAGCTAGCCAGGGCTGGATAATCACCGGTTACAGACCAATAAGATGGGGCAATAAAAGATAATTCTTTGAAGCGGTGAAAAGAAAGTAATTCTACTTAAAGGATCTGCAAACACATAGAATAAAATAAAAGTCCCTTCCTATTATGGAGGAAGGATAGAGATATAAACACTTGAGATATTTCCTCGGCTCCCAATCAAATGTAGCTGGAATAGTCTCCCGAGACGCTGTAAATCTGTAAGGATTAAGCAACTATGTGTAAAACTATGCTTTACTATCCAAATTTTTTTGTTTTTTAAAATGGCTCTGGGTTTTCTTTCATCCAGCAGGGAACAGGTAACTAATTGATAGTGCTATATATAATGAACCTGTGTAAAACTGCTCAAGGTGCTATGGTCAGGAATCAGACTGTCCACGATACAACGATTACACCCAAACCTTTCAAATGATTTTCATTGAAACATAATTATTATTACACAGCAGTATAGAAGCTTGCATCTTGATGATGCACTTTCAAAGTAGGCTTGGTTAAGCGATTGTCTCATAATTGACATGGCTATAGAGGGGCTTTATCAGCGAGTCAAATTCTGTCGCATTCAAGGGCGCTGTTCTCATCTCTTTTGCAGTGGGATCTAAAACTTACTGTTTCATGTAAACAGACTTCACTTGTAATATTCTTAGAGGGCTGCCCTGACAGAGGAAAGTGAAAAAGCTTTAGAAGACTGAATTCATAGGGAATTAGAAGAGGAAGATGTCCTTACTGACTGGCAGGATGTATAAGATGAAATAGATACAGTTTTTCCTTCATTTAGTGACTTGTAGATACCCTTACCCTCCCTAAGACCTTTTTTGATGGAGCTGTAATGCTTTGTAAGAACAGGTAGAAGCTTCTCTTCTTCCTTTAAAATCCCAAATGATTAAATATTTTTGGATGATAGTAAAATTGTATTCAATGATATGCATACGTTCACACAAACATACTGCAGTAAGTACATGCACATCCCTTATATCCTGTACAGACTTTCTGGCTTTACTTTTTAAAACAGGAATTGAAATATTATCACTAATTTCAAGCAATTTTGTTGCTATTCTGAATAACTACTTCATTTAATCCTTTAAAATGCAAAGCAATTTGTATTTGATATTTAGTATACAAGTTTATTTTGTTGGTAGTTATAAATGAGTGGCTAGCATTTTCTTGCAATGAGTGAGGGGTTGCTGATGCCAAGATCCCTAGTCGAAGCTGTCTGTGACTTCCATGTCTGCTTTTTTTTGCCCTGTGCCACCAGTAGCTTTTCTTGCAGGGACAAGTGCATGGCCTGAGAGCTGGTGTGCAGCCCTTCGCCATACCCTGGACTGTGAGCAGCAGGCCTGCAGCTCTAGCAGCGGGCAGGCTCTTTTATGCTAGCATTGGTATAATGGAGATTATATCAATTATATTATATAAAGATGTTAACATAATCAGTTCTACTATACATGAGAAAAGCTGACAGGGCTTTGGGTCGTTTAGAACTAAGGTATCAGCCTGCCTTGTGATATCACTCTTCTTCCATATTAAAAATCCTATGAAGACTTAGTCATTAAAATAAGAGGGAAAAACTCCTTAGCACCTGAAAATACCTGTTATAAGGATCTTGCTAACACTCCTTTCCTAGACCAATGTTCAAGTTGCTATAAGTCACCTTGTAATAATTGTCCTTTTGAAGAAAACAGTTATTTGAAATAGTCTCAAAATGGTTTTCTAGTTTTGTTGGTGGTCCAGTTTGAGGACTAAGTGAGTAACATACCTGTACAGGGGAACAAAAAAGAACTGAGGGAAGCAAGCTTTTTTCCCTGTTTTTTACCCCTCCACAGCAACAAACTCCACTGATGCTTGTAAGACCTGGCACTCTTACGCCACAGATAGATAATAAAATATGATGTTATCGTCTCTTTTACTGGTTAAGGGTTTATGGTGGTAGTTGAAAGAAGTTTCCTTGGCCACATCAGCCAGTAAAAGTAAGAAGTAGAAGGCAAAAAAAGAAAGAAAGAGAAAAAAAAAAGGAAACAAAAATAAAAAAAAAAAGAAATGAAAAAAATAAGGAGGAAAAGAAGGAATAGCAGTGATCAGTGAAAGAAGAGTAACAGGACTGCAAATTTCACATTCTGAGTAGCATTTGAGACAGTCAAATCTGTTAGTCTGCAGAAGCTGCATTTCAAGATTAATGTGGTGAGGCTCTTGCAGAGGGTTCCCTGGTGATCATGTGCTCAACAGCCACGTTACGCAAGTTTATTGCTTTCAGTGCAACTTCTCTGTGGTGACCTTACTGCCTGTTTGCAGTCATATCTTAGTTTGATATTTGACATTTTCTATCTTTTATTAACAGTTCTACATAACATACTGAGTTGCACTGTTGTTACTTGGACTACTTGCATATGGGCTTTTACATGTTAATTGATTGGGATAGGGATCTTCTCTCTCTCCTTCCAGGGAACCCATGTTTTAAAATTTCTTTCTTTCATTGTGATTAAAAAAAAAAAAAAAAAAAGCCTTGAAATAGCTACAGCTACACAGAACAGAAATTTTGAATTTCAACCAGCTCTGCTTAGGAATTTCTAGATCATTTTAGGACCATACATAAGTCAGGGACAGCTTTTTTGATTTAATATATCAGGTGTATTTTTAATTGTTTTGCTAACTTAACATTCAAATCTCTAATAGACATAGAGTAGCCATGATACATAGAAGCATATTGGTTTCAGTCTGAACGGGCCTCCTTTCTGTGGAAAATTCTTTCCCTTATTTAATAACTTATCTTTGCCCTCAAAAAAACTGTGATCATTTTAACTCAACTGCATGTTGACATTTTTACTGGAGACATGATGCAATGGAGAGCAATGGAACTTGAGCTGAAATATATGGGCTGGACTGACTTGTCCATTGACTTGTTATATGGGTCAAGCAAATAATTTCATCTCTGTGTCTCAATTTTCCTACTGGTAATAAGGAGTTAATATTAGTTCTTTTGTTCATTACTGTACTTTGTGCTATTTACTGCCTTTGCTGTCTGTGTGGACTTTTCTTTTTTACTCTGTCATTGTCAGTGTTTCATGAGTTCTTCTATCACTGTAGATGAGCCCTGCAGGCTTAATTTTCAGAACTTAAAAGTAGCCAAGTTCTTAGCTGACTACCTACTTCTCATGGCCTTTTTGTTTTTTAAATAGTAGATTAATGATTGGTGTAAGGTATGTAGGTTTATATGGGAAAGCAAACCTTCCCAGAGCTTCAGGATTTCTTTATCCCTCAAGAAAAGTCCTATAGTCCCTGCACTTAATTTGTTGCTTTTTCCTGCTAATTTTTTAACCTTTATGGCTCAGCTAAAATGCATGTTGTATGACACCTCTTCTGACTTAAATCTCCCAACAGTGTGTAGCTTTGACCTTTTGAGCTTTCAGTTAATGGAAAAACACAGTACTGAACTCTCCTCCAGCACCAGGCTCTTCTGTAGCAAAGGACTATTTATGAAGCAGGAGAGAGTTCACGTAAGAATCAAAAAAGTACATTTGTACAAAACCCAATGGGAAAAGCTCTATTGTCAAACCGGCCCAGGCTGTTGAGGCAGATGCCTGGCTTTGGTCTTTTGTTTATATTCCAGCAAATCAAAGCTGACCTGTGTTGTTATCAGAGTAGAGCAGCAGGTGCAAAAAAATAACTCTGCTGCCAACTCAAACGAAAAGGTAAGACTAATACCCTCTGGGAGGTATTGAGAAGATAACAGAGAGTCATGCCAGCAACTGAATTAACGGCTCTATTTATGATGGGCTTTACTTAATAACCTGCTCCTAACACTGACACATAAATACTCCATTGTACTGTTTAACACAACCACTGGAGAAATCAATGGAAACAGGATGGGCAGCTCTTGCTGTGCCAGGTGAGAAGGAGCAACACCATAGAAGTCTTGCTACTCTAACCACAGGCAGGAAAGAGGAGGATGCTGTTCTCAGCTTTTACAAAAGTGGGGAGACATTGTTTCCCACAGCTTCTCGCCCTACGTGTATAAAGTGCTGCAGAATAACGACGTTTCATTCCCCTCACTTTCTGGTTGCTTTTAATGAAGGACAGGGAGCATAAGTGAGCCTCAGCACATACGTCAGCTGCTGTCCCACTGCCATGTAGTTTTGGGAGGCTCAGGGCTGTGTGCGTGGGGTGAGTGACCCTCATGCTATGCCTAGGGGTGAAGTAAACAGCTTTGGCTTGGCCAGTGGAGTGGGATGCCAGAGCAGTGGTCTTGCAATCTCTTACTCTTGACACAATAAATACAGTATGAAGAAATGGCATGCATATAGCTGGGGTCCAAATAAATGTTTACCTAAGACACACAAACATGCAAGTCTGAATGACAGTAAAAGTAATACTCTGACAGCAGCTTTCTGAAACAGAGTCAAAGAACTCCATTGAACTATTTCAGTGATAGACACCAGTTATAGTGTTCAGTAATAGTGTTTCCTCTGCAAACAGGTGCCAACCTTGTGATACTTGGTAGTCTAGAGAGGAATGCAGGGGAGTAGGCATCCTGGCTGGAGCTATCATGTGGGTGGATGGAATCAGCTGGGTACTAGGGAACATGGCTGACTCCAGCACAGGACTTAATAGTCAACCATACAAACCTTCCCTGTTGGATGCACAGAATGATCCTTCCCCCCATGGGCCCTGCACTGCCTCTGCTATGTCTTCTCCTTGAAATATCCCTTTGCTATCTTGGTAGCAGAAGAGTGTGATCAGACTGTGGTTAGTCTGGCAGTGGCTTGTAATAAAGTATAAGCACTGCTATTGACTGGGTTAGTCCTCCAGCAAGTTACTTAGTTTTGGATAAAACCCTTTATGCTCAGCTTCTAGGTTCTGCTCTTAGATAATTTACTGTGTTCCTCATCTATTTAATGAAAAAGCACAGAAATGCAGAATCACAGAATGCTAGGGGTTGGAAGGGACCTTTAGAGATCACCTAATCCAAACCTCCTGCCAAATCAGGGTCGCCCAGAGCAGGATGGACAGGAACACATCCAGACAGGTTTGGAATGTCTCCACTGAAGGAGACTCCACACCCTCTCTGGGCAGCCTATTCCAGGAGTCTATTGCCCTCAAAGACATTTTTCCATTTAGTTTATTGTTTGAATTAAAACTAGTAGTCAGTGGGAAAATTTGCATGTTCCCTCGGACATTTTCCTGGTTTTGGTCTCCATCCCATGTTGCTTTTTCTGTTTAATTCTCACTCAGAAACCAGAGAGGAAGCCTACATTTCCCACGCAGATGACCTTTATAAAAACAAAGTGTATGAAACAGTGTTTAGAAAAAGGAAAACAAAAAAATTGGATCTCTTAATTTTGCAAGAAGGCAAATTAGTGATTGTTACTGCTGAAAAACAGACTAGTCCCGTAAAAAAAACAAAAGTGCCAGTAGTGATATTGTTTAAAATATACTTCTCCATAAAATATTGGCCGCTGCAGTAGTGTATGTCAGAGTCCCTGTATCTGAGTGGCTGTTATGTCAGAAGAACTTCAGCACCTTATGGGAGGTAGACAAGAATACAGACACAGTTATTATTGTTATTATCATTATTCACTAATAAGTGCATAGTCAATCAGGCTACATTAGCAATATGGAAAGCAGTTCCCTCAATATGCTGTTAGTCTTTAATGCAATGCAAGGAGAAAGTGTCACGGAAGGTAGAGGGAAGTGGTTGGGGAACCAGAGCCAAGGCAAAAAGAGAAGGTGTTAGAACATGATGGTAATATTTTGTTAACTGATGAGGTTCTTCTCTAATTATAGACATTTGGCTTGTCAAGTTACAGGGGCATCTAGAGTGCTTTTTGGCCATTTGTATATTCAGTGTATTGTAAGCAAAAGAAAGGTGTTTAGCAAAAGAGATTAGGTAGATGAGCTGGCTCCTGGTTAGAGGAAGGATATACCAAACAGATAGGAAGGACATGAAAGGAGGTGTGGAGTTGTTCTGTGAGGTGTGGTATTAAATGCTGAAAGAAGAATAAAGAGCAAAGGCAGTTTTTTCCCTTATTGTGTTATCCAAGACCGTATCCCTGAGGCTAGACTGATGAGTCTATGGTAAATGACTACTAAATATTCAGGAAAAATGGCTGACCCAAATTATCATGAACTTGCTGAGGTGGTGCAGGCAGTAGTTAAAGGAGTGCCATATGCCGGTCAAAGCCATGTTTTGCCACACAAAAAAAATTTTATATTTTATTTATAAAAAATTAAAAAACAAAGCTTGTTTTTTTTGCCAGTTTTTATATCTACTTGTTACACACATTCTAAGGATATGTTAATGTCAAAATGACACAAACTTTTATCACAAGGAATAAAACCATTTTTTGACTTGCTTTTGTCTTAACTCTAAGAGTGGCAATCCCACTAATAATATACAGATCTGCGCACTGATCGTTCGCAAGGCTAGAATGAGCTTTTTGACAGTAAAATAAATTATGATCTCTTTTTATATTCAAAAACTAGTGGCATGGCAAGAAGAGGCACATCTAGCCTGTGATGTGGCAAGGAAGAATGGATCCCACACACTGGATCCTTGTTAAATGGCAGGTTCCGGTACAGTATTACCTTTGATAAGGTAACAACTATGGGTAAAATTTGTGGAAGTACTTTGGCAGTTAACACTGTCAGACACATTTATGCCCTGAGGACTTTCTGTTCACAGTTGGCCTTCTGCTTGCTTCTGATTTAGAAAAACAAACAAACAAACAAACAAAACCTCTTTTAAAAATATACCTTTTATTTTCATTATACTAATAAGTACCTTGAAAATTGAAGACAGTTCATAGGAAGATTTTTGATTGTGAAGAAAAAAGGTCAGAGGAAAAACAACCTATGAGACTTTGCATGCCATGAAGTAAATTTTAATTTTTATTTTTTTTTACATTCATAAAGTGAACTTTGTTCTCTCCCAAAAGGAAACTGAACTATGGTTTTGTCTTTAAATTACATCATTAAGAGAGATAAGAACCAAACCCTGGAGCAGCAGGATAGCACAGATACAGATCTTGATCCTAACTCTTCTACCTAAGCTTCTCTTTAGTTAAAATATATATAGAAGATTTTGAAGCATCCATATGAACATGTTAAAACAACCATCACGTATCTCTTGCAAAATTTGCCTTGTAGCTCATCATGAAAAATCAGATCTTTAGTAATAAAAGATTCCAATCAAGCTTTATTTGATTTTATCATGAGCCTATCTGTAATGTAGGTGAATGTTAAATGCTCCTTTTCTGTTCATCTTCCTGTTTCTGGTCTGTAGGTTTACCTTCATGTATACATCTGATACACAAGATTCAAAGAAAACAAAAGAATGAACCCAACTCTTCCTTTCCAAAATCCCACAACATGAAATGATCAAGGTCTCAATGTAGCTCTCTGAAACCTCACCAAGAGTCAGTTTTGCACATGCAAAATTAGGTTTATGCATATGAACCACAGCTGTATATACCAAAAATAAAGCAGCATAGGAATGTGCAGTTCAGAGATGTGGAAGGGAAAAAGATTGGCTCCAAAGCCCCAAACCAGAATCCTGAACACAAAGAGGTTTTGGCCATTATTTAGACAATTTTCTTACAAAAATGATTCCTTGAGTTTCACACTCACAATGTGATTCAATAAAACCCTTTTGTTACTGTGCCCCAGAGGTACATATTATGGACTAAAAATGAAATACATCAAACACAGTATGTCATACAAGAAATACTGAGTGTGATTATAGTGCTTTTTCATATTAACTTCCTTCAAAGCATTCTATGAGTTTGGATTAAAAAAAATATGTGTTATGTGTGCAATCGTATTAGTTGTGCGTTTTGAGACTATTGTCAGTCAAACCAGTTGCATAGACTGTTATCTGAGTGGTACCTTGCAGGTTGTAACAAAGTGGTCCAAAGCAGAGCTTTTTTTTTTATGAAGGGGATCACTGCTGGGAATCAGCCTGCACATTAGTTGTTTCTTTTGAGGCTTCTCGCTGTTTTTCAAGCACCAAAAGAATGGAAACAAGGAAGTGTGTGATGGCTACATGTGGATCTGCATGTCCAAAAGAGATCCTAGCACACTGCAGAAAAAGTCGTATGTGAAAATGAGCTGTGGCAGGGATGGTATCTTACCTCGGAGTTTGACACACACACACACCAAGGATGAATGTGAGACCTTTGCAAAACAGGTAGAAAGAGATCATAGGGCAATCTTAGGGTCCACCGTAGCTGAGCCCAAGATGTATGTATAGGTATACTGGCTCAGAATTATACCCTGCAACCCTGGAAGTAATGCACACTAAATGACAGAGGGGAAAAGAAACACTGATCCAAGCAAAAAAAAAGAATACCCCAAGTTCACGGTACCAGGGAAACAGGATCTCAATATTCATATATTCAATTTGTGCCTGTGCTTACCTCACTGGAGATGTAAAACAGGTCATTGGAATGCAAAGCAGCTAATTGATCATGTAAAAGTGCAATGCATTTATATTTCTGGTGTAACCATATGTGTAAAGCAGGTCCACCTGCTTTGTTGTGCATGTCCTTTGTTTCTGGTGTCTTGAAAATTCAGACCACTTGGTTGTATTTTGATTTTTCAATAAAAAGATTAAAATCCATATTCCACTCCTCTGCAGCTGCAGTTATTATGTGGCATAATTTATTTTATATTGCTGTTTAAGTGCTTGAGTATAATCCAATGTGCTGGAATGATCTAAAATATTTAACATACTCTGTACATACTTGTTCCATAAACTCCAAGCCCTGAAAAGCAGGGATTGCTACTTCGCTGTGTACATAACATACTTCAAAGAAAATAGGTCCAAGTGAAATCTACATTTGAAGTTCAGCCATGATGGTAAAAGGGGAAAAATAGGGAACGAACCCATAGGCAAATACACCAAAGGAGATCCACCCTTTGGGACACGCACTGAGCTTGTCTGAGCTAGAAGCCACTCTTAGACTTTGCATAGCTTACGGGTGGAGTCATAGTTTAATAGTTGCAGTCAGTTTTGACTTCGACATCTTTTCTTTTTGTGTTTTGCAGAGAGCGCATAGCTTTACAAAACAGAAGGCTGTAGGCCCCCTTCCCCTATGGGGTCCACACACCCTCATATTTGTAATAAACGAGACCCTTAGTTCAGTTCAGTGTTGCTTAACTGTACAAATCAATATCAGAAAAATCACCCTGGTTGTAGAACTTTAGGATTCATTAATTTTCTTTCTGTTAGTTATTTGCCTTTTATTCTGTGTTCAGCATTTTCCTGTCATTTAATGTAAGCTGTTATTGAAAGATTCTTGTTCAAAGAAAGACAAAGCTCATTATCTGGATGTTAAGATTCCTTGCATTGAATGTGGAAATGGGGATCAGAGTAATTTATTTTCACCGCACACCTGTACTGCAATAAAATAATTTGCATAGAGCACACTATCCCAGTGTTCAAGGTTCAAGGATTTGTAAATATGTTTTTCTGCAATGCTCCATGTTTTTCCCCATGGGCAGGCCATAGCTCCTTGCTATTTCCATTACTGCTGTTTACTCAGAGTGGTCAAGCAGTCAAGGAAGAAAAACAGAGCAGATGATCTTCCGTTACTGCAAAGTTGCTGGGTTGTGGTTCCGTCAAAGCTCCTCCTGACTCCAGTGAGAACTTTCACTAAGAGAGGGTTTAGTCTTTGAATACCACCTTATATATTTCATATAGACAAAAGATTTTTTAGTTTTTTTTTTTTTCTGGATGCTTTCATCAATTCTCACACGACTCTCTCTAGGAAGAATGTTGCTGAACACCTTGCTGACTGAGTAAAATGTTATTTGTATATCTCATAACTGTGCAATGTTCCTAGAAGTGTTAAAAGATTTACTCCAGATGTGTCTCTTCTTCAGTGGAAAACAATGAAAATGTGTGCACAGACACCTGCAATGGACACACAGAGAGGCATATGTGTGTGTATACACGTGTGATATTTCATGTTTGCTTTCATTTATAATGTACCGTGTCTTAGTAGTGAGAGGTATTCTAAGTTTTTGTGTTGTTTTCCAAAATCTCAGCTCAGCTAAAATCCCTGTTTAATATGGTTTCCTAAGGAAATGAGGCCTCTGTGGTTATTCTCTCTGTGTGTTGGCTTTTGCATTTGGCCTGTAACAGTCTTTTAGTCTTGTCACCAATTTTAATTAAATTTGATATGGGGTAGAAGTTTCAGCTATATAAAGTTCTTACAGGATTAATGAAAACTGTCTGCCAAATACAGGAGGAAAAACTATTAATACTCCATCTGAAAGATAGAGTGAAGCTTGAGCTCACTCCTTTGAGACAATGACATATTACAAATGCCCCAACCGTGGGAAAACCTTCAATCAGCACTCACATCTTATAGACACTAGGGAATCCAACCACAAGATACACATTCATAGGAAACCAGGCTTCATCCACCATTTGCTTTGATACATGGCATATGATTAAAAGAAAGAAAACTGAACGTATTATGTGTCTTATGTGTCCTTCCCCTTAAGGCTTCACACACTGTAACAAGGTTTGTCTGTACACAAGGGAGATTTGAGGATTTGGCCCTAAACTAATGAAGAGCACACTCCTTCCAATATCCTGACTCAAAATCTTTCCAAGTATGGGCTGAGACACTGCTATAAGCATAAATCAGCCACGAACTTCTATCAAAAAAAAAAAAAAACCCGCAAAAAAAACCCCAAAAAACCAACATTGGATGAAATGGAGAAAGTCACATTTAGTTTTCATAGGGAAAATACTCTTGATCATAATTCTTTAAATTTCCAACGAAAGTTTTGCTAGTGAGACTTTATAATCACACTGAACAAAGTGCTAGGATGATTTCCAAATAAGGAACTCTTGCCTTAAGATAAAGAAGGTGACTTGAAAAATTTCAAGCACCAAAAAAACAGTACTTTGAATAATATGCAGAACTTTGGGAAAGTTTGGGTTAAAGCTAAATCTTTAAAGCTGTCCTGTCAAATTGTAAATTCCTCCTTTCATGAGCAGTTGTTCCCATAGGTGATATTGGAAATTAATTAAGTTATTCTGGTTGAGATAATTTATATAGCTTTCAAAAATGGGACATATTGATTAACTAATTTATAAAGCAAGCTCTATGCGCATAATCTGAAAATAATGTTACCTTGTTTAGGGTTACTGTGGAGAGTAATTTTCTGCTAGATTGTTAGACAGGGGAAGGAGATTTTAAAGGAAAATAACTGAAATCTGAATCTAGGAAAAAGACTATCAGAGTGCTGCTTCTCAGATCTATAATGTGCATTGGGTTTAGTTAATGCTGGGCTGGAAAAACTATGCAAGACACATGATTTGGTTTATTTAAGTATCCATACCTTCAGCTGCTAAATCCAAGTGTCATAGGATCTTTTGGGTTGGAAATTCACCTGATTAGTTATGAACTGAATTTTCAGGGCAAATTTACACAGAAGCTTGAACGCACACATCATTTCAGTTCATATACACACATTTTCCCAGATACATTTTTATTTGCACAAGTATCAGGCATGAAAATTATGTAGAATTGCAGGAACTGCATAAGTTGTAGGTGGCAAAACCACACAACACAGTACTTGAAATTCTGAGATGGCTTCTGAAAATGTGACTTCATATCAGGAAGTTGAAATTCAATATCAAATGTATACTGTAATTTTTAAAAAAGTGAATTTACCAAACAAATTTTTCAAGAGTGTTTTTGAAAATCCTCAAGCTTTATAGTTTTCCCAGAATAGCTGTTATGCTACCTCACCTTCTTTTGATACTGTAATAAGGTCCTTATCATTAACACTTCATTCATTCATACCAAATTGTCTTAAATGATTAAAATCCAAGTTAAATAAATATCTTGATATATCATTAACCTGTATAATCTCAGAAGGCTAAGCATTGACTGTCAAACATGCATTATTGCTTAAAAGTCCTTATATATCAAGTATATGAGATAAATTGTATTACTGTTACATACGGGACACCTTTATAAACAGTATAATAAATTCAAATGCTTCCTTATACTTCTTCCCTCAAAATACGAAATCACTTTGATTTAACATGGCACTAAAAAATGTCTCTTTTGCAAAAATTTACTGACTGGTATGACAGTTATCTTTTATTTGGCAAGAGTGGGAAAATAAATACCTCTCTTAATGGTTAATATGTATTGTATCCCCGCACACCTGCTACGAGAAATTAAATTCTTCTTACTGGTGGTCACAGACTGGCTAGAATTAATGGTCAAAAATGGCTGTTAAAACATCCATGGGTTGATTTTGCTATTCTGTATAGCTACAAAAACAGGTCTTGAACTAAGTTATACTGTGAAACACCATCCCCTGTGATAAATGTCCTAAGGCTTTCGTTTTTTAAGCAATTCTCAGTAACATCTTTCTTTCCTCCCCTCTCCAGACATGTAGCTGTATCTGGCAAGGAGTGGAGAGAGAGGGGCTCACAACTTTGTCATTTTCAGGCTGTGAGTGTTTCTAGTGACCCCATTTCTTCTACAAAAACTTTTCCTGGTATGAGCTTTTTTGGGGTCAGGGTGTACTCTCAATGGAAGTTTTCTCATTGGCCTCAGTGGATGAAGAGCCAAGACCAGTGACTTTAACTTTCACAACTCATTTCATATTTCATCTTCTTTTTAATTCTGGGTTGATGTCTGGCTACAATGCACCCTGATGATTAAAGTTTAATATTTACAGACTTTGTAGCTTTCAATTTAGAATATTTTTGAAAAAAAGGTTTGGCTTGCTTTCTGGGTTTGGTTTGCTTTCTGTAATAATTACAATCTGAAGCCTTTGTTACATTTAACACATTGCTATACAAAACTCTTGAAGAATGACTATAGTTATAATGTGTATTTTTAAACTTTGCAACTTCAAACTGCTGAAAGAGAATGTAAAGTATCAAGAATAGCTGTAATTGGGGATTTTTGTATACCTTCATTGGAATGATTAAGCATGTGATACATGCAAGACATTTTTAAAAATATCATAAAATTATGTGGGTTTTTTACAGTATAAATAAAATAAAGGACAGTTTTACTCATGGTGCTTATGCTACGATAAGTAGAAAGGAAAGACTGTGTCACTTAAAAGAGAATTGCTATCTTCAGGGTGGTGTCACTCCAAAATGCTCTTTCTGTTATAACAATGGCTTTCTCATTTACAAGAATTTACCGTCTAATTTTTCAGTGGTTTGAAATGCATGATATTTGTTATTGAGAAGTGTTATGGACACTGTTGACCTAGATCAGATTAAGAAAATAGGTCAACTGATGAGATATTCCCTGTATCATTACCTCCCTGTAGCATTAACATATGGGTCCTTCTGTGTGAGGGAGTTTCTGAACATGGTTTACTGTCAAAAGTATAGTTTCATTTGCAACTATTGAAAAGTCCTTTCTCTCTCCTAAAAAAAAAAAAAAAAGACAAGAAAAAATACAGCATGTTTAAACCACATTTCTCTTTAAATTAGGAGAAAAAAAAAGTAAAACTATTTATTATTTCTTTTCTCAATGCTTGGCAGTTTTCCTGTATTGCTCTGTCTGGAGCCTTGTCTTTTCATTCAAATTCATTACTGAGTACAGTTTATTAATTTATGGATGGGCAGCTGTAGAAACTTGCTTCTTGCATATGCAAATCAATCATGTTTATCATAAGAAATTTTTGTGGCAGTGGAAAAGGGGTTGTGGCAACATGTTCCTGATTTCAGTTGTATCTTCTACAAATGGAATTGGCTTCCTCACTACAACTTCAGTGGATTTTACTACTATTTTTTTTTCACATTTACCTCTTGGACCACTCACTAAGCAAGCTGTTTGATTCATTTACAGATCATGATTTTGGAAGGAGCTGGCAGAATGAGTATCAATTCCAGCAGCAACTTACTCCACCAGCAGCCTTCCTGGACAGATGGATATTCTACATGCAATGGTAGGAAGAATTCAATGTTTCTGAGCCATGGTTTTGAGGGGGGAGGCAGGGTGGAAGAGACTACTATGGAGAAATATTATTTTTCAGTAATAATAATTTATAGAAGTTTCACTTCTAATAGAAAAATTTCCATTTTTTACTTTATTTTTAAAATGCTGAAACTTGCAGCACTGTTTCAGTAAGTGACCAGTTTATGGTTCATTTCCTTACTGGTTCTTTTTTTTAAAGTGAATTTAGTGGTGCTGAAAGTGACAAAAGTTCCTTCTCGTCAGGCCAGAATTCTTTTTCTCTTACCCCTCAAGCCTTTCCTGAATCAACATTACTCTTCAATGCTAATCACCCCTCTGTCTTTCCAGGAGAATAGTAATTTTTCTCCTTTACTATATTTTGTTTTTCAGATATCAAATTACTAATCTTTCAAATTAGACTGGCATTAGAGCATTAGATAACTTGTGATCTGAGAACTTCTCTTTCTTCTTACTATTTTCTCATTATAGGGCTATAGATACAAAAATGTGTTCATATCTATGTATATGTGGTATTTGATACAATTTTAAAATTCCTTTTATCTCTCGGTCAGCAGTTAAACCTTTAAAATCTAAATAAACACAAACTGCAGTTGTCCTTGTAATCCAAATAATGCTGCAACAAAATTTACAATGAAACTCTTATTCTCTTTTATTCATGATTTCTAAATACACAGGAGTCCTTAAGAGATTATTAAATACACTTAATAAATGTGCTGACCTGCCTGTAACAGATTCATAGTGAAAAAAAATCCTGGCAGAGTTTCATTTTGCACAGGATTTCATGAAGGGAAATGGTAGGATCTATTTTCATGTTTCCAGTGTGCAACCTCTCAGAATTCACTTATGTTTTAGAAGCACAGGAAGCCAAAAGCTCAGACCAGCCTCTCCATTCACCGCTTCATTTCCTTTCACCTAGCTAGAAAGGAGAGCCTTTCTCTCACTAAAGGCTCTCCATTTACATTAGGGGTCTAGTGGTCTCTGAAATTTCTTTACCCTTCTGAAGTGATGAGAATACATACCAACCTCCTTTTCAGGGAATATTTGATAGCTCCATCAGACCTTTATTTTCTGACATACCACACTCTTAATCGTTTCCACACTCATTCCTCAAATCCTTCAACAGGGGGATGAGAAACAGTACTGCAAACTCCCCAAGTTATTGATGTAGACGTTGTTGGCCAATATTGATAAAGAAACCTAGGTAACTGTAGGGCTTTTTTGTGTTTACCTGGAAACTAGCATTGTGCACTGCATCTCAACCAAGGAGACTTCAGTTCTAGTGGGACCTGAGAGGAGGTGATTTCCTAAAATGCACCAACTCTGTTGCTTGTGGTCCTCTAGCAATATCCACTGTTGTCGGTATTTCTCACAGCTGTGTGGGTACTGTTTTTCTTGGGGAGACTGAGAACAGACTGGTGCCACATCCTGGACCTAGGCCATGGTAATCTTTTCTCCTCCCATAATTCATCTACTTCTGCAGTCTTTCATTTCCTCATCCTTAAGGACTTATGTACTTGTGAGCATTTTATCATACTGCTGTCTCTGCCTGGCATATTCCATTGTCCTCCTTTCCCAAGGGATAAATTGCACTGAACTCCATTTGCCAGCCCTTCTGTGAGGGTAGACCAAAGCAGTCTTGCATTTGCTCTTAGCATATATAATTTTCCTATCCCCACATACAATTTCATTAATTTACTCACATAAATTATTGCTGTCCAATGTCATACAGCTGAGAGTAGCTTAAAAGATTGCCAAGAAAAGATTCAGGCATCCTAACAATAAAATTAGACAGTTTCCATAATTAAAAATTAGTTTTACAACTGCAATCAGCAATCATCTTACTTGACTACAGAAATAACGTGTGTTCATCAGAAAGTGAGCTTTATCAAGAAGCTGTGAGCTATGCTGACAGGCTTTTACTGTGGGGCAATAGTGCCTTGGCTTTTACCATTCTTTGATTGAATTTCACAATTCGTAATCAATCCTTATTAATACCTTATTCAGAGAAAACTTCCATGTCATATTATGAAAATTTTGCAAAGCTTTTCTATCATTTTCTGATGCATTAAAATTATTTTCCCACACAAGGATCAATGTACCTTTTCAACGGTACTTCTGTAAGATATCTTCTATCAAAGAATTTTGGTGTATTTAGCCAACATAAATAAATTAATTCCTACATACTTCATCTGCCAAGAGATATGTAATGCAATAATTCTGAGTATTCAGTTGGAAAACTGAAGTAAAAAAATAACCAATACCTTCTCCTTGAACAGATACTGAGCTAGTGTTAAGTACTGAGAAACAAATCTAGATATATGGTCTTCCAGGTAATGCAATTTAGCGATAGGTATTTCTTGTTGTCTAGATAATCCTGTAGTCTTAACAGAGAGAGTAAATACCAATTCTCTTTTCCAGTGTCCAGCAGCTTCTATGCAACACAGTGGCACGAAATACACCCACAGTACTGGACTAAGTTTCAAGTCTGGGAGTGGCTGCAGCATCTCCTTGATACCAACCAACTGGATGCCAACTGCATACCCTTCCAGGAGTTTGATATCAATGGGGAACATCTGTGTCGTATGAGCCTACAGGAATTCACTCAGGCAGCTGGGACAGCAGGGCAACTGCTTTACAGCAACCTTCAGCACCTAAAATGGAATGGTAATTAGATGTCAGGCAGAGACATATGTACAGTGCTCTGAATTCTGACATCTGGAGCAGGTCCAGAGAAGGGCAACAAAGCTAGTAAGGGGTCTGGAGAGTAAGCCTTATGAAGAGAGGCTGAGGGACCTGGGGTTGTTCAGTCTAGAAAAGAGGAGGCTGAGTGGAGACCTTATCACTCTCCACAACTCCCTGAAAGGAGGTTGTAGAGAGGTGGGGGTTGGTTTCTTCTTCTCCCCAGTCACAGGTGATATGAGAAGAGGAAATGGCCTCAAGTTGCACCAGGGGAAGTTCAGATTGGATATTAGGAAAAATTTTTACACTGAAAGGGTTATTAAACATTGGAGTTGGCTGCTCAGGGAAGCGGTTGAGGTACCATCCCTGGAGGTATTTAAAAGATGGGCTGCCGTAGTGCTCAGTGATGTTTTTTTGTGGTGGGTAGTTGTTTTTTATCAGAGTTAGATTGACGGTTGGACTAGATGATCTCAAAGGTCCTTCCAACCTAGACAATTCTATGATCTTCAGAAGTTGCTTACGTTCCCCAGAGACCGACCTGGCAGATCCAATATGCTGTTTGGTATAAGCTGCTTATACTTCATTAATTGTATTGCTAAATTGCTTAGATATGACATAAGACAGAAGTCTGAAGGACCAGGGGATAGGGTATGTTTCCCACTCCAGTGGTACTCTAAAATTAGCCCTCTGACTCACCAGTAGCCATTGCTGCTTGAAGCTAATACCTATGATTCTTCTGTGCTTGTTGTCATATATCCTATCCGTCATATGCTTTCCTGCAGGCCAGTGTGGAAGTGACATGTACCAATCTCATAATGCCATTGTGAAGACAGAACAAACAGGTGAGTAACAGTTGGGTAACTTTCTTTGATGGTGACAAGAAGTGGAAGCCATGCATTCCAATAAAGACGTATCAAAATGGCACCACATAAAATGGAAAGAATGAAAAATAAAAGAAGCAAAACAAATATCAGTCATTGTCTACTTTTTCAAGTTTTGAGTAACACCACTGTATCTTAGTTTGCATGTCATCACTTTTACTGGAAGACTTCTGCAGTATCATCAGTCTATACTGATGTTCAGAGTTGGAATAGTTTGCAGTGCTCAGTGAGTGCAGTTTTGTAGAGGACTTAATTCTATTCTTCGTTCAGCAGTCTTCAAAATCACTATTTTCACAGTATTCTCAGTTTTAAAAAAGAGAGAAATCATATTTTGTTGTGAAGTGCTGTTAATGTTTGAAACAGGGAAATTTCCAAACAAAACAACTTTGAGAAAGAAAAAAAAATTTACATTTCAATTTTTTCACGTTTCGGTGAAACCGAAATACAGGTAGTGTTTTTCCTGTGGCAGTCTTTTTTTCCCAGTGTTTTCATAGCTGCATCACTTTTCTCTGAGGATTTTTTTATGAAGAAAAGAACTTAAGCTCAGTTCAATCTTCCTCTTCAGACAAAATTATTTTCCTGGTTCCTTTGCCAGAGCACATCTGTCTGTATCCAAAAACTCTCTACCCCACTGTCCCAGCCTCTTTGTATGTGTGTTTGTTCGTGAGCAATGTTTTAATATCTCCTGGCAGAAGGAATACAGATTTGCAGCGTGTGGTGTCTCTGACAAATACTGCCAGCCTGCTTATTCAGCTAACCCAGCAGAGACCAGCCTCTCTGGCCAGGGACACTATTCACCTTCTTGCAGTGGGCAAGCATTGCTATCTGTAATGTGCTTCTTGCCTGTGCCCACGTAGTGCAGGTGATGTGCATAGAGCAGCCTCAGTGTTTGCCATATAGGAAACTACAGTAATCTTTTAAGTCCTGATTTACGAGATCTTGGTATAATATTAGTTTCTCTTCCCACTAGAGATAAACAGTGCAGTGCAAAGTACCTCAGCTACATATCCTTGAAAGGTCAAAGCCCAGGACTAACTGGGCTTCTCTTAGCTGTGCTGAATCAGGAGTGGAGTGCAGAGCCTTTAGCAATGCTGACCACTGCAGCGAGAGTGGGTTTAGATTCTGCATGGGGAGGAGCAGATGATGCCAATTGTGTCTGCTGGGGATGGGACTCCTTGTGAACCACAGGGACAGGGGTGATTATTTAGAGGGGAAGCCTGCCTCATCCTAGCAGACCATCACAACTGCAAAGACATGGGTCCTGAAAAAGGCCAAACCAGGAAGACAAGCTGCCTTCTCATGTTCTGGCTAGGTAAGGCCTGTTTTCAGAGGCAACATTAGGCTGATCAGGTGTCCAAGCAAGCAAAGGGTGTGTGCTATTGTAGTGTAGGAACATAAAATCCAGGTGCCCAAACATTCGGCTATTACTTAGCATACCTGCTAAATTCCTATGTCATAAGTGATAACTCAGCCAGACATGATGATTTAGATATAACTAATTTTGGGGATTTTTTTATTTCATTTCTATGAAGATGAAAAAAAAAAAAAAAGTAAAACCTGATTTGAACCTGTTATCTCATCCATTCTGACCTGGATTCAAAAGAAAAAGAGATTTTTAAGGCTTCTGACCTCAAAAAAGCACTTTGAAGAGAGTAATTTCCTGATCAGTGTCTGGGTCATAGAGGCAATGTTTGTGTTCTGCCTATATTGATCCATCTGACCAGAAGGTTACTAAACATTATTGCTCTTCAATCATTAAGGTGTTTTTTAAGTTAAGGATGCAAACTTGATGTGCCTGAAATAAAATGGCCCTTCATCTAGGATTAGGCTTTGATGTTTCTCACTGTGTGCTTAAACATGAAGCTCTGTTTTGGAGAGGACTTTTGAGTCCTGCCATTACAGAAATAAATGGTTATTACAAACATCGTCCTGTTATAATAGATATTTGAGAATATTTTCATCTCTATGGTCCCAAAGCACTGCCATAATCACCACGGGCTGAGAATTCAGGACTGGACTGGGGAGAACTAGAGTTGATGTGGCATAGGAAACCTCCTTCAAGGGCAGATATAAATGATATATTAGCCAGGAAAAGGAAAACCCTGCTACATTTAAGTACATTTGCCTGAGTATGCAAAACCTCATCCATAATTTGAGTGAAAGGAAATAATTTCATGCATAGCCTTTTCACTTCTCGCTTCCTTTCACAGCTCTTTTTTTGTACGTCTTGTTTGCTCCTTTCTCAATATTCAACTCTATGCTAAAAAATGTTCTTCTGGTGATCTGATTTTCCTTTTTGTCCTTTATCTTCAGATCCATCAATAATGGTGTCCTGGAAAGAAGAGAATTACCTCTATGACAGTGGCTATGGTAGCACAGTAGGTAACTAACATCACAATAATTCATGCATTTCTAAGATGGTTTTATTGTCTGAGTCTATTACTTTAAATGTCTTCTTTTTAATTCCCAGAGCTATTGGACAGTAAAACATTCTGTCGTGCTCAGATTTCCATGACAACACCTAGTCACCACCCTCCTGGTAAGGAACTTGTAATTATATTGTTGATTGTTTGTCACTTGTCCCAGAGCTACCAATGTATAATAGTCTCTGTGGTCTTCTGTTGTATGACTAAATCTGAGTTTCTATCATTTTAAATCAAGCAATACTGATCCTGACAGCTCTTTTAGCTATCATTATTATGATAGCTTACTTGAAAGAAATGCTTCTCTTGTCTCATCAAGGCAAAGGCAAAGAAGATCAAATAATATGGAATCTCCATGTGTCTTTTAAAGTGACTCAGTCAAAGGGGAAGATATTAGTTATAGAGTGATGTGATGTTCCACCTCCACCATGCTTTTCTGGGGTGTAGCTGGGAATGGGCAAATGAGTGCCATGTTCCTCTCCAGAAGTATTTGTGTTTCTGTGTTTCCCTAGTGAGCTGGTGGTTCATGCTGAATTGGTTTCTAGGTTTGGGGCTGAGTTTGGGGTCAGCCTGGGGGAGCTGTAGGTCAGGCATGAAGCCCTCTGCCCACCTGCTGTAGCAGAAGGGCTTCCTCCTGGAGCTCATCTCAGCTGACAACAGGACAGGTACAACACACCTCTTGACCTTTCCACAGTCTTTCTGTGGGGCAGAGACACAATCTGCCTGCTAAAAGGCAGGAGAAAGAGCAAACGTGTGGAGTAGTGTCCAGCCAAAGTGCAGTGTGGGGGCACTCTGTGGGCCATGACCCAGGGGCAGACACCATGGGCAGAGGTGAGAGGGTGAAGCAGTGGAAAAAGAGGAGAGCAGTGATGGCAGGGGAATAAGAAAGGGAGCAGGTCTTTCTTAGGAGGCTGTTAAGCAAAGAGACACATGGGACAAAGCAGTGGATGTCATGGGAGGATGAGAAAGGAAAGCACAGTGCTGTAGATGCACCCTTGCAGGCACTGTGTCTGCACTGGAGGCAACCCTGTGCTTCTGCATGCCCAAGCTTCACACCTTCTGTGCCTGCCTGTTCATTGCATTCCCTGACCTTACAGCACAGACAGACTTGACAAGTGATATACAGTTTAAACTAATGCACTCAGCAATAATTTTAAAAAAAGAGAGAGAGAGAAAACCTGACCAGAAGGAGAAAATGACCAAACTTTAAAGCTCTTTGTTTGCTTTCTCTGACACCTCCGCCCATTCTCACAAGATGGCTACCAGGATTTCTGAGCTCTCTAAAAAGACTGGGGACCTGTCAAGATCCTGGCACAGTGTGTTTACCCACTGACTGCTTAAGCCTAGAGCTAGGGTGGCACGCCAAGGCACAGCCTCCTGTAAAAACTGAATTTGTATATCCCGTAAAAAAAATGGCTCATTCCTGAATCATATGCAAATACTGTGCAACCTTTTGTCCAAAGTTTTGCAAGACAGCTTTGTTGAAACTACATCATAAGTCTTTTCATCTGTCAGGCCACAGCTTCCTAACATGGCATGTTTGAAACCGGTCTCCACATAGGAGTGGTGGCAGGGCAGGAGACTATGTACACAGCTGAAATCCAGAGTAAATAACCAGCCAGGCAGAAGGCAACTAAACTTCCAAGAATAAATCTCCAGTCAAATGGAGCATAATAAACGTTTGGAAGTGTATTGTGTGATTTTAAAATGAGGAGGATTTATAAAAGAGGCCAAATAAAGGACTGGGTCCTTCTGTCCTTGACTAGATTTCCCACAGACTTTTAATAACATCAAGAGAACCATAATCTGAGGAAAAGCAGTGAAATACGACTCATTCCTGCCCCTCCCC
>VXBJ01006735.1:71669-123687 GCA_013400055.1 Nycticryphes semicollaris | reverse complement strand
GGTCTTTGAGAGAGGGAAGGCAAAATGACTTAGAGCTTGATTGCTGCTTAGGGGTAAAGGACAATAATTATGTCAGGCTCAGAATAATGGAGGTTAAGGATTATCCTCACTGACCTGTTCAGTTTATGCTTCCAGTTATGTATGAATAAAGCAAGTGTGTGAATATCTTTGCATCTACCTTTTCACATGCAGTTATTGCAGTTGCTTGTGCAAATCTGACATGTTCTATGCAAATGATTATTTCCTGTGAGTCATTTTCCCATGCAAACGCCTGGTTTCCTTGAAAAGTATGATAATTGTGCATTCAAAGAAGCTGGGAAAACGTGCGTGGGACCTTAAGCTTTGCTTTATGGAATTCAGGCACGAAACGTTCTGAAAAACAAACAGAGAAGGAGCTCCCTCTCAGGACTATCCTACAGATTTTGTGAGATGTAGAGCTATTCATTAAAGACAAGAGCAGGGCCAAGCTGCAGTGGTTTAGGGCAGGAGGGTTGAACGTGCAGACTGAGGCAGGTTACAGTCATGAACCCCTGTTCATGAACTTTTTTTTCATTTCTGAAGAAACACTTGTGCCAGAAACCCTGTTCCTCCTCCGGCTGGCTGCAGGTGATAAAGTACCATTTATGAGAAATGGCTTGTTTTTATGGCTCTGAGCCACAAAACAATATATGCACATCCAGTTGCCAAATACTCCTACCAGCACAGTCCTGTTCCTCACCCTGCCCACCCCCCTCCTCCCTGCCATCACCCCCCTCCTCGCGCCGACAACAATGCTCTGCCAGTTCATTATGTTTTAGTCAGGTAAGTATTCTGAGCATTGGTACCAGTGCATTCATTTCACATTAGATCATCTCTTCAGAAACAAGTAAGCCCCCAATGATACACGCTTCTGCAAAGATTAAGGCATTATGGGACAATTCAGCATTCCTTTTATAGACACGATTGTCTTACTTTTCTCTATCTCACACACAACATGAGGTGAGATATTTGTTAATCAAATTTAGGTTTCAAAAGCCAAATGTTTATCTCTGCATTCATTCTTTATTCATCAATGGTCTCTTTGTGAAATATGCTGATTTTCATATAGTACAGAAAACAAAACTCTCCCCTTTCCTCCTCACTTAGATTACCTTCTGAAAATTTATTAGCTTTAAAAGAGATATTAATTCTTTTTTGTGGTTTTATGTCTTTCAACCTGTTAGTGAATGTAAAGCCTTTAATCAAATCTACAAATAAGCTTAATTTTCCTTCTCTGCAGAATCTTCAGATGTGAAAAAAATGCAAGATCATACTCCAAAGTCCCACACCAAGAAGCACAGTAAGTTGACATCCGTGTTTATAATTGTTGGTTGACTGAAGGAAAAGAAACAAATTAAAAGCAAATCCCCTTCAGGAAGGAAAAGGAAGCATTTTGAAAGCAAAACTGATTAGATCATTATCACGATTGAATCCTCCAAGTATTTGACTGTTTCTAGTACTGTTTGCTTGTGTTATTTTTGACTCAATTCTGTTATATTTTTCAAATTGTTTATTTAATTTAATTTAATTTAATTTTATTTTATTTTATTTTCATTGTTTTGAGGGTTTAGGCCGAAGCACCCAGAAAGTAGTTGCCTCTGCTCTGTGTTTAGCTGGGCTGGCAGACTGGAGTAAAGGAATGATGAACAGACCCAGGATTAAGTCAGGAAGGTCTGTGTGTGGGCATGGCCGTGATCATGCCTGTGCATGCTGGGTGAAGCATGCACTAGAGATCCTGATTGGCATCTCCTTGCAGAACTTTTCAAGCATGGTGCCACAAGCCAGAACCTGCCCCTCAATCCTGCCACATTCTTCTCCTCTCAGTCTTTCCACTCCCCTCATCTTCTTTTTCTGCTAAATTTGAGTCAACATGATTCTGAAGACACATTTGTGATTTTTTTGCCATGGTCCCATTAGTGTACTTTATGAGATTTTTATGATGAAAATATCTTGTGTATGTCTTTTGCATCCTGTGCCATTCCCTATTTATAATACATCTTCCTCAAGGAGGGCAGCAAGGGGAGATGCTGATCTCCTCTCTCTGGTGACCAGCAACAAGATATGAAGAAGTGGAATGAAGGCTGCATCAAGGGAAGTTCAGATTTGACATATGGAAAAGGTTCCTCACTGGGAGTATTCAGTCACTGGAACAGGCTCTCCAGGGAAGTGTTCAGAGCACCAAGTCTTCAGAGCTCAAAGAGTGTCCGAACTTAGCTCTTAGTCCTGTGAGAAGCGGGGAGTTGAACTCAATGATCCTTATAGGTCCCTTCCAGCTTGAGATATTCTAAGAACCAGTTACAGCCTTGGCATATAGAAAAGTCATTTGCCTTGCTGGATCACTCTGTGTTTCCAGCTTCTTTAGTCCTACTCTGTGTCATGATGATTGACTATTGATCCACTGGTGCCCAGGTAGACCAGGTCCCCGTTTTGTTGGTTCTAGAAAACAATTATAATACAAAGAGTAATACTGGATGAGTTGACTGAAATCTGCTTCTCATGTTGCATTGTATACCATTTTCTATTTACCCTCACATCTTTGACTAGCTTGTTTTCTTCTTAATTTGGTCTAAACCTTTGCAGGCTTTTAAAGTCAGACAAAAGGACAGCTATCCTTCTGACCCATCTTGGCACTGTGTTTGTTATTCTTCATTCATAAATTACTTGTTGGATTTATTTAATTTTTTTTTCTTTTTGACCTGGGTTTTCTGGTACCATCTCTACAGTAACTATGGGATGGATCTGTGTATAAACTGGAAGGTCTACGCGTTGTACTTAGAAATATATTTTTGCCTTTTCTGATATTACACCCCAACTTTCTAATACCCTTTTCACATACAATTTAGCCTAGGCAGTGTCACTATCTCTCTGTCCACTCTACACTTTCTTGCTTCTTTAAGTCTACCTAAGACACCTGGGACCAAATACTCATTGATGTAGAATGCCATTTCACCTCCTTTACCTTCTGTCTGTCTTTTAAATGCACGGAGATTCAGTGCCTCGGCTGTTTCACGTAGCGCACGATATCAGGCTACATGCCATGCTGTAGAAGATTATCAGGAAAAATGGCCAAATGAGATGAGGGAAAGATTTAAACATGCTGTCTTCAGGGCAGAAACAGTGCCAAAGGCAAAAAGGAAGAAGTAGGTGGTTTGGACTCTGCTTCCTCCAGTTGTTGGGGCTCCTACCTGCTTGCCACAGGGCTCAGACTGCTGAAGGCTGACACTCATTTCCAGCCTCATTGTAAAGGCTACCAGTGTTTTCTCCCTATATATCTCCAAGGTGAGGGTCCTGCGCTCCAGGAGCTATGGCCCATCCCTACTGAGTGGTCACGATCTTTAGATGACACACTGTAAGAACATGACATAAAAATGGCAAGCATAGCCTGGAGACCTCTTTAGACACTTCTGCCCCTTTTCCTCTTTCAGACCCTCGAGGAACTCATCTTTGGGAATTTATTCGAGATATTCTTCTCAATCCTGAGAAAAACCCGGGATTAATCAAATGGGAAGACCGGTCAGAAGGTGTCTTCAGATTTTTAAAATCCGAAGCTGTGGCTCAGCTCTGGGGAAAGAAGAAAAACAACAGCAGCATGACTTATGAGAAACTCAGCCGGGCTATGAGGTGAGCTGAGATATTGGTGTAGAAGACTGGGGATTTTTCTGGTTGACTTTTAAAAATGAATTGTCAGCAGCACCGGTTGCTTTCTTTGACAACCGAGTCTTTCTCGCTAGTTTTGAGACTGTAACCTTTTTTTTCTTCTTTGTTGTTCTTTCCCTTCTTGTTTCTGTATTCTGTAATATATATATATACAACATACATCACTGTTTTATATGTATAACTTACATTCTGTTGCTGTCCACGCAATAAACCAATGTAGAAAGGAAACATGGTTGCAGCAAGCTGAAAGTTCACGTACAACTCAATGGCCAGAGACCTCCAATGTTCAGAAACTAGTCACACTCCCCAGCCATTATCTTAAAATAGATTTACAAATTCTGAGAGGATTTTCTTTGTTCTTTGCTTTAACTTTTTGACCATTCTCTCCATGATATAAGGAAGTTCAAAATGTTTTCTAAATGGAAGTGGAGATTCTTTCGTGGTCTGATTTCAGATCCTGACATATCTGGAAAATACCTCATGGAATTTCATAAGAGTGTGTGATAAATATGGCAATAGTCTATGAATTGAAATATGGTGAAATTAACAGAAAACAATTAATGAAAGTAGAAAGAAAACAATTTTTCTTCTCAGTCTTTCAGTTATAACAATGTTAGGTATTATATATGTATCAATAGAAAATAAAGACTGTTCAGCTATCTGATGAATTACCTAATTGGCAGTGGCCTTTTAGGACTGTAAGTGAATTTAATCTTAAATCTTTTTTCTGTGTTTTTATTTTAACAGATACTATTATAAAAGAGAAATCCTGGAGCGTGTGGATGGTCGGAGATTAGTATATAAATTTGGAAAGAATGCGCGTGGATGGAGAGAAAATGAGAATTAAATACGTCAAGAAATAACATTTAGAACACATGGATGTAAATATTCAAAGACTATTTTCTTATATTTATGTACCAAACTGGGGTGAAAAAACAATTCTACTTCTGTTGGGAAGAAGGAACATTATCATTGTTGCTTTCAAAATTATTTTATGTGAAGTATGTCCTGTATGGGGAAAAAAATGTACACGGTTTTCTGTGGTATAAGATAACATTATAGAATTATGATTATTTTTCCCTTCTTGTGAAGTTTTTATCTTTTTTTTTTTTTTTTTAATCATACAGGCACAATGTGATTTATAATCATGCTGTGAGTCATGCAAAAAAGGGAAGGAGCAAAATACTAGGGCATTTGGGAGTATAATCATCCACTTTGGAAGGCAACTATGAGTGGAGAAAACAGTAAAGCATCTCTGAGCCAAGAAGTCTTTTTCCATAGTCAGCTGGTTTATAAGCTTTCGTTGGCCAATATGACTTGTTCCCTCCCTCCTCTGATTTCTGAGTGTTTAAATGCTTTGCTGACTTTCAGTTGCTTTTGTTGAGTCAGACTGTGGGTTCTTCTTCAGTTATCTTCTTCAGCTTATCTCAGCCACAGGAAGCAGTGACTCTGCAAGGTGGCTGTCACCATTCATTTGAAGAACCCATGCTACCTCCACCACTGGGACCTTCTTTTGTAGGCAGAAGTTTAGGATCTGACCTTGCCTGATACTGAGCATCTTCCCTAATCTCCAAAGGGCATTCAGCTCATCCCAGGAAAAGGGATATTTCTTTTTAAATGACATCTTTGAGGTGAGCAGCTGGAAGAGTCAATCTCAGAGACCAAAAGGTTTTGAAGGAAGATTTATTGTTCTCTGCTGGGCAACCTTACTAAAAGACACCAATTTCCCAGTAGAAATATTATAACTTCCCCAACCTTTTATGTTCCTAATTAAAGCATTCAAAACCATATCATATGAAGCAGTGAGGAGGTGGGCAAGCAGAACATATCCCACAGCATGAGGGAGCGATCTCCCCATTCCTTTCAGCCATATGGTCCTGGCAGATCAAGTCTCACTTGGAAGGATTCTTTAAAAAAAACCTTCAGAAATGCAAAGCTGCAGTGCGTGTCAAATATTAATTCCCTTTACTTCTCTCAAGCCTAACTCTACATTGTATTTGTATTTTTCAACTGTGTTTGGGATTCTTAATTGGAGAAAAACCCACCAGCATAAAGACAGAATGTTTTTGGGAACATTCACATCTGGGTCAATATTTTAGGCTCATCTTTAGCAGCACTATGTGGAGACTGAACATACATTGGCAGCTTTTTCTTTTTCCAAGTCACAAATACTTCCTGCTGGCACCAAGCATATGCAGAACATGATTAAATAAAAGCTAGAGGAGGCAGCCCTTCGCTAGGCCACTAAGTACATGAGAAGTAGGAGTTGAGAAACGGGATTTTCTTGATGATGTTACAGAGGTGAAACCAAGATCAATTCCAACTCAATTCCAGAGGAATTTGGAAAACAATGACAGGGGCTGAGAATCCAGGAAAAAAATAATTAACAATATTAAATCCATCCAATATCCATGTCTTCAGGCTTCTCCTGGATTTGAATATATATTAGCTTAAAATGCAGCAAGATGCAGCTGGATATTCCATTTTTTGTTTGTCTTAAAAGGAAACAGATATTAAACCAAGAGATGAAAGTATCAATATAAAGGTATGAAATGTGCTTGGCAACAATTTGTAGGCAAACATGAGAGCCTAACTTGTTATCTACAGGTTATGTCAAACAATAACACCACCTCCTACACTGTCTATGCCAGAGCTGTCACTATCAATTACCCATATACGACATTTTTTACTTTTCATAACCTGGGTGGAGAGAGGTTCATCTTATTTACAAATCAAATTACAGGCCTCTGTACTTCAAAGCACTTTTTTTTTTCTCTCAGTCTATCGCTCCTTGTCTTTTATTTTTTTTTACTGCTTTTGCGCAACTTGGTAATTTCTTTTTTTTAAGCTTGATTAGCTACATTTATTTTACCATCATTTTGTAGTTCATATAATAAGAACCAGGCTACCGGATGAAGAGAGCACTTCCACTGTAGTCCAAAGACTGTTCCTTCCCGCCACCCCCCAGTTATTTGCAGTCCTTTGCTCTATGCTCTTCACACTCCCCCTCCCCTGCAAACCCTCACACTAGGTGAAAATCTGAAATCAGTGGTACTGTCACAAATCTGCAAAACTGTTATTCCTTATCTCAGGTTAACATACATCTTACAGCAACTGATTGTAATACCTTCATAAAGCTGCTTTCTACCATCTCTCTCTCCAAACTTCTTGAGATATAAAATGAACTTGTGATATACATGTGCCACCACTTGATTACCAAGCAGCAGCTAAACCTGCTTTTAAAGGTTTTGAAAAATAAAGCTTTATTTAGAAGCATGCTGTATAAATCTATAGAGTGATTTATGCTGGGGTGCTGTATAAATGCCAGTCTTTCACTGTCATGTCTTTTAACGTGGAAATCGTGCAAGTTTCTATTCCCACTTGGCAGAACTTTTCAGACTAGGTACTTGTCATTCAGCATTATAATAGCACAAAATTGGAATAGAAGCCAGCCAACATTTACTCTGTTTTACAAATATATTAAATTTAGCCTTAGACAAACAAAAGGACTGTTTACAGTTCTTGCTAAGCACAGATGCAACCAACCACAGGGAGTCTTTTTACCAGACCTAAGCAAATGGAGAAAATGAAGAGATAAATGTTTATGTAAATTACTATTTAAACAAAAAGCATTTCTGATTGCTCTTTTATTTTATATTTCAGAGGCTGAGCAATCATATTTTTAGATGTATTCTTTAAGTTAGTAGCTGCTGAACTGGTAGCACCATGTGTATAGATTTTTATTGTACAATAATTTTTCATATGTATAAAGGTCTAGATAGGAAAGTATTTTATATTTATATAACTACAGGTAAATCACAATGTCAAAGGTTTGACATGAGCACTCTCAAACTGTACTTTCTGCACAAAATTAAAACAACTTGCTCTAAAAACATCCTAATAAACTGTATGTAGGCTGGTGAACTACACGGACATTAAAAGGTTTAGTTACATTTTCATCTTTCTTTCTGCAGCACATTGCATAATTTCTACTTGCTTCTCACAGCATCATCTTTAGTGTATTATGTATGGAAACAAACCCATGCTAAATATTTGGCTATTGCCACTGTAAATCTCAGCTCAGTGACTATGTATCACAAAATGATTCTAAAGACTTTCTATTTTTGTGGATATGTTATAAATTCAAATAAAGTATTAATGAAAGAAATTTTCAGATGAAAGTTTATCTTTGCTTTTTTATGTCTCAATATTGGAAATGACTAATATGAATTCTTTCAATATTGGAGAATATTTCCATATTGGGAAAGGACTGATGTAGGTACCACAAAATACAATAGCTTAAATTTACTGATATGCTGAACAGCCCATCTGTTGTGAAGATACTGGATTTCCAAACCTGTTTTATGTCTCACAGGCCTTGTTGGAATACTTGATTATGTTGACACAGCTAGATTACCTTTCTTGTTCAGCTGCTAAACTTTAGAAAGGTATTAACTCAGCACTGATTTAACTTCAAGGTATTTTGAAGTTTGTGCAAGGGCTAGGCTGATTAAGGATGACATTACTCATACCGAGCATTTCCTTTCCTAAATCAAAGCAGCTTAATGTATGAAATCCTCTCCCTCATATTATTTTTCCATCTATGTAGTGGGTACAAAAACACTCAATGAACAAAGAGAACATCTCTCCTTTGGTCTGCAGCTTGAGGAACAAAAGTGAAAACCCCTGTAATTAAGAGAAAGCCAAAGCGGGCTTGTATCTTGTATGACATTTCACTCTGTGAAGGACTGCAGCCATATCAGTACAGTGTGAAGGTGGAGTCTATGGACCTGCAATGACCCAATCTGTAACCGCTGTCACTGCTTTGCCCGGGTATCTCGAGCTTGTTGGCAGCAGGGGGCTGCCTGTTATGGTGACCTATTCTTGTCGCCGTGCCAAGTACGTCTGGAGCTGGGCTTGATTCTCAAACTAGGAGCTTCACTGCAATTGGACAAATCACTCCATCATGCTGAATAATGTGCAAACATGCTTTATGTTAAGCAAACAAGTGATTCCACTGCATTTGAAATTATGTATATGGATGTTTAAGGATGGTGGCTCTAAAAGTGTTTAGTCTACATTAGTCTATATTCAAACCCAAATTTCAAGGGGCTGCAGAATTATGTCCCCCATAAGCAGGAGAATATGATAGAATTTTAAACACATGTACAACCCCCATGTTTAGCATGCAAAACCAGGCCAGTGCCCTGAAAGGGTTGCCACAGTTTGAGAACTTGGGAGTCCCAAACCAGGTTTCATAAGGATTTGTATCTAGATTTCAAGCAACTTCAGACTGGATTTTAAATAAACACACAGCTGGTTTTACAGTAAATGGTTGGGCCTTTTGTTTCAAGCAATCTGAGGCCAATATTCGAGACAAAGAAAAATGAGAATATTGTTTGGAAACATGCAAATAAATGCACGTTTAAAACCAAGCAAATTTCTTCTTTGGTTGTGGCTTAATATCAAGCAAAACTTCAGCTTTCAGAAAAATTCAGAGTTTGCAAATCATATAGTTGAGAATAAGAGTATTGTAGACAGAGTCTTGTAAGCTACATCTAAATCTGATACAAATTTGTGGGCATGTCTGCATCAAGGACAAGTGATAATTACTTTAGGTAAGTGAAATCTGATCCTGCAAAAAGATGAGCAATTGAGAGTTACCAATACTAATAGCTTCCAAGAAGTGTAAGTGGGATAATTACAGTAATTTGAAAGAGAGATTATCTATATGGGTTTTCAGCATTTTCTCCCTTGCTGATACTTTACAAAATGCGGTCTGTCCTAAGCTTTGTGCCAGCCAAGAATTTCCTCCAGTGACAACTGTTGCTGCCTTTTCACAGATATTCAGCCCCTTCACCCATCTGACTTTGTTTCTACACTCGACAATGCTAAAGAAAATAATAAGGAATGAAAATTTAAAAAGCAGGAGAGACAGACCAACTAGATGATCAGATCTTACTGCACCTAAGAGCTCTGTGTGGAAATACCAAGGCTGCACACACAAAAAAAATTATTACATTCAAATCAGTATATTTATAATCTTTCCATCAGAGGTTGGTTGCAAAAATTAGTGTTTACAAGTCTAATTATAACTATAAGGAGAACAAGAAATCAGAACAATGTGCTGATATGTACTGCATACTCTTGTGAACCTTAAAATATTTAATTATGTAAGTAAAATGACTGAAGCACTGTTTCTGCTGAAGAATTTCCCCCCCCTCTGTTTTCAGAATTGTGTGATATTATCCATTGCTTTCATCTCTTTTTGATTTTTCAAAAATAAGATTCAGTTTCAACACAGGGAATGAAGAGGGAGGATAGATGATCTTTAATATTCTATCAGGTATTGCAAAACAAATAGGCATACTATAGCTTCCTCTTCCTAATCTTTTTGTTCCTCATTCAGCAGTTATACTGTGCTTGAAAACAAGGTGCTTTGTGTGAGGCTGGGTGTAATTGTGATGTCACTAAAACGAGAAGGAAAAAAAAAAATGTTTCTTTTTTTATAGCTGAGGTTCTATTCCATCTGCCCCTATCAGTTGCTATAACATGTAGTATTATTTTTCTCAGGATGAGACTTTAACTTGAATAACTAAATCTGATTTAAAAAAGCTAATTATTTCTGTGAGGAATCTGAAACACACTAAAATATTTACATATTAATTTAAGTAACCCTCTATTGTTTCTGTAAGAAGAGTCTAACACCAAGATGTATTTTACAAAAGTATTTTAATGTTCAAAAGCTCTCATTGGCAAATTTTATTGTAGAAAACAGATTTCCAACATACCAGTAAAATAAACAACTCTAAATAAGGAGGAGGTTTTTTGCCATTTTATGGTGACACTTTTGTAGCTCAGTGACTCTACTGTTTTTGGAAGTTACAAAGATAAATGCTGAGTTGTGATTAATTTTAATCACGAAGCTCAAGACTGATTAAAATCCCATGCTCACTACATTGGTATCAGTAGCTTAGCATTCAGCTGCCCCTCACTGGAGAGTTTGTTCTGGGTTGAGGTTTTCCTAGGAGAATGCTATTATGAAACTTTCTGGGTAAAAAACAACTGCACCTGGAAGGTGGAATTGTATTTTGCCTAAAGTGTTATGGTTCACAGCAGATTTGACATAAGCAATTCTATTTTTTCATTAAAATTAAACTGATTAAGGATATGCCCCATGAATTTACATCCTGAAAATCATTGCTGTTACCTTCCTTACCTTTCTTTCTAGTACAGGATCTCTATCACATTTCACTCTCATCCCTGATGCATGCAGAATCATAGAATGGTTAGAGTTGGAAGGGACCTTAAAGATCAAGTTCCAACCCCCCTGCCATGGGCAGGGACACCTCCCACTAGAGCAGGTTGCTCAAAGCCCCATCCAGCCTGGCCTTAAACACTTCCATGGATGGAACATCCACAACTTTCCTGGGCAACCTGGTCCAGTGCCTCACCACCCTCACAGTAAAGAATTTCTTTCTGGTATCTAATCTAAATCTTCCCTCTTCCAATTTAAAGCCGTTACCCCTTGTCCTGTCACTATGCTTCCTGGCAAAGGGTCCCCCTCCAGCTCTCCTGTAGGCTCCTTTCAGATNTGCAGGACCCTGCATTTGGCTTGGTTGAACTTCATACCATTTGCACTAGCCCACCTCTCAAGCCTGTCATCCAGGTCCATCTGCATGGCATCAGTTCCACGCCACTTGCTGAGGGTGTACTCTATCCCACTATCCCTGTCTCCGACAATGATGGTAAATAGCACTGGTCCCAGTACAGACCCCTGAGGAACATTACTTGTTACTGGTTGCCACTTGGATATTGAGCCGTTGACCACCAACCTTTGAGTGTGTCCATCCAGCCAATTCCTTATCCACCAAGTGGTGCATCCATCAAATCTATGACTTTCCAGTTTTGAGACCAGAATGTCGTGCAGGACAGTGTCAAATGCTTTTCATAGGTCCAAGTAGATGTCTGTTGCTTTGCCCTTGTCCACCAAGTCTGTGCCAGTATCGTAAAATGCCACCAAATTTGTCAGGTATGATTTGCCCTTGGTGAAGCCGTAGAATATTTTATCTAAAGTGTTCCTTTGAATGATAAGATGAAAAATGGTAAAATCTGGGCACAACCTACAAATATCAACGCAAATTTTTTTTTGCCTTTTAAATCTTGTTGAGGAAGACAGTGCACAGTCACAAGTGCAGTTTTGGTTCCCAGAGCTGTCCTGAAAGACCTGCTCAAGAAGAACACAAAATGTACTTTTCCCCCATTACTTATAAACAAGATTGCCCCATATGCAATCTCTGGGAACTCAGGAATGTTTCATAAATATTTGCCAACTGGTGTTATACATTTTGTGTATGTCCTGTACTTGATTTTTCATTTGTATTTGAGTCTGCAGTTTTATGCCACTCTAGATGTTGAGAAAGATTCTTTTTTCAGTGATTTAGGTCAAGTGAGTCTATCAGATCACTAAATGAGATAAGCAGGTGGACTATTTATTGTGAATATCACTCATTATAAAAATAATTTTATTTCCATTGGCAGATGTTTCTTGACTGATCATAAATTTTTACGTAAGTATATTATTTGCGCCAGAGTGCATTGAATGCCTTTTTAAACAATGATTACGATATTGGTGATATATCTCATGAATTTTGCAGAGGAGCCTTCCCCTCCCTCCTCTAAGAGTGGTGAAGAGACCATCATAGCATGAAGAGTCTCTGAAAGCCTCCTTTTTTGAACTGAAGGTGTTCAGGGGCTGAACACAACATCTTATATGCTGTTTTTTAAAGTTCCTTTCTGAGTCTTGAAAATTTTGGGCACTAACATGACCTGCAGCATTGTGTGGCAAGGAGATTATTGTGCTTCACAACTCCAGGGAAGGCTGCAAGATGGTTCCATAGCAACCTGTCGGTGAGAAGAGGCACTGCATTTACCCAAGCTGCAGTCTCGGGAGACTGGGATTCCATACGTAGAAAGGTTTAGTGCCACTGTATGCACTTATCTCCCAGGCTAAGAGTCTTGAATTTCTCAGATGTGCCTAGCAGATGTAGGCTGAAGGCTTTTAATAGTCTTGAAGCAGCACCTCAAATGCTGTGACTGTTAGTGCTGTAGAAATGTGAGGAGATTGATGGGAATGGTGAATCTCCTCAAGGTAATACTCCCATGAGGATGCTGAGATACAGCCCTTCACTGGAGATCATTAAGTGCTCTGTAGTCCTCTGAGAGCGGACTGCACCTTATCCTTCAAGTCTTGCCAGTTTTGCTAACTGTTTGTCAGTTCCTGCCTCCAGTATTTTCTCCCATTCTATTTTCTCAAGTGGGGTGGTTCTAACATTGCTAGCTGTACCCACAGAAACTGTCCTTTCCCTGAAAGGGAATGTCAGCCCACTGGTCTTCTGAGTAGGCTTTCACGGGCTAAGACTAAGCTAGTCCTTTGGATCTAGCTTTTGTGGTTATAGACTATGAATTTGCCAAGTCAGGGAATTTTAAAAGTGCAAATCATATGACACACTCACCCCACCAAGCCTGTGCCCAAACATTGACAGTGGGAGAAACAACATTTGCTACCAAAGACCCATAGCTGCAGTCTTATACTGTCCAAGATCCCTATATTTTCAAAGAAATATTGAAATAGACAGACAATATTAAAAAAAAAGTAGAGGGGGGGAATGCCTTGAATTTCATCCTTCCCATGGAAGATAGAATCACAATGTCTCAGGTAATTAGCTTTGCCTGAAATGATGATCACTCACTTTAGGAGTATATAAAACCTATGATGTGAGGCAACCTGCAAGTCTCCATGCGCCCTTCTAGAGTTCCCTCTGTACTCTTATATCTCTGTAAATCGTACCTCCTCTCCTGGGGGAAGGCTCACAAGACCTTATCAGATTCAATTATTGCTGCTTCATATCAATGTTCCCATGCGAAACCAGAATACAAATAAGCCAAGACTACCTCCATGCTCCCAAGTAATTACAAATGCTGATGATTCACCAGTTATTCATGCCAAACAAATATTTTTCAGAATTTTATAGTTCACGAGTGAAACATTTCAGCATGTTCAGGCTTAAATCATTGGCATGCCAGGAGGTGTCTATTCGAGAAGGGCACTCTGCACAGGGACACATGGCATATTCAGCAGCTGGCACACAATCATATACAGCTTATGGACACTGTTCACTTTTCCAGTAGATTTAGGGGCGAGAGGAAAATAAAAGTCATATTTGCTTTCAAGAAAGTGTAGAGTTAGATGATAAAGTTAATCCAATCTGTTACCTTGCTACCACTGGAAGAGGGACACACTTTACCCTTCCACCTCCCTAGACTATGCCTAGTGCAGCTTTGCTCATACCCATTGCTGTGACCCTTCCCCAGCCATACTGGTCCATGGCTCAGAAGCTGCCTGACGGCCGTGCAAGATTATACACTTCTGCAGAGATTTGATTGAACTGCCATGGGTGAGGCAGGAAACCAGCCCATTGTGTCAGTGCCCCTCATAGCCACCACTGTCAGCAACTGCAGAGGGCTGGCAGCACATCAGATGGAGCACTTCTTTAATTTTGCATAATAAAAACAGAAATCAGGGTTGACAGTGTGGAAAATGTGAAAGGTTGTGGGACTGTAATAGATTTTGAGGCTGATAATCACACTTTGGCTCCTAAAACCTGTGCTTACTACTTCAACGAAATAAAGTAACTCACAAGCTGGGCTGTGTGCTCATACTGGTGAGGAACAATTCAAGGGCTTAGAGTACAAAGACCTATTATCAGTGTCCTAGGGTTTGGACAAGCACAATCTCATCCCATACTTGGGATAAATATACTTATTTTTTTTGCCATGAAGCTTGGTCTATGTGAACAGTTGAAATGAGACCTGCCCTTGATTTTGGTTTCCATCAGATGTAATTTTTCAATACACATACAATGAAAAGTTATGTGCTGGAGTTCAATTCCCTTTTTTTTTCCTAGTGTGTAGAAAGAATTTAATTCACTATGCACAGATAAACCACTTGTTTATACTCAAGTTAAGAACAAAGACAGCTAATAAGCTTTGCTGTCACCTTTAATAAATGGTTTCACAAGATAATAACACCACGCAGCTACACCCAGGGGCCATCAGCATATTGAAACCCTCTTTAAGTTTGAAGAAAGTCACACTGTAACAGACAGCAATGCTGTGGGAGAAAAAATACAAACTGATATTTTTGGTCAGACATCAAAGTTATGAGTTACAGGATACCTGTAGGAAGAGAACCTTTAAGCAGATCCCCTGCCTGCAAGACTTTCCTCAGCTTGAAGGAAGGCAAGGCTGGAAGTGGGGCCTTATCAGAAACCTATGTCCCAGTTTAGCCACCATGTAAAACACCTTGAGCTTAATTGCAGATTAATTTAATCATAGCCTGTTTAAACTCACTTGAGATACCTGCTGAAAGGGCAGCTCCGGCTTCTCCTGGGCTTGTTGCTATGTGCCTGTTGGGCCGGCCCCACTCGCTGATAGATCCCAAAAATATTCTGAAATGAAAAAGGGCAAGTTTTTTTAGTTGGATCTGCACATCCTGAGGTCACGCAGTCATCAGTCACAACTGAAGGGAAAAGGAAGAAACCTGCAGAGGACTAGGAGAGGGAGATAACTTTTTACACCTTTAGCAGCTGTTGCCAATTAGACTGGTATAAGACAATTTGTGCTTGCCTGCTTCACAGAGAGGACTGGGGGACCTAGCAGGTGTATTATGTTCTGATAAATATAGGAACACCTTTCCTTAAATTTTTATGGTAATGAAATAGTTTTGTGGTTTACTTTTGCCATGATGTTGCTCTGGCCTTTTATATGCCTGCCATACTGGTGAGACTGGGGTGTGAAAATGGGGAACTAGCCTCCCCATCCCCCATCCCCGCCCTTAATACAAAATGTGGGACTCTAGGACGATTGGAAGTCTCTGCTAAGTGGAAAAGATGAGTTTGTTGATGACCTAGTAACACAGGGTGTTAGTTTGGGAAAGGTATCTCCCACCAGTGAGTGTCCTCACTAGATGATGAGGAGGTGATGTAAGTCACAGGGACTTCTGAAACTCTGATATCCATGCTGCATGGGAGGGCCTGTGGTGCTCAGGAAATAAGGGAAGAGAGTGGATAAAAACTACTGAAAAATGGCTTTGGGTTTTTTGAGGGAAGCAGAGTTTACCTAGATGAAGAGGTGTGTTAGAAGTGATGGAATATAAATAAGAATAGGAGAAACTGTGAAGACGAGCTTCGGGAATTACTTATTGACTGTGCAGCTTGCCCTTCTGAAGGGCTGGTTTTGTAGTTGGAGGTGCTTGGACTGCATGTGTATGCTGTGCTCACCATACTGCAGTGTGTGTTCAGAGTAAGAAATCATTGTAACTGTCATATCTGAAATTACAGTGTGATGCATATAATCCTTTTGAACTCTGGATGCTGCATTTGCATATTCATATCTGAGAACAAATACCTCACGTCTCTGAAGGGAAGAACTCGAGGCCCTATCACTCAACACCAGTAGGGCCTGATTTTCAGACGTAGTGAGCAAGTGCCTACCCTGTGGAAAATCAAGATAGAAAATAACCTGTAGATAATAGTCTGGTACTGACAGAGGATAGTCGTGAGCTATTATAGTGAGTTTTTTCCATCTCAAAAATTTTATGATTTGCCTGTATGGGTTCACCTGATATGCTAGTTAAAATAATAAAATATACTGTGTGATTAGCCTACACAGCTTTGTTCCTTAGTTCTCATACCTTCATTCCTCAGCCTATTCAAAGGGTTTGGCTGAAAAAAAAAACCCAAAGAAACCACAAGTAGAGTAAATCATTACAATGCTGTAAAGGCTTGGATACAGACAATTCATTTATTTGGGTAGATTATTCCCTGGGCTTACACATTTGTCCAAAGGAATGAGGCACTGTAAAGCATCTCCCACATTATGCTGAGCAGTGACCACATTTTTAGGTTTGAATGTGATGCCTGGGTCAGGCAGCTGTTCTGCACACATCTGAGGGAGACTGAGATACTGCAGGAACAGTGTCCATCCTCCTGTGCCTGCCATGTTCTGATGAAAAAGCAGGCAAGTACACCGAGGGTGCACTTCAATGGAAAGGGATAGCATTGAAAAGGTTAAAGATTTACTATTTTAAGATGCTCTTGACTACGTTGTTTTCGATCTACCAAATGCAATAAAGCATAAAGCATAAATATGACCTAGGTCATTACCTGTATATGAAAACATATCCATGTGCTCACACATGAGTGGTTTCCCAGAAAAAGCTAATTATCTAAACTATAGACAATGTGTTTCTCCTAAATAGATCCTCCTTTTGATAAATGAGGTAGTGTGTTCATACTTCTGTGGAGTGCTGTGTGGTTACTTATTAAGGACTTGTTATGTGCATGGGAACATAAAATGTGCTGTATTCGTTTTTGATCACTTGGAGGGATATTGCAGAGGATTCTATCAGCTGTTTCAAATGGAAACTCTCTTGCTTATCACTGTGCCATGTTGTATTCCAGACACAAATCTTTCTCAATGCCTTTAAGTGATTGCAGCTGAAGCACTGCATGTAGGAAGCTGTTTTATGACAAATGTGTATGTGTGACATGAGACATTTAGTCTCACTAAATTATTTCTGGACTGGGAGATGCTTGAAAGGATTATTTCTGCCATGCCTTGAAAATAAAAATGCTTTTCTGTTTTATTATGCATTCTTATTTTCTGCACTAATTTGGAGGCTACAATATTTTGCCAAAGGGAACCACTATAATCCACAGATGAGACAGCTAGGGTAGTGGTCTCTGGAGTTGTTTGCACGTAAACCTTTAACTCCTCTTTGGGCCTGTCAGTTTATTTCACCATGTAAAATTCATAGCCCAGATAATGACTGCTAAAGGCATACAACACAGCTTTTAAGTCTTGATACATGTAGCATGGTATGGAAGACAAAAATTGTTACTAGTAGGTTTTTCTTCATGTGTATCCCAGGTAAAAACAATAAAGAGAAACTAGTCTTCTTAAATTAATCACAACATATTTTCTTTTTTTCTTTTTCTTTTTCTTTTTCTTTTTCTTTTTCTTTTTCTTTTTCTTTTTCTTTTTCTTTTTCTTTTTCTTTTTCTTTTTCTTTTTCTTTTTCTTTTTCTTTTTCTTTTTCCAGAAGGCAAGTTACAAATAAGTAAAAGCAGCCATAAGTTCTAAATTTTTAACATATTATTTTTTAAAATGTATGACAATTAAAAAAAAATATTTTTTTTTCAGTTTGAAATAGATTTGTTTTCTTCTTTCTTTTTTTCTGTCTCTTTTTCTTTTTTAGTGAGAGCATTTTGAACTTTTGACATCTTCCCACTGGAAACCTGGTTGGAACTCTCATCAGTGTGCCCACACAAATTAACAAAAAAAAAAAAAAAAAAGAAGAGACACTTCAGACTGGAAAGGTAGAACATGAGTTGGATACTTCACATCAAGTGGTATTTTTTAAACCCCTTCAAAGCTACTTAGGAAGATGGCTGAGGCAATCTCTGAGTAGTTAGCAATGACTTTCGAAAAAGAAAAGCAGAGGCCTGGAAAACATAAAAATATAAAAACATGAACTATACTTTCAAAGGGGGTGGTGAGGAGAAGATGACCAAAGTAAATATAGGTCAGGAAGTTAAATGTCAGCTTCTCCAAAACTATTGCTACAAATAACCAATCCACTTGAAAAGCACAAACAAAAGCTACAATGGATTTCCAAGCATCACTCCAACCAATTTTATCCTGTGATAGCATGACAGGCTTACTTTTCTTTAGGAATAGGAGAGAGAATGTGCTTAGTTCAATGTGCCAGGGTTTCGACTTAATAATGCTCATAGGATACTTTTATAAACAAGGTATGGAAACATGGCCTTGATGAGATGACTCTAAAGTGTGTTCAAACTGGTTACAAAATTGTACACCAAGAGTGGTTATTACTGATTCACTGTCAAACTAAGTTGGATTTAATGTGGTTGAACTGTGATTTGTCATGGGTATTCAATATTTTCATTAATGACTTTACTTATGAAAAACAGAGAGTCAATTTACTGACATTGTAGGTCATGCCAGCTGGGATATGCAGTAACCACTTAGAAAGAAAGAAAAAACAAAAATTAAAAATTATGATGATGCCTTGCAGAAGTGATCTGCAGTAAGTAAAAGGCCATTCTAGACAGACAAAAGTAAGATCAATCGCTCAATATATTGCATAAATATGCAACAGTTGCAGAAATATGAGGTGATGAATCACTTACTGGATGGTTCTTTTGTAGAAAACAAAAAGGAATGTAACGTTGCAGTGGATCACAGGTTATTCATGAGGTGGTAGTGCCATGCTGTTGTGAAAAAATAGATGGGAACTAATAAATAGGTGTGATAGCTGTGTGATATCAGCCTAATCAGCAGCAGTGAGACTAGCTTTAGCTATAATACCACATCCAGCTTTGGACACTGTACCTCAAAAAACCCACAAAACACCCCAAACAAAACCAGGAACTTGATAGTGTAGCAAGAAGGTCTAGAGATTTTGTGGATGTATTTCATCAAAAAAGATGAGAAAATCAGGGTTATTTTACAGGAAAATGGTAAAAATCTTCAAGCATGTAAAAAGTCAGCAGAAAGGAGATAGATCTTGCCGCATTTCCAGTGAAACAGAATGAGAAATAACACGCCTAATTCTACATCAAACAAGATGCAGGTTAGATGTACGCAAGAGATTTATCATGGTACAGATTGGAGTCCCAACAACAGACATTTATAAGAACAGGTTAGACCAACATCTTCTGGGAATTTTCTAAGTGCAGCTAATCATTCCTTTGGATGAGTGATGGACAGGTATGATCTTAAATCTCTTCCAGCTTGGCTTTTTATGACTCTGCAATACGTCTTTGCAAGAATCTGGTGAAACAAGGATGTCACTATGGAAATTTTTTTTTTCAAAAATATATTTTCAAAATATTTTGTCCAAGCTGCATGCATTGACAGTTTATAAAGTTGCCTTTTGCTAGGATTTCACTGTTGTATTTGGCCACTTGTTTCTATATTCTGCAAGAAATTATAGGCATTTCTGGGACAGAATAGTAGCATATGGACATAACATTTAAATTAGATTGTGTGCAAAATTCAAGGGGAAAAAGTTGTTTTCTTACTGGCTGGCCCAGTCTAAACCATAACAAGATCACAGTGACCTACTCTGAGTTATGTTTGAGTCTCACCTATTACCTGTTACGTAATTGTTTACTGTGTACTCTTTCCCTGCAAGTGAGTGATAAAGCAAGTTTTAAATATAATTAAGAGAGGTTGTTGATTTCGTTAGATTGTGGAGAGCTAAAAGCTATACTCCTCCATTGTCAGCATCATGTGCTGCAAATACCTGCCTTTCTATCTACAAAAAGATAGAAAAATATAAAATTTTTCCTGTATGCATTTAACACTTTTAAAACTGATCCTGGTGTAGTATCCTAAAACACCTTTCCATCCTGTCCTTGAAATATCCATCTCAGAAACAGAAGCACAAATACCCTGCTTTTACACATCATTTATACTCAGAAAATAAAGTCAAGATCTATTTGCTGGGTTTGAGATGCTTATGTACCTGTGTAGATTTAAGCATTTCTAGTGAAGTGCTTTTGTTTCTGCTGAAAGTATTAAAAAAATTAAAACTTTTAGCCAATCTCATTCTTGTAGTTGTCCAGTAGGAGACAAAGGAATAGCTAAAGTTAATGGAGTTTATGCTATTTTTTTCTTTTTCACATGCCATGTGTGGATGATCTCTTTTGCAGCACTTTCTCTCTCTGGTTGCAGTCTTCAGTTGAGCTCTCAGTAAGGAGCTAAAAAGACATGAAGTTGAACAAATTTACCCGCCACTGTACTTCCATGTCACTGTCAACAAATCAAGAAAAGGAGACCTAGCTATCCAGAATACAGCTGATACAAAGAAAATACATTGACATCAATCTTCTAAGCTGAGTAATGCTTGGTATTTAGGAAGGTCTGGCCACAGCCTACTAAGCCTAATCATCTGAGGATCCTCTGTAGTCAATGAAAGATTTGTGTTTGCATTTGGGTTTGGGACACACGGAATGTATGATGCCTGTGTTGCGAGAGTCAACAGACAAACTCATCTTGGGTAAAAAACATACTGCACAGAAGGAATAAAAAACCTGTGCAAAATAGCCAGCATACCAAATATGCTGGCTCTGGTGTCAGACCAGAGTAGTTTGTAGCAACTGCAGACTAATTTACTTAGTATTACTTAATTTAACTACTTAAATTATTCCTAGTACTTTGGAGAAACCTCTCTACTTTGACGTTTGGAGAATTTCAGCAAAGAATCAAAAGAGAAAAAATGACCCAAGATTTAGCAAGTTGGAAGTGTAATGAACTTGACAGCAAAAATGATTTTGGATATCTAGAATGATTTGGCACCTGGTACTGTCATCCTCAGGCACATAGACTGATGCGGAATTTGGGTGTATCAGGAAGCAAGGACTGAGCTTTGTGCTGCTATCTCCTAAGTATAAGTTACTCTCTTCCTGATGCCTAATAGGAGCCAGGATATGATTAATCAGACCAAACAAAAGATGTAGAGATTAAACTGCATCATTAGTATGCAGTAATGAGATGACTGGAGAAGATCCTTCAAATGCAACAGCTTCATTTCCATGCTTAAATGATTTAGGTCTTTATTAGGTCCACTTCAATCAACATTTCATCCAGGGAAATTAAATGGATGTGGAAGAACACTTGGCATCTTGACCACAAACTATGCTATGGATGAGGATTTAAATACACAAGACTGCAGAGTTAGATACTATTAATGAAAAAAATAGAGCAGAAATACCATTTGCATATGGTTGCTCTTGACAAAATTGTTATAGAAATCCTGAAGTGTAGATGAAGATTATTTAAGATATAAGAAAGCAGACCAATCACCAAATGTTATTTCTCATAGTATTGCTGTTTTACTTCACAAGTGGATATAGGGAATGTGGCAGAATTATCTGTTTATTATGATGATCCTCACAGCTTTAAGACTTTGTTACTTGTTATCTGATATTCTTGGAAAAAATTATAGCCTGTGAATCTCCCTATCCTCTCCTGCTCCAGACAGAATCGGTGATGAATTATTCTATTTCTAGAAACTGCTAAGGTGAAGTTTTCCTTATGGTTTCTCTATAGATTTCATTATAATTTCAAAATCAACTTCTGCCTTACCCCTCCTCAACTGCAGGAGACAGGAGTAGGGTTGAAGATGGCAGTCCTGTTGGTGACCACCTTTGTGCACCAGGAATGATGGCACTGCATTGGCACCATCTGGCAAGAAATATTAGTCATTTCTAAAATGGGCTGTGAATTGGAGTTGACTGTTTTGGGACAACAAATACAATGAAAATGTCAGGAAAAATAATAATTAAGAGGCATTTCAAGTTGGTTATGGGAGAAATCTGCACAAACAACTATTTGCATTCATATGAAGCTCTTCAATTTAATATTTAATTAATTATTAATTGATAACATTTACTTTGCTGTTGTAAAATGAAGTTGTAGAGACACATGGAGAATCGGTCATCACAACTGACTGAGAAACCTTAAACCCTTCCCAGAAACTGACAAGAAAGGGCACATAGAAATGACAGGTGATGCACTTTGATTCTTGAAGTGAAAACAAACACCCTGAAAAGACCCATATTGTTGGGATCTGGGCACATCATGTTTATCATCATTGCACCTGTCACCTGCTTTGCCTGGCAAAGAACAATGGATTTTACTGATGGCAGATCTGCATGTTCGCATGTTTGTACAGGAGAGACAGGGACTGTCTCAGGCCACCAGGCAGACCAAGGGAGGACATGTCTCTAGCTTATTTCTGTTATTCTGATACATTTATTTTCATCGTATGGAAGAATACAATCTAAACAAAAAACTGACAGGTGGGTGGAATTTATGAAGTAGTTCAAGCTTCCAGTGGAAGAATTTTATAAATAAATTCAGGCAATCAAGCATTTGAGAGGTTTTCACAAGAAAATAGCAAACCAGGAAGAAAGATTTGGCAAAATGAGCACAGGTCACTGGGGAGCTGCCCAAGAATAAAACATATATCTCTATGGCCTTTTGGATATCTCTGAACAAAACCTCAGCAGTAAATGAGTACCTGTGGAGGATTGGTGCTTGCTGATACCACGTCATTTGCTGCAGAGTCCCAGTATGTCACACAGGCTGTCCCCCCGTCCACCCCCGGTTCTTGTTCAGCAATGCTACGTTTCCTTTTGAATCAGGTAGCCAAAAATAGCTGGAGTTTTTTCCTGAGCTGACTTTGTTTCTCTTGGTCTACAAGCTGTAGTTACACATGCTCTTAGCGGTGAAGGAGCACAGCTTTGTGCAGAAGGCACAAAGGCTAATGACTCTGTCTACTTGGTCCCTCGTGTTCAGACCCTGCATTTCCTTCCATGCAAGCTGTGAAATGTTTGGCTGCTCTATTGATGGCTGGTGGTGTAAGACAGTGGTTACCTTGAAGTGTAGATGCTAAACCATGCACACAGAAGGTAAAACTTTATCCCCTAGTAACCATCCCCTCTAGTTTCTGTATATAAAAAAAAATCTTCATATATAAAGAAAATATATTCTTTCTGTATATAAAAAATTTTTGTTGTATTTGTCATTTTCTTGTCTCTTTACATATGGTGAAGTTGGAGCAAACTTAATGAGAAGATGGTGAAATTGTAAAAGGTTATCTGACAGAAGGCAAAGGCAGGGACTGTGAGAATGATTGCCCAGTGAAGAAGACCAAGTTCAAGACCACAAGCCGACAGGACCTGATGAGATTCATCAGAAGAAAGATGGCGGATGAAGTTTCCAAGACACTATACATCATATTTGAGAAGTCATAACAGTCTAGTAAAGTTCCCACTGACAGGAAAAGGGGAAACATTTCTTAAAAGGAAAAGAAGGGAGCCTTGGGGAACTACAGGCCAGTCAGTCTCACCTCTATGTCTAGTAAGATCGTGAAGTAGATCCTCCTGAAGATATGCTGAGGCACATGGAAAATAAGGAGGCGATTAATGACAGCCAATATGGCTTCACTAAGGGCAAACTGTGCCTGACGAAGTTGGTGGCCCTCTACAACAGGTTTACAGCACTGGGATAAGGGAATGGGAACTGACATTATCTACCTGGACTTGGGCAAAGCATTTGACATTGTCCTTCATGACAGCTTGGATAGGTTTTTGTATATATTGTATCTATTTATTTTCTTCTTTTTTCTGTTTGTTTTAATTTTAGTATTAATACTTCATTAAAGTAGTTTAGTTCATTCTAAACTTGTAAATTGCCTTATCCTCTTCCTCTCCCTTCTTTTTGGGGGAAGAAAGGGCCATCTGTCAGTCTAGTTTTGGTAATTTTGGCTGAAACCACGACAACCTCACCTTCTTTTTTAACATATTTCTTCCTCCTTAGAAGCAGCACATTAAACCATGGTAAGCCATATGCAGATGTGAACCTTCTGCTGGCGTCCGTGTGGATGCTTCCCTTTTAGCTGTAGGCGGAGCTGGGGACAGAGGTCATTGCACTGTGTGAAAAAAGCACAGATCTTTAAACTCCAAATTCCCCATATTTCAGCCCAAGAGGCTGGTTCCGAAGACTTTTGGGTTAAGAGCATGGTGCAGAGGGAAGGTGCAACTGTTGGGCCTATTTCTGTGTCAATGGAGACAGACTGTACTCTATAATTCTTCTCTGTACTGACTTTATCAGATAGAAATCTGATGGGTCCTGTATATTTGCAAGAACCTTGTGTGCATTGTTCTGCTGTTTGGTTTTGATAAAATGTGGTATTGTACTTGATGTTCTTCAGCTACGTCAAACTTTGCTTCATGGCTAATGCATGGCATTAGTCCATACCACAAGTTGTGCAACACTGCAGGAAAAATATTGATGCTTCTTGGGGATTAAAAGTATTATTTCAGTGTGAGTTTAATGAAAGAAGGGAAGGCAGAATTGGAGGAAAAATAATTTCACTGCAAAATGTATTTTGGCAACTTGATTATAAGGATTATAAATTGATTGTGGCAGGTCCCTCCTTCTTTAGCCATTCAAGCATTACGCATACATATGTTTCTAGAAGCAAACTTTTTTTTTTTTTTCAGTTTTCAGTTTTAATTTCAAGCTGAGGCAGAACAGTAATGACAAAAAAGCAAATTTTTTTTTTTGCCTGGAAGTCCTTCAAAAAGCACATCTAATCAGGGCCAGAGGAGAAAACTATAAGAAATTTTCCAGTAACCAGTCTCTCTCCCAGTGGGTATTTCCAGTAAAATCTCAAGAATTAGAACAATTCAAGCAAGCATGAACTGTGCAGTGTTTCTCCCATCTGATCAAATTCCTATAATTCTGCTGAAATGAATGGGGTGATAGTGGAGGTGGATTTGGTCTGTTCTGCACAAAGCTGCACTTGGACATAACAATTCTGAGAAGCTCTGATGGGAACTAAATGCTTATGGCCTCTGTGGACATACCTGAGCTGCTAAATTAAACAGTGAAGAAAAGAAGCAGCAGGGCTGTCCAAAACAAGCAGGTCAAAGACACTTATGCAACAATTTATTCCAGTGAGATCACTCCATTTCACTCTAAAACCAATGCATACATATGAGAGGAATCTCTACTTACCAGAGTTTGCATGTGGTATTTTTGCTTATTAAATTCCCAAGTAATTTGCATGACTTGTATCTGCCTCTCTTGGGCTGACAATGTTGCAGTATGAAAACACTGAGGCTAATTGTTCTACTATTACAAAAGTCTCTTGAAACAAAGCAGGTTTGAAGGGTGATTAAGAGTAGGTCCTCAGTATGTGGGAAGCTCAGTTGTCCAAGTAACAGATACCACACAAGGTCACCTGCTCTGCTACATTAGTCTCTAAACTCTTCAAACCTTCATAAATAGGTAGCTTAACTTCCATGAGTATCTTCCATATCTAATACTATGAGCATATAATTAATGTTTTGCATAACTATGCATGTTTTACTGGAAGTAAATTATTTTACTGACAAAGTTTTGCAGCTGTTAGTATCTATAGGTTCATTTAAGCAGTACAGATAAGTTGTGCTGCAAAGATGAAGGGAGAAAATCCTGAAAAGTTCAGTACAAAACCTTTCAGGTCAGACATTTTTTTTTGTAGGGTGCTACAATCCATCCTACTGGATTTAAAAGAACAATATTGCTGTAGCAGAGCTTCGTAGATTTTTTTAAGTTTTTACAGAAAGCTTAGACCTGAAATTCTGCAGAACTATGTCAGATGTAGTAAGAGAAACAAAAACTTTGGCAAGTGAAAGGAGAGAGAGGTGAACATCCCATTACAGATTCTTTGCAAAATCTGTACTTTTCCGTTATCTGTAACTGTTAATTGGTAGCAAAGAAAAGAGAGCAAGGCTGCAGTGGATTCAGATATAGCTGCAACCACAGGACTTGTAAAGTAACTTATATTCATATGACATAATGGATTTTCAAATATAAGGTTTGATTTGTTCCAGGGAACTTTGTAGTAGCAGTTGAATGGAACAAATCTAGGAATGTCAGAAACATTGCTATAAATTATTAATGAAGTACAAGATGGACAATGATTGTAGAAATCGATACGAAGGGGGTATCTTTTTCTTCTTCAGTAAAATACAAGTAACATAGGATGAAGGAAAAGTTGCGATGCAGCAATTCCAAAATGGATCCTGCAGAAGTTTTGTCATGATTTTACCCTGAAAGAAAAGCTGGGATATTCACATTTAAGCAAGTCTGAGAAACTTAGTTTTTTATTCAGAAGGACATTCCGGGAAAATTACTTCTATGTAATACCTGAATGCAACTACAAATACATTGGTAGCTGCAGCAATATCCAATTACAACATTTGAGAGTCAAGCAACATTATTTCATGGTAATTAGCTTTGCTAGCAATTCCTTGGTTTTTGTTTTATGTTTACTTTCAAAGCACGTTTATAATGGCATGACTATTTATCTACCTCATCAATGCAAAAAAACACCAACGAGCTATGGGAAATAGTCATACTTAGCAGCAGAATGAGTAGGGAAAATTCTAAAAACATTTAAAAAAAAAATCGCAAAACCCCCAAATCACATGGAAATGAACACTTATCTATCTTTGTGCTGTGATGCCCAGATGAATAAACAAGAATTATTTTCCTCTTTTTCCATTAACAGATGACTTTGCAGAATTATATATGTTTGGTGCACTACTGAATTGTGAGCTGTAAACAGGGATTTCCTAGGTGCTGTGCAATGGTCTGGTAATTCATAGTGTTGTAGTGTTAACCCTCCCATGTATATATTCATGCAGTGCAGTCAGTGTTATCATCTAACTGATGAAGTAAATGAACTGCAATTACTGCATATGAAGAGTTAATGAAGAGCTGTTAATACACTCTACAGTCATCGTTTGTGTACTACTCAATTATGTACCCATGTAGAGGAGCTCTCAGTCTGATCAGAAGATAGTTTTGTGGATCATTTATCTTTTTTAAGGGCCTGCTTATTTAGCATTCCTTAGTTGATAGAGTTATCTCCATAAAAATACATGGTAAGAATTTGGTAGAAATAATTAATTGTGTAATGCTTTTGGAATATGCATTTATATTGTATACACCAGTGCCTACTTTCTAACTACCAGTTAGGAAAGATATGTATGCATGTACATGGTGTGAATGGGTGGATTTATTCATGTTTTTAAGAAAGATTTGAGAAAGGCACATACAAATATTTATACTTGTTTTAGAATCATCATAAAGTTATGTTTCTTTATAAATAGCTTGTTTTCTTCCTAGAGGTTATGAATCACGTTTTATGTTTCTTAACTGCCTAGGAGTAGTTCATGAATAATCAGTCATGCAAAGCTATCACACTTGGTTAAATACCTCAGTCCTGGTTTTACTGCTTCAGTCCTTTATATCATTAATTACCTTTACTTAGCAGATATAAATCACCCTAGAACACATGCCTTCCTAAGCAGCCGTATTTCTGCATGTGTTCTGCAAAGTACTGATTGCACTTCTGGCTGAACTCCAAAAGAAAACTGTATCTCTTTTTCTTTGCTGTGGCTATGGAAGTCTTTTCCATACTTAATCCTTTAATCTAGAAAGAACTGGTTCTTTCCCCTCCTGCTCCTTCTTAGACATATTTCACTGCATTGGTATTGCTCAGTTGCTTTCTTGTATAGGTACATGCATTCTTCGTTATGCCAAGCCCCTTGTAAGAATACATCATCTTTTCCAGCACCTTCAATACTGGAACAAACTTCCTTGGATATGCAGCTCAAAATGTGTTAATGGGTTCTTCTCCCCTCTTGACAATCGGATCTGCACTCCTTCGTGCCTAAAAAGCTTTAACTCCCAAGTTGCCCAACACAGGCAATCTCTAGTTGACAGCAAGATACTTTAAGAAAGCAATTCACTAAGAAGCCATTTGATAACTTCAAACACAAAAAACATTACTGTCAAAATAAATGCCTGGAAATGCCATTTGGCAACCTAACCTACTCAATCTGGTAGTTGAAATGAAAAAGTGATGATGGGTCAAAGACATGGTAACTACAAATGCCAGTCAATGGCTGCCAAAAGCACTCTCAGGCTAATATGAATGTCACTTTCCATTAATTTTCTCATAATCTCTCTGTCACAACAGACAAACAGATTTGCTATAATGGCTAGTGTCTACAGATTAAATGTGATTAATTCTCTGAAATTAAAGGAGTGGATCTTCGTACAAAAAGTTCTAACAGGCTCTAACAATTGTCTTGCAAATCTCCAAAGGAAAGAAGAGCCAACAAAACAAATATAAACTAGCCAGATTATTTCAGTATGATAATTTAGTTAGATCTATTACTTAAATTATCTCCTCTTTTTTGATTATGTTTTAATGTTTGTTCAAGGACTACAGCTTATTATGTATGCATTCATCAGTATAAACAAATGACTGTAACTAAGAAGATGAAGAAGGTGTCCTATATTTCTGATTCTGTAACAGGTTTGTGACCAAGGACAAGGTATTTCATGTTTCTGTGATTTGGAGAAAGTATATGTGAGGATTCAGACAAGCTTTCTCTCTCACTTCTTCCCTGTGCCCTTGATATTTCATCCTGTTTTCAAAATTTTCCCCTGCAACCTCCAACTCATGTGTAATATGGCAACATCTATAAAAACAATACCTACTGTGAAAATATCTGCTAAGGGATAGCTGCATAATGTCAAACACATCAGCAAGTCTTTAGCACCCTAAGCTGCTGATGCATCATCTGACATCAGTGATGCCTGCAATCAGACTGGCAGAGGCTGCTGTTCTGGCTGGTCTTGCTTTTTCAAATTCCTCTTTGCATGTTCACTGTCAACTGTACAAAACTGATGCGCCATTTTGATGAAACAAAGGAAATATTATTGGACAAGCTGCTGATAACAATATGTTTTCATTTGCATATCTAAATGCTGGCTTGTGAGTAAGAGCTGTAGGCCTGGGAATGGGTGGGTTTCTGTGAGACTGACTCAGACTGTAGCTTTGCCTAGTATGGGAGCTTCAGTGAATAATAATCACTGAGTACCCTCCCATTATATGTAAACATACAGGTAGGAGCCATTCTTTCTAGTCCAGGGAAACTTTGATCACTCATTATAAATAAGAAATAGCAAGCTTTTGCTCTACAGTGAATTTTTCTTGGTATTCTGTTAAAACATCATTAATTTTAATCACAAAAAGTTCCATGAAGTTTCCACAGAGCTTTTTACACAATTTTGGAGTTTCTGATACCCCAAATTGTTACGGCTCATGACCCCACCTGAGTTCGATTCTTTGATTTTTGTAGTGTAAATATGGCATCTTTTCTGGGGCTCAGCTAACAATTGTGTCCCAATTTGAATATATTACCTCTTTAAATGTGACCTGGTTCTGATGTTTTCCCCTTTTTTCTCTTCCCTCCCTACCTACTTACCTGCCTTTTGTAGCATTGCCCCACCACATTTTTAGTGATGAATAAGAATGTTCCCTCCAATACCCATTCTACTGTTCCTGATTTGTTTCCAACAATCAATCTATTTTGCTAGCAATTTGAAAAAGCTGCTCTCTTACACATTATACCAGGTTATTTATTCCCTCCAAACTAAAGCATGCATTTTTGAGTCAGTCTGGATAAAACAGTTCCAGGTACCCACCCTTTTGAAGGGAAAATCAGAAGTAAAAATCAAAATGCCACAAACCCTTTATGACCTATAGACCTGTATAACAGGTCTTTCTGACACGGGAACTTCAGGTGCTTTTTGCACTTCTCCAGACTTTGGAGATGGTCCAAAGTGGCTCGTGGAAGACCCTCATGAGACATAGTTGTATTTTACATGAAATGAGCCATTGTGTCAGTTGTTGCCATCATTCTGAACTCTGTCATTTCCTGAAAAAAGGGGTGCTTCCCTCCAAATCCTCTGATGGATGAAGATCTTTCTCAAGATATTACAATTCTCCACCCACAGAAGAAATTAATTTGGAAAATGTAGTTAATGAGGCATAATAGAAAACTCTCCTGTCCTGCATTTAGTTGAGGAGCAGGTGCTTTCTGTGCCATGCCTGGGCACAGACAGTAGAACACAAATTCCATGGCCCCATCACTCCCATACCGCTCCCATGTTGTGGGGCTGGGACATGGCGGTTTTATACAGGGAGAGTAGGTGTCTGGCTTTCATCCTGATGTGAATTTGTATGTGTGTAGCAGTGTCTCTAATCAAATTTGAGGACCCAGAAGCTCTCTGACTCCCAGTTTGTATGTGTGTGCTTTACTTTCATCAAAGCTGTCCAAGCAGTGATGTTATTAAGGAATCCTGGGACAGTGGAGGTTGTGCTTTTTGTGATGTGCCCTACCTGGGACATTTTAGGAAGCACAAGAAGCAAGCAAGACAGAGATAAATGAAGAATAGGTGTAAAGCAGCTGTGTGCAAATACTCAGACTGGTGGCTGGATTGGTTCCATGTGTTTGCAGTTCATGCAACACCCAGATTTTTCCACTGGCATGCTCACTGTAAAAGCATTAGTGTAAAAATGGGGCCTGGGTTGCTTGAGTTCTGCTATGCAGCACTGAATTGCCTCTATTTATGAGGAATCAGTGGGAGATAGTTCCAGCCCTTGGTCTAACAAAGTTAATAATCTTCTCATGGGCTGTTCAACAGTTATCCAAATTGCTGGAGCAATTTGGAAAAGTCGCTGTGTGAGCACTTTTACAGATAACCATACAATGAAGTGAGAATATCAGGCAGTTGATGCACATTTCTATTTAGTAGTGCTGTTTTTTAAGAGATAGTAGAGAGAGAGCTGTTGTGCAGGGATGCTGGTGAAGCAGATGACAGCTCTAACCAGGAGTGAGTGCTCCAAGCTCTTCAGCCATTTGTGCTGAGAGCCAAGTACTCCTGAATTCTCCTCTCTGCTGTGATCCAAAGGAGGCCATTTTCATGGTGCTTTGCAGGTTCCCCTCTGCTTAGGGCTGTGGGAACATCTGGAAATCTGAATTTTCAGAGCTCTGCAGAGGGCAATCCAAAAGGCAGCAGCATAGGTGCACCCAGTACGTTCCCTAGTAAGCTTCTGGAGAGTAACATGTGAATGCTCTGACCTGGTCTGTAGGCATGATTGAATAGGTGAGGATGCCCTCTATTGACTTCCTTAAGAGAAAATGCGGAATGTTTTTGATCTTATGTAAGATCTATGATGACAAAGAATTCAGGTCCTCAGTCTTTATTTTTTCTGTCTGACTGAACACAATTATTGTCTTTACTGCCAGCAGTATGTAAAATTGTTTCAACATAACAAGAGCTTTGTGAAATATTGAGCTTGGTACAGTCAAGCATTTTGTTAAAGAATTTTGCTCTGCTGGAGGTTTTGCATAAAAGAAAATAAACAGCTATATATATACACATATATATATATACACACACAGAGATTTTTTTATAATAAGGAAAGACCTTTTATAACACAAGGGCTATGTATTTGTCCAAACCTGCTTAGTCATACTATGACTGTTTCCTTACCATGGGAATACTTGAAATTCAGGTTAAAAAAAAATACAATAACTGTATTTATTTCATGCACTCACTTAAGAGTCTTTTTGGGACATCTTCACAATTTCTTCATTTTTTCCAGCTCTCTTAGGTGGAATTTGGATGGGACATTTTGCAAGGATGGTGTTAGTTATGCAGGCAGTGTTTTCTGAATGGAGAGGATGAGTTACTTGTGAGGAGTGCAGGAATGGTGGATAAAAAAGGTTGATAAACTAGGTATCCATTCAAAGGAACCCTGATTCACCCTTTCTCTTTGCTATGCCCTTAGATTTTTATGAATCCATCCATTCTGCAGAGACAATCTTGTTTTCTCCCACATCCCCATGTCTGTGCAGCTTTTCTTGTTTTCCCCATAAATGAGCATTATGGTTTTTAAAGCACCTTTTCCTACTACCTCTAAAAGAGCCTCTCCCATGAGATTTATTATGTCTATACATACTAGTCAACTATCATTCTTGGTTTACAATTGGAGTCCTGCTTTTTGTTATCCCTTCTCTTGTGAAGGGAGCTCTTTGGCAGAAAGACGTATTTTTTTGTGTTTGTGCTTTTATTACTGAAAATCTGTCAATGCTAAATGAAAATTTCCAGATCATCTCAAGTCCAAAACCTTTGGTTGTATCTATTGTTCATGGTTTTGTTTAGACTCAGTCTGAGGTGGAGTAGTAGGAGAATGAGGAAGGGAAAATATGCCCTTTGTGCTCAGCAAAGGAGCCACCACCCTACATCTTGAGTGCCTCTTACTTGTTCCCATAACACATGAAAAAGGCTAAACATATAGTAAACAAAAATATTTTACCTCATACCAAATCTGCATCCTCCTTATTTTTTTTCACTCTTTGTGTCTTCAAATACATAGCCTACAAGATCTCTAGGCGAGGACTGTCCTCTTGCTCTGCGGGTTATACCCAGCTGATTGTGGCCCTCAGCCCTAGCTGTGGCCTCAGGATCAAAATCATATTAGTGGATAGTAGATGAGTTTATAAGGTCTGCATGCAACCTATAGGCAAAGTGAAGACCAGGAAGTACTGGAGATGGGAGAAGTGAGAAAGGATGCAAAAAGGGAAGTGACAAAGAGAAGAACAGAGGCAATAAATTGAAAAATGTAGGGAAAAGAGAGATATTTAGCTTGCAGTTCAACAGGTTGCTTTTATCTCAATACTGCTCCCAAAAGCTGAGAAGCAGAGGCATCATGTTTGTAAGGGATGAACGGAAAAGAGGGAAGTAAAGGAGGAGAGAAACTGAACAAAGAAAAGTGTGTTGGTAATGTGGCAGACAAAAACCAGGTATGTGTCACAAGATACGCGAGCATTTTATCTTTCCTGTCACTTGCCAAATGACCATTTGAAATAATCAGAGGGTATTAATAAGATTAGCAACAAGAATTCAGTGGGTGGAAAAGGGGTACAATCTGCTTATATTATGCATGTCAGCATCTATGACTTCTGTGATAATTCAAGACATCTATTTTGCCAGTCTAGGGTGTTCTTTCAAACTGTCAGAAGTGTTCTGGATGGAAACAGATGTACTTAATTAGGAGCAGCACCAATCTGTATTTTAGTACTTACAAATCTCAATTAGAAGAGGGTTAAAAATGTGCTAAGCCCTGTAAGAATAGGGTGTCATGCCTGCAGAACCTCCCCTCTGGGAGGATCAAGTGAGTAGTGAAACACAGGGAGGTTTCTCTATTTGGTGTTTGGTGTCCTCAATTAAGACTGTCAATTATCTAAGTTAGTCTTACACTTTGTTCATACTATTTTTTTTTTTGTAGGGGCTGACTCTTTGTTATGTACACAAATCCTTTAAAAATCTAAGGTTCTACCTTGATGGTTCTACGATAATCCAAATTTTTTCATTAGTACCTTTTTGTGCACAGGCAATTTTTATATATATAGACAATGTTGCTGAAAAATGGATTGAGTTCATACACTACTGGAGGAAAACAAAGCAAGCTTCTGACAATGAGTTTGAATGAGCAGGTCTCTTTAGGACATGTGTTGCATGAGCTTATGACTGCATTATATCATCTTATTGACCTTTCTGTCTGCACCTGTGGACATTCCTTCCACAATTGTGCTGCCTTATTCCCTGCTATGGAAGAGTGACCCTTAGGGAGGTGCCTTGCCATCAACAAAGGATTGTTTCAATAAAGTAAACTTGCCAGATACTGCAAAAAAAAAAACTATAACCTCTGCTGTTCTCATCTCTGGGCTTACCAGAAGTTCAGTCCCTGAGTTACCAGCACAGAATCAGGTTAGATTCTATTAATAAGAAGCTTTTGTTTTTATTTTTTTCTTTCCTTTGAATGTCAGGAAAGTAACTATTTTTGCATTACACTAATTATTTAATTACCAGTTCTTCACATCTGCATCTTTCCCTATAGTGTGTGTGTTTTGACTTGCTTAAATTTTAGGGTCTTTGCTACGTTCTACACAGGGTAACTTTGATATAATTTTTAACCTTTTGTATTGTACGCTGTCAGATCTGCAGTCACTTTCATTGGTTAAAGTTCCTTTCATTATTTCAGCCAAATGCTGCACTCTGACAAGGTAAAATAATATAGGAAATAAATAAAACCTCAAAATTTTGGAAGCTAAGAAAAATCCATCTCTCCGTATTATTTATATAATACTCTGCTTTTTTTTCAGGATGCACTTCACATGCCAATTAGTCTTCCAAATACTTCTGTTTACAAAAATAAGTTATTTCTTACTGTTCTTGCTCTGGCTATAATGATGGAGCAATACAGAACGATATGATGGTGCTTGCACTAGAGAGTTTATATTCTAAGCTTGAGATAAGAAATGCCAGTAGGTCACAGAAGAAGAAAATTACATGATGCCATCAATGTAAACTTTTCAGTAGGCTTTGCAGCTAAGGAAGATAAATGAAACTTTTGTGAATGGATGATTTTTTTTTTATTTATGTTTTTTCTTCATTCTGTATCTGAAAAAGCAGAATAGATAAGAGGAGCTTATCATCTTTCCAGGGGAATCAACATTCAGGAATGGCTGGCTCCTACATTTAAACAAGTTATTCTTTGCCTATTGTTGAAACATCACAGAACGATTGAAAGGAATAGGTCTGTGCAGATACAACTGGGAGCAACTTTGACGGCAAAACCTTGATGTCTGGTGAGGGTATACAGAAGAGCTAAGAACTGTGTTGTATTTGCATAACTGACAGTTGAAAAAACCCAATGCTTTCAATTACAAACTCAAAAGCACACAAGAAACACTGAGAGCAATTCCTTTAATTCCTTTAATCCTACACTTTCAGTCACATGATGGGACAAGACCACACTTTGAGGCAATCTGATTTTCTTCCTATCTATGGATTTATGATTCTGCTGCAATTCCCTAATGGCTGTGGAATGTTCGTAATAACAAGCAGGACATTATCACTCCATCTGGATTGTACAGTACTAGAATAGTTTGCATTTCTTTAGTCTCATTTACAAGGGGAATTTAAAGAGTTAATTGCTTTAAGCCCTAAATTATATGTAGATCTTGCACAAAAATCTTGAGTCTCACGTGCAGGGCATACTCTGAAGAAATTCATAGTAGAAACTTCTTTAATGGTGTAACATAGAACAAATTTTCTCAGGCTTCCAAAAAATATTATATTTTTAAGAAATACCTATGAATTCTGAGAACATATATAATGTCTTATTCCTGATATCTGCTTTGTGAGTACTCTTGTGACTAGCATGGTTATTTGAGTGTTCCTAGTCCTACCATTCCTTCTAGGGTCTACTTCTGTAACATGCAGAATTCACATACATCTTAGCTGATGGTTTTGACTATACTGTAAGACAGCAAATGATTTGAACCAAAGGTTATTTGAACCAAATCAAACTTCTAATGTTATAAAATTCACACAGGTTATTTCTAAATGCTACTTTCTTTTGAGTAAAATATAGTAGGATCCACACAGTAGGAACTCAGAATGAAGATTTCAGAAAGATGCTTGCTTTTCCACTCTGACAGGTGGGATTTACATCTTAAGTGAAAATGCTGACCGCTTTTAAATACTTTAGTACTTTGATCCCACTCATAATGAATAAAACCATGTAGTGCTCTAGAAAGGTCTTGATGGTGATTACTGGACAGTGACAGAGAAAGAACAGAATATATTAAAGACAAGAGGACCACGTGTGTGGCTTAAACTTTCTCTGTGAAATGCTTTTACCACAATAAGGTGCAAGGTATGAGAAACAAAATGAGATTCTCTCCCTTAGCATGCAAGTGTGGAAACAACTACATACATTGTGTTTAGGAGGAAGAGAAAATTTCATAATTACATGGGTATTCTGTTTCTCAGTAGTACAGTTACCAATACTTCCAATAGCGCATTATACCCTAAAAGAGGAAAATCAAACTCACAAAGAAGTAACATTTTTTCTGAATTAGCTGTTGAGAGCTTAGGACCCTGGAGGTGCCTATAGTTTGTAACCCCACTCCTCTTCTTGTTATTCTGAAAGATGTGTACAGAAATGACCAGCTCATTTCTCTTGGTCTTTGAACCATCTGATGACCGCTACTGACCTTGACTAGACTGCAATGATTATATAACCATATAGCTGTGGGAGATAACATTAGTTCAAGTGCTTGGCCACACTTCATCCGTTTCCAGGCTAGTGTGTAGGCATGGTGAACCTATCACAGGTGTGGTTTAATACGTATAAACAATTAAGTAATTATAAATCAATGAGATCTGTAACTCTGGTATTATAATAATTACATTTGAAAAGGCACTACTTAGTTACATCTTGGGGATTATTTACAGGCAATAATTAAGGTCAAACTGACTTCCTCCTGTTACACAGAGTGTTTGTATGAGCAGTATGTCAAACAATAATTAATTTAAGGCAAATCTAATTGCCTAGTGTACTGAAGTGTGTCATTATGCTAGACGATATTCTCTTGTGTCTATCACCGGTTGTATTTTAACGAGAAAAGGTGTCATTTTTTAAATAAACATGCCAGTTGTTTTAGTATGTTACTTTTCACCTAGAACACTATCATTTCCTTCAGGGTTTTTTTTACTCAGCCCACTGGAAAGGGAATAAAGTAACAGGAAAAACAGTATGGCACATTCCATGTATGAAGCAATCTTATGAAGAAAGATGGGGAAAATTACTGCAATAATTTTACAGGATTATTCTCCACAGTGTATTTCCCAGTGCTTTGTCTGGTCTAGTTTGCAAAGATGCAAATGATGTCATTTGTATGTCTCCCTTAGGGGAGATTATTCCAGTCTAATAACACTCACAGTTAGGATATTTTACTGATGTTCCAACTATTTTTCTTTACCTGACTTTACCCCATTGCTCCTAGTTGCAAACTCCCGCAAGCAATTCAGAATAGCTCCTCTCCTTCCTGGGTGTTCTGAGCCAAGCAATACACAAGTATTTCATTTAAGCTTTCATCAAAGTCTCTAAATAATGGACCTTTGGGTCTTGAGAGTATCCAAGTTTGAAAATATAGGATCACTGTCCTGTGCCCACATGTATGTCTGTGCATAGAGACACACATGTTTATTCATGTGCAGAGATCTGTATTCATGAAGTGCTTACCCCAGACTATGCCCCCTTGGTATCCACTGACTGATGAAGCATTCTTGTATTGATGGATTTCTTTTCCAGTTAGAAGAAAAGTCACCACTAAGGCTGGTAGCCTTGAGGAAGGGTGAATTCATAGGGTCAGCACAGAGTAAAAGGGTGGGAAGAGACCCCCAGGAGGTCTCTGGTTTGACCCCCATCACAGAGAAGGGTGAACTATGGATGCAGGCCATGTTGTATAGGACTTTGCTCAGTTGGGTCTCAAAAGACCTCAGGGGCACATGTTCCCCAACCTTTCTTGGTAACCTCATTGAAATATTTTTTCCTTTATACCCGGTCAGAAAGTAATCTTGTGCTTGGTAGTCTTCTGGGATTCATTATACATTTGACGTACACATTTCAGCAGAAAGAGCAGCCGCAAATGGCAGCAGCATGAAAAGTGACTCATGAGCTTTTAAAGGCAACGCAAACTTCTCCTGCTTTTGGTCACAAGAACGTTGTCAAGTTACCATTCCTCTGTGGGTTTTGTTTTCCTGTTCACTGTTAATTTTTTTAAATGATAAACATGAAAATCTTGAGAAGGCATCTCCTAAGGGGCTTAATTTTTAGACCGTGGTGGCACAACTAACTCTATTGCCATGACCTTTTCTCCTCAGTGCTCCTCTGTTTTCTCTGCACTCCTACTGCTGCACAAGCAGAGAGCCTTTCTCTTCTCCATCTCACCAGTGCAAAACTTATCTTTTTCATCTCTGTTGGTACTTGATAATTCAGCCACCTACTGGTGCCCCTCCCTGAAACATATCAATGTATCTCATAGTCTGACAGACTTGATTACCACCTTGGAATTGCAATCGTCCCAGCTGGAGTTGTTGCTGATAAAGAGATAATATTCATCCTTTTAACAACAGCAAGTGTATTGCTGTTGTAGAAACAGTATTGCTGTAGATAGAAACATTTCTTTCTTTTTTTCTTTTTTTCTTGAAACAGTATTGGTTTTGATAGAAACATTTTTTTTTTTTTTTTTTTTTTTTTTTTTTTTTTTTTTTTTTTGTTTTTTAAGTTAACAAGCTCTAGTTCTTGCAGTCCTTTGAAGACTTCTGCCCCTTCTTGCTCTCCTCTATGTCACTTCCAGTTGCAATATTTGTTGAAGTGGAATTTTCCATCCTAGACTCGTTATACCAACTCAAGTCTTAGTAACACTGAAAAGAGATATTTCATGTCTGCCAGGGTATGCTCTGCTTTACACATCGAAGGGTGATGTTAGCCTCTTTCATGCATTTGTTCTGGCAAATCAAAAAAAAAGTTTACTCAAGTGCAACCTGTGCTCAGATAGACCCTTGCCTCCATGTATTCAAACCCAATTTTTGGACAATCATTCCCGATCCTGCTTTTGTACAGATGAGCACATCTGTGCAAGTGTAGCATCTTCCACTTCACGTTGTTATTAAGTTGTATTCTATTTTTCTTCCAGTTTCTAGAATTTTCTTACTGAAAACTACAATGGTCATCACTGGTTTTTAAGGCTGTTCTCTGTATTTTATTTTATTTATAGTAATTGCACTAGTCCAAAAAACCAACAGAACAATTTGATTAACACATCAGATGTAACTCTGTTTTGTAAAAGTCATAGTATTCGTTGAGGAGAAGATAGAAATTAGTTTAGAAAGAGGTATATGTGAAAAGGGAAGAACACCAGAATGCCTGCTATATAAATAGATGCAATGGAAAAATGACGTGTCTTTATGATATAAAGTTTCCAGAAACCAATGATGAAGTATTTCAAAGGCTGCCTAGGAAGCCATTGCAAAAATAACAAATTAAAAGACTTATGTTCCAAAGTGATTGTGGTTTTTTTTTTTTTTTTTCATTTAACAAAAAGTTGGGTTTACAGTAGATTATTTTTAAGATACATATAGAACCCAAAATAATACCTGATGGATACTCAGAGGTATATCCTTTAGCAGAAATATTTAAAAACTGACAGACTTTTCAAAAAGCTGGTCTTCTTTAAGAGCCAAAACAACTAGCAGTATTCTTAGAGACTTCTACTGTGCATGGCTTTGAGCACTTCTGAAAATTTCCCTGCAGAGGTGGATGTTGAACACTTGAAAAATTATCATAAAGCTCTTTGGAAAATCTGGCTACATTTTAGACAATTGCCTGTTCTATGATCTCTTCCTTTGTGATGTACCAAAGCTTCACATTGTGCTTGTTGACAGATATTTATCAGTTTTTAGCTGGTTTAAAAAAATATAAGAGGGGGAGGGGAATCTTGGATTTTGTAGAGATGTAGCTAAATTTTATCTTTAGAAGAAAAGTCAAACAGCTAGCTGAGCAATCAATCAAATTTCTCAGTCCCCCGAGAGCACCTGGAGCATACAGCCCAAGAACCGGCCTGGAGAGTCTCACACTCCAATGATCAAGGCTTCATGGTTTTACAAAGATTACTCAAAAATGTTTGCAGATATTTTTCTACCACCAAATGTGGAGAAAATACAGCAACCTTTTATGTTGATGCAGGGAATGATTAGCAGTTTTGGAAAGTAAATTACAGGTAAGTACCATAACTAATCCCACTGCAGAATGAATTGTTACTAATAAAATAAAAAATAAGAATATGCATTCTTGCATCTATCCAATATTTCAGAAAGAGCTGATTTTTAATATCACAGACAATTGCTATATTTAGCTCACTTACTAAGGTTTCTGGATTGCATTGATGTTTTTCATTTTGGCACAATACTTCATTCCTATTTTCAGCCTTGCTAGTGCTAATATTATACTGGGAGTTCTTTCCTAGCCTCCCACTGTCTGAAGAGCATCTAGAGTGAATGTATAGAATACATGTTTCTGGAAAACTACTTGTATATTTAACTGACAATTAAAATCTTGTAGTGGCCTTCCTGCATTTCTGATCATATAGCAGCCAAAATACAATCTGACATAAACCCAGATTGGATCACCAGAAATATCTTGGCTGATTTGAAAGTGTTCTAGGTGAAACCGTAAGGCTGAATACTGAATTATACACCCAGCTGTTACATGGACAGTAACAGACTGCCTGGAAGAATGCTGTTGCATCTTTTTTCATGCATGTATATAAAAATGACCCAGGTTTTTGAACATAGGCTTCTCTTGCTGTACTCATGGATGACTCATTTACAGAAGCAGTAATTATTTACAGCACTAGGTGGTTAACTTGCTTTTGTATCAACTACCAGTCTTATCCTGATTAGTCAGTACTTAATTCTGCATTCCAAATCTTTATTGACCTTTAAAAATATTTTTTGCTATCTGTCAGAATATTGTATATTATAAGAATTATTTTAGGTCTTATTTGGAAGATTAATTCTTTGTTTTTAAATTTGATTTGAAGGATAGATTTGTTCAATGCATTCCTCAAAATTACAAGAAAATAGTTTCTGAGAAATAGAAAATGGTGGCAGAACTGTGGCATGGGTGCAGTAATCTGGGCTTCATAATAGATGAAGACATTGATGCTTCTTTTTGGAAGTTATTTGTTTATTTATTCCACATAGCCTCTTTCAAAAAAATGCTTAGCTATAGCAACAAGGTAAAGATATGATTGTATAATAGATATGGTTTAGGATGAGTTTTAATCTTTTCTGAATCTTCTCACTAAACAGTGAAAGATATGTAGCTGATGGAAGAGATACAGGAGAGACAGAGCAGCTTATATTTTGACTGATTCTGTGATATCGTAATTATGTTTCTATACTCGTGCCAGGTGCGTTAACAACACTAGCTAGGTTTTATTTTACGTGGATGCAAATAAATACGGATTGTGGTTAATTATCCTGTTTCCTGAAATAAGATTTTATAGATGTCAGTGAAAAGAATGATTGCTGGAACTGTACAAGTAAAGTATTGGGCTGCTTATGAGGTTGACTGGTTAGATAGGGAGGAGACGATTTAGCAGGCTATTTATAGTTCATCAAAGGGTCTGTATTTGTCTTTTAATAAGGACATGAAAGCCAGGAAATGACCAAATATAGACTTTGAATACTTACTGCATGAACACAGGGTGCAGACAATGACTGGAGATAGTATGGGTGCATATTGTACGGGTAAGTCATTAATCGGTTGGAAAATGTGTGGCAGATTGATGACAGAAACTAAGCAGAAGGAAACACATGGCAAAATGTAACATGAACAGACTAGATGTAAATTAGGGTGGTGGTGGGAGGAGATGGATACTAATGGATGAACAGTGAAATATGGAATAGCATCCAGGGACCTTGGAGAGTCAGTGGGAGTGGGGCACAGTATGAGGGGGAAGGTTTTGCAGCTGACAATGGCACATGAATCAATTTTAGGAGATCTTAATTATTATATTCTTAAGAGTTTAATTTTATTTAAATTTAGATGTTTATTTTTGTGCAATATAAATCAGATAACATTAACAATAATATGGTATTATCAGTTCCCAAATATCTGTATTTGACACAGAATGCAATTGTCTCCACTGAAAAGTAAAAGCAAGTGAAAAAGAAACAATCTTGTTCAACCCACAATGGATAAGACTTGAGATTTTTTGTGAAATGCAGTCATATTTTCTATTTCACCAAATATTTTCTGTATTTCTTGTCTTAAAAAGCCATCTAAAGCCATACAAGATTATAATGAATCTCATAATTTTCCCTTTAAGTCTCTGTGACGATGGTTATTATGTAATTTGTATTTCAACATATAGTTATGCTTTCTGGACTACAGCCCTATTGGAGCACAATCAACTTCAGGATAAACAACAGAGCGGAGCAATTATATGTGCTCACAGGAGATGAAACTTACAACTGTTTTCCAGTTTACAGATATTAAACAGGCTTGAGTCAGCTATTAAAAACAACATTCACCATAGGTTATAGCGATTAATTCATTAAAATGAGTGGTTTTCACCTAATGCAGCTTCTTAAGCAGTTGTGCTTTTTTCAGTGATAGAAGTCTTCAATCTTTTCTCTCCTACAGTACCTAGCAGCAGAAACTGGTCCTTGCCAACATCCATAAAGCTGATGTCTTCTCGTCCTCTAAATCCCTTCTCAAAACCTTTTTCTGCTGTGATGCTTATGATTCCCTTCCACTGATTAGGCAAGTAGTGAGCTGTAGTGAAGCCTGTTTTTCTTTACAGTTAGTCAGTCTCTCCTATACAATCCCACCTTGTGGTTTATGTGTTCCATTCATCTCTTTCATCCCTGCTGATAACACTGTTAGATCTGTGATGCAGGAATCCTTTCTTATTATTGTTTGCAAAACATCTAATTAAATTCAATCCTTTCATTTGGGATTTTTATGTGCAACTATAATTCAAATAGTAAATAATAACTTTGTAAGATTAGCATTATCTCTAACCCAAAAATCTGAAAATAAAACTTCAGTAGTAGGTGATTTGCAGTGCACTGGGAGGAACTAAGGAGTGGAGCAGGCACTGTGGTGCCACAACAGAATTTCATCATCAGACAAATCTTGCCCAGTAATATGGAGAAGCTCTGATAGATTTGGGGAACTGTGCATGTGGTAGTCTACACAGCTTGCTCTCAGAACACTATTCAGACTAGGAGGTTGGAACAAGAAGTATTTCCAACGTAAGATGTTTTTTAGTACATAGCAAATTACTTTCTCCATACTTAGATCTAATTTATTCGTAGTTACTAACCTCTGGTTGACCAGCAGCTTAGGACAAAAAAAGCTTGGGAATAAAATGTAGCCTGGGAGTCCTCATGTTTGAACCACAGTAAATTGTATCTTGTCCTGCAGTGAAAAATGTTTCATCACAGAAGTGACAAGATTCTGTAAAGCCTTACAGGAAAGGTTAGAGGTGAAAGTCCTGGGTTATAACCTCAGTGTGACTTGGCTTTTAGCATGTCACCTCAGCTGTGATGTTGAGAATTGAGTCAAAACCATCAATAAAAATAGATACACAGTGCATCGTTAAGCCAGGAGAAGAATACTGTATCTTTTGAGACTTCTATGTAAGTGGCTGTACCTGTTTCAAAATGAGTACATTCTTTGAAAAGCATTAAAGGAAACTGACCTTACCTTACTGTCTAATCATTTATTAAATGACAGGCTGGGTTAATTATTACTCGGCAGATCTTTTTTAAACTTTGTACTAAGATTCATTTGCAATATATTCTTTCATGTAGAACATGAAAGATGAGATTTTGTACAGAGTGGGCGTGGAATTTCCCTAGGTCAAGCAAGGAATAATTTGTTTATATGCTTGCCCTATATGAAAAAGAATGTGCACGCTGTACATGAATATCCCAATTTCTAAGGCTGTTTCTATTAGTTGTTTGCACAAATTGAGGACAGTCACTTTCTTAATGCTTGGCGTTAATACTTTTCTCCCTAGCCTAATATAAGCCAGAAAGATACAGATGTGCTTGCACAGGGCAGCAGCAACTTAATAAAACCTTCCAGACCCAGTCTAGGTCTGCATACTTCCTCACTCCAAACACGAGCATTTCTAAATTAGGTGGGCTGATTAATCCATCTTGTAGTCTTACAGTACTTGTCAAAAAGTCAGGGCCTGGGCTTTGCTTCCAGGCTGTTGATGAGCCATCCACAGGGATAAACAAAGTAAATTGTAATGAATCTTTTGTACTCAGTTGACTAAAGCTAGTTCTTTGCCTTAAAGATATCTATTACAGACAGTACCTCCCTGGATCGCTTTTTTGAACCAAAACATATGTGTAGCTTTTGTATGTGCTTTGCGTAAATTAACAGAGACACTGGATGTGTGGAATCAGACCTCGGCAGATAAAAGTAGAAGTCACTTTGGAAAAAGTCAGTGTAATTATTACAAAATAATGCAGTATCCTGATAAAGGGGGAGTGCTAGCTAATCCTCAAACTGTTTTATTTATTCTTCTGAAAAATAGGATTCTTCTTTTTATTTAATTGTGTGTGTGCCCCCCTGCAAAAAACAAATCCCAAACAATTCCAAAAAACCCTAACACCAACAACCATCTAAAGTGTTCCTGAACCTGACTTCCTTGGATCGTCATCAGGTTTCTCTCAAAACCAACAGGGCTCTGTTGAGACTGAGATAATTCAGTGTCAAAAATGTAGCTAATTCCCAGTCAGGCATGAAAGACTTTCCAGCAGATTGTTTCTCACAGATACCCTTTTTCCCAAAGCTGGCTCTTCTCTCTGTTCTCTCTTCCTACAGCTCTTACAGGTTTTTTTGAGCTGGAGGCCCCTGGCTATTCCCTGCCTCAAGAACTGGTAACAAACTGGTACCATCTCCCTGTTTTTATTCTGTTTTTTTTAGAATAGCATGAAGGTCACAGTGTATGAGGGAGGATGAATGAGCCGAGTCAACATCAACACAAAGGTTAAGAATGAAAGTCAAAACCAATCACTTCACTCATTGCTGGCTGATGTTCTTTCATAGTATCTGGGCCAGTACAGGTGAAAAAGAGAAGACCAACAAAAGCCTAAATTCCATAGAACTGGTAACTTCGTACGTTCCCACAGAGAAGGAAAAGGAAGAAAAGTAATTACCTTTGCTCCAGGGGTTGAGGAATGGTGTGCTACCTGCATGGAAACAAACTGTAAAAGTCATCTCTGACCATCCTGTGGAAGACTGGAACCACACTTCTCAAAGCTGCTAATCAGCCACTATAATTATTGCTAAACTTGCTACCCTCAAGGCAACTTTATTTATTAATAACACTTCTCTGCAAGTAACGTGGATTCACAGGCACTCACTCTGCTCTTCGGGGATCTCTACACTGTGGAGTTCTTATCTCAGAATGGTCCAGGACGTGTGGCTACAGAGAAATGCAAACAATTACAGAGGAGAGAAACTTGTTCTTCCAGCATGAGGAAAATGAATGGTCTGCCACAGGGTGCTCATTGTTTTTTGAAATAGCTACTGTTTTTTTCTGTTATCGGCCACATTCAAAAAGTAAATGTTTTTCTAAGCTCTGCTATTTTTCTGCCCTTTACATACTCTTTTTCTAAGCCCTTTGTCCCATATTTTTTTCCAGTTTTCTTTTTTTTGTGTGTGCATGTCTTAATATCGCCTTGATATCTTTAAGTCTTTGTCATGTTTGACTTTTTTGATAGGCTTGCTTTTCCTTTTTCATTTCCTTTATTCTTTCCTGCGTATTTCTCCCCCCTTTCCTCAGTATTATATTTATTTATTAACTGCACTTAAACAGTCTCAGTTGAGCGTGAGATCTTTTATACTGGTTACAAAGCATAGCAGAAAGGAATTTTATCCTCCTTTCACAGATAAGGAAAATGTGTCTCTGACCAGCCAGTGTCTTGACCTAACCCATATAAAGAAGCCAGATGCTTTCAGGCTTGAGACCATTTCAAATAGAATGGAATATGTTGATTGGAAGAGACTTACAATGATCATGTAGTCCAACAGCCTAACCACTTTAGTGCTGAACAAAAGATAAAGCAAATCATTTAGGGACATTGTCCAAATGCCTTGCAAACACTGACAGGCATGGGGAATTGACCCCGTATCTAGGAATCCTATTCCAGTGTTTGACAGCTCTCTCTATAAAGAAATGCTTCTTAACATTAAGTCAGGTTTTATCTTCCCTAACACAATTTTGAACCATTCTCACAAGTCGTGTCACTGGATCCCAGGGAGAGGAGATCAGATCTCCATTTCCCCTCCTCAGGAAACCGTTGAGAGCAATAATTTTGCTCCTCAGTCTTCTTTCCTCCAAATTAAACAAAGTTAAAGTCCTTGCATAGGACATTCCTTCCAACCCTTTCACCATCTTTGTTGCCCTCCTCTAGATACATTTGAGTACCTTAACATCCTTCTTAAATTGTGGAGCCCAGAACCGTACAGAGTACTGAAGGTGAAGATGCATCAATGCTAAATACAGCGGCATAATCACCTCTTTCTCTTTTGATTGGTTGCTTATACTGTGTTTGATGCCCCTCAAAATGTGGTTCGCTCTCTTGGCTGCCAGCACACACTGCTGGTGCATATTGAGCCTGCTGTTGACTAGTACCCTCAGATCCCTTTCTACAGGGCTGCTCTACCACCAGTCCTCTCCCAGTTTATATTTGTGCTTGGCATTACTCCATCCTAGGTGTAGAATCTGGCATTTGGACTTGGTAAATTTCATGTCATTAATTGTTACCCAGTGCTCTAGGTCCCTCTGCAACGCCTCTTGGCCCGCAAGAGAGCCATCAGCAACTCCCAGTTTAGTATCGTCAGCAAACTTGCTAATGATGCAACACCTGCAGCTAGAACATTGTTAAATATATTGAACAAAGCCAGCCCTGGAATGGAACCCCGAGGAACATTGCTGATGGCCAGTCACCAGCCAGACGTAGCCTCATTTACTAGAAACTCTTGAGCTCTGCCATTCTGCCAGTTCTTTGAACTACACACCATGAACCTCCGCACCTCACAGCTAGACAACTTGTCCAAAAAGATGCTGTGAGGGAAAGTATCAAAAACCTTACTAAAATCCAGAAAACCTGGAGTTTTCATGAATCCCATTGATACAAGGCTATTAGTCCTATCTTTTTTTTTTTTTTAATATACATTTTACTTCTATGTGCTGTCTTTTTTTTTTTTTTTTTNTCTTTTTTTTTTTTTTTTCTGTTGTACTTTTCCAGAGAGAACAGTTTATTCTTTATGGTTACTAACCCTTGGCCACTTTGCTGAGTAGATATCTTTCCACCCAAATCAGTGGCAATGATCTCAGGTTACAGGATGTTTCATCAACTACAGAACACCTGTATTGCATAACTCAAGTAAGTTGAACTGTACACCCATCTTGAAATAACACTAGGCACACAAGTTAATTGCATAGTTACTGTGGAAAGAATTAATTATTTGGTGGTAACTATTCAGTCACTCTATCAGCAATGGCAGTAACTTGCTTGTTTAACTTAAGATAACACCTTCAGTGTTTGCTATTTTTCAGTAATCATGTCAATTACCTGACTTGTGTGCAAACAAATGACCTTTTGGAAAAATGTTTGCACATAAAATCCCAAGCTAACACAGTGAGATATTACTCTTACTACCTCCATAAACATTACTGACTACAGTTATCATAGCTTATTAAAAAATGAATGGTGAAAAATAGAGTTAAGTACCTCTGTTGAATTCCACTATGTTCTGCTGCAGGGTACTGGAGAAAGGTGCTCAACCAGAGAAGAAGGAAGAAAAGAGGTGCTTGATTGCCATGTATAAATGAAGATCAAATAGTCCTTTTGGTTTTGTTCTCCTCTGTGATAAATGATCTGGGTGAGGGGATAGTATCTGCGTTATGTGGAGAAACATGTGCTGACCTCTATCTCATTTACAGACTGTCCTGTCACTTTGTGTTATTACTGCCTCTAACTCTCCACACCAAAACGTCAAATTCTAAGAGCAAGAGAGAATCAGTTTGTTAATGGGAGTGGAAACTAAATAATCAATGCATCTAATAATTAGACTTTAAGTTTTTAATATGGAAATGAATACTTGGTTGATAAAAGATAAAAATGAACTTTAGGCTTGATAAAAACTATAGAAAGAACCATTTTTTTGGCCAATGTTCTTGAAAGAAGTTTTGAATCAATAGGTTTTGCCAATGGATAGTAGCATCCATGCTTGCAGGTGGATAGAAAGGACCATGGTCAACATATGTAAGGATCAACATAAAAATACAGTAGGGAACAAATAAGAGGATGTTTATTCAAGTTCTAAAGTGGATACTCACATTCCAAGATAACAACCTATCTGTATTAAGTCACTTCTTTAGACTAGAAAGTTCCACCAATTGTAATGATGCTGTTGCCTGGGTACAACAAAATCCATTCCTTTGTTACAACACACTCAAAGAGGCTTTTCCTGCTTTTGTTTTAGCTGAGCTTAATCACTTTCTAGTCAGAACAATGTAGTATTTAATGCAGTAACATTACCACATTCACAAAGGCACAATATATCTGTGTTACTATATAACCTTGAAATTGCATTTACTCATTTGTATGCATGTCAGCATTTGAACTGGGCCTGTTACTGTTTTTCCTGGGTGTCTGAAAGATTGGGATACAGTATCTTCAGTGCTAATGTAATACAGAGATCTTGCAGAAATTATATCTACTGGAAGTTCACAGCAGCTTTTGTTCTGTCTGTGTTTTGTTAAGGTGCTTCATTATTAATGGAAATTCTAAGGGAGTTGTTATCCCATACTAACGCATAACAAGATTTCAATCTATTATTGAGTCATAATAGCTACTGGCATGGTGCTTGGAGAGCAACCTTTGGACATGTTACTGCAGCAACACCCACTCTTCTAGGGAAAAGGATTATTGATGCAAATTACAAGGGTGTGTTTATTAAAGGTTACTAATTTGAAAAATAAAAAATTTGCCGAGATGAATGATTGGTAAAAGCATCTGTCATCCATTTCAGGATCAAAAGATTATAAGAATTATGGAAAGCAAAAGAGTTTTTTCTTAAAAGGGTGACCTGGAAGCTGTATTTACTCATTTCCTTAGGTTTGTTCTAAAGTGCCTATTCAAACCTCAATTACAAGCATGAAGGACTGTTCTCAAGCACCTGAAATAGGTATCTGTTAGAGGTTTCTAATGCATTGATTTTTCCTTTGTCATCTAAATTCTAATAGAATTGTGTGCGGTCACTAAAAGCCTCAAGTAACCAAGCACCTACATTCAACCTACGCCTTTTCAGGAACCAGTTTTGATATATCTTTGGAGGGTATGAGCACAGCTGGGTCAGGCTCTGAATAAAGTATTTCTTACAAATATGTGACATAGAAAACCAGCTTTTTATATCCCATGTTATATGAATGACACTCATTCAAAAATCTCCAATACACTTTAATTCCTTTTTCAGCTGGAAAGTCTTCATATCTGCATCTTCCATGACAAAAGCTTTGCTGAGTGACAGTACGTTAACTTCCTTCTGGTGACTCACCTTTCTCTAGTTCAAGCTAAAAAAAAGTGGGACACAGATTGAAGTTATCTGTCCATAAACTGAACACAGATTAGAATTCAAGAACGCCCTTCCCCATGATTTACTTACTTCCTGAGGATTCATGGGTGCCCACTGCTACCTCTCTCTGATACACGCAACTTCCATTACATGTATCAGAAAACTAACTCATTTTGTTGGAGAGCACTTTCAGGCTATTCAGTGATTGAAAGATGCATAAGCAAGTATAAAACCTTTACAGGCCTTGGATGCATCATAGGTGGTTAAAGACCTGATACTACTTCTCTGAACAAGAATTGATTTTTACCTAACTATGAAAGCTCACCTGCATCCTCTAAGAATTCAAGCATGGAAGTCATAGTTTGGGGATGGGGGTGGGGGGCAGGATGTTGTGACTATATACTGCTGTTGTGCTCACTTGAAGGTGAAATGACCAAATAGGATAAATAGTCCCAAGAAACTGTGTGGGTTATAGAAGCTAATTCTACAAATTCTGAGGAAATTTTGTACCCCCTACTCCTGAAATCACTGTCTTAGGCTCAGCTCCTAATGGAAAGCTTGCAAGAGTACTGCAAGGATGTACTTTTTGCTGTACAAGTGCTTACATTATTCTCCACTCTGGTGAAATAATTTGTAGCCTTACCTTAGACTTTTTGACATTTTAGTCTTTATACCCAATGTAAAGAGCAGAGAAGCCAGTGAGAATTTCTTCTATAGACATTAGTAAGATTAAAAAGTACAATTTCAGTGTGCACTTAACAAAGTGTGAAAATATAACTCATGAAACCATCTTGACTTTAACTTCTGTCTAACAGCATTCAGTGATCTCTGCTGCACCTCTGCTGTTTGTCTTTTGTTTATTTCTTTGAAAACAAGTTTTTTTTTCTTATTTGCAGAATTTAAGCTTTGTCATTTCCACTGCACTAATACTTCAGCATGAAGAAAGATGAAAATATTCTACGTCAGTCAAGTGTAATTCAAGTAAGTAGCTTCAGGATTTTAACAAAACACACAAATGAGAAATATCCTGAATCAATTATTAGTGTATTTTTTTTAAGGGGAGGGTATTTACTGCTGTAGCTAAGCTTGATGTTCTTGGGATGAATCACAAAATTTGCATCTACATCTAACAGCTTATTGTGTGACAATCTTGATCCTGTAATAGGAAATCTTCTTTTGACCTAGCTGACATCTGTAGCATGAGGCTAAGCTGGCCACTTAGCTATTTAACTTTGTCAATTTTTTTTTTTAGATTTCATGTGCAAATTATTTTTATGTTACATTCCTTAATGTATTAGTTTGGATTTATGGGATTTTAACATCCATTCCCTATGGGTTTTAGTTTTCTCCTTTCTGTTCTTCTGTGCCATATTCCTCTGTTGAGGAATCCCATGCTCATTCCTGGTGCTCCTGATGGTAACTTTACTGCACGTGTATATTCTGTCTTCCTTCTTTCATGCTGAAGCACTTGTCATGTGTGAACACTTCTTCCACAGAGAACTCTTTGTAAAACTATCCTGTGTTGTTAGGATCAATTTTGAATATAGTATGAGGAAAAAAAAATCAAAGACCTGTAAAAATAGGTAAGGCATATAGGAATGTTGCAGAGATTTACAGAGCTTTGGAGGATTTCTAGAAGTGAAGCTGTGAATGGCCTATCATTAAGAATAAAGGAAGTAAACAAGGTAGTTTTGGGAAATACATTTTTTTCCAGAAGTAAAGCCTTCTGATAAATTTCTTCATATAGATTTCTGCATAGATTTCCACATGCACAGAAACACAATTAGGGAAAGCTCATGACTTGCGTAATGCTGTTATATGGCACAATGCCACAACTTTGGTCTCAGTGTTACAGCCTGGGAATCTTTATCAAATTAAACATAGACTATGTATTATGGAGAGGCATTAAACTTAAATATGACTGGGATGATTGTCTCAAATCCTTTATCTCCCTATGGGAATAGGTTACAATATGTTGTCATTTAATTTTATTTGGTAATTAATTTTGTGCAATATGAATTTCAGATTACACTAACTTATCAAGTATTGTCTATTTATGGGCCAATGTCCTTTTCTGGCCTAATTTGAATTAATTCCTCATCTTCAGTATGTGACAGTTTTGGTTTTAACATTTTAAAAATTTAGGAGGTGTTGCATTAGCTACTTAAAATATACAGACCTTCTCTTTCAAATACAGCAGTATTCCTTACTGATGACTAGAAATTTCAAACAAGGCAATACATCTTAATGTATGTTAGTATATGACTTTTTAATTCATAATATTTAACTAACTATTTGGGCTATTAGGATTGTGCTGTTTTAATCATAGTTAAAGTGTATTAAATTATGCTACTATTTTCTGCTACAGTGAAAGTGTTTTATTAGTGCTTAGATTGCAATAGACAGTGGTCATTGTCCTATTCATTTAACTGTGCTTATCTTGTAAAGTTGTTGCTACCATTGTTACTAAATGCTCTCTTATTTAGGTGTCTGAGACCTTAATCATATTCTCTGTTCTTGCCTTTACTACAATTAAATAATTTATCATAAAGTTTGCCCTTCTCTCACTTGAAACATTATTCCCCTCTTATGCTATCAAATGGATTTTCCTCCCACTATTGCTTTTCAGAAACAGCAGCTGCCCTCTTCCTACTCCCACACTTCTTTGTGTCCCCATTTGTCTTAACTACGGCAAACAAGCAGGATAGCAGCCTTGGGTTTGGGGGTTCTTTTCTT
>VXBJ01006735.1:45299-71653 GCA_013400055.1 Nycticryphes semicollaris | reverse complement strand
TTTTTTTTTTTTTTTTTTTTCCTGGCAACCAGAATTTTGGGTTCAAATAACTTTTTCATCCAAGCCGAGTAAAAAGTAAAAAACCTTTCAGAAACCTCTGTAGCACACCAGCCATAAGCCTCTATGCATATTTACATGGAGGAAGTATCAGGTGGCCAATGTGACAAATTTTTCACTTTGGCAATGGGATTCTACAAATAAAAATTTACAGCTTGCAACTGGATTTAAAAAGGAAGTTGGGCACCTCCATCCCTGACTAGGTATCAGTCTGTGCAGAAACATTTCATTGCCTTGATTTCAATTAGCTAATGTACTCTCTCTTGAGGCCCTTCTGCTAAACTCCTATGCGGACACTCATTTTTTATATACAACTTGAAAAAACTGCCTGCATTATGAAATATCATTGGTTTTGGCTATGTTTTTCATAGGTGTAGTCCTGAACCCTTGTTTTTGTGGCACATGCAATATTTCAGAAGTTACCATAACCTGAAGGCGAGGGCATTATATAAAATGATGACCCAAGAAGATGTGGTAGCTTTATTTTGAACATGTGACACAAGTCATAAAAGGAATAACTTTTTTATTGCATGATTTAAGTTGCAGGGACTGTTAAGTTAAACTTAAAATAACCCTTTTAAAAGTTGTTGAGGATAATGAATTAGCCAGGAGGAGTTAGAGCCTGCTGCTGCCAACTAAAGTGCTCGGGGACTTGAGATAGAAGTGAACGATAAGAAGCAGCTTTCATGCATTCAAATAAATTACATGTTGGGCTTGGCTTAATCCTGGCACCAGAATGATCTCTGGGGTTTTCCCTACATTATCTTAGTCTATGATTATGCAAATATTCTTTTAATGTAGCGACTCCTTAACAGGAAATTAGTCTCATACTTGCTTATATGTTTTTGCAACCAACAGACATTTGCTTGCAAAATCCTAGCGTGTCTGAGATACAAAAGTTACATTAACCCTTCAAGTACCAAATTTTTGCCAACATGCAAATAACAGGACATGTTTGGGTATGTCAGGGATGTAGCAGATGAACCAGGAAAGAGCTAAGTTTTCTAACACAAAAATATTACTGGGTTTGAAGGTTCAACCAGAATGTAAACGATATTAAGTTTAGATTTGGTTTCAAATATAGTAAGGAAAACAAGGAAGTGAGAAAAATCTTACAGAAAAGCATGATTAAAACTGAATAAAACATGGAAGTGAGACAAAGCATAAAAACAAAAGGATCATTAGTGTTAAATGCACAGTAACCTGTTGAGCCCAGGTAGTCTGCCATGATCGTTCATTCATATAGAAGTACTTAAATTTATTGCAGTGATGTTGTTTTCAGGAAGTGCACCAAAATGGGGACTGTGAGGGTAACCTGCTTTGTCTGAGGAACAGAAACTTGAGAATGGGAATCATATGTTTCATCTGCAAAGACAGATGGCTGGTATCCTTTGGGTGGGGCAGAACTGAAGTGCCAAAAATTGTGTTACTTGTGGTAGTATTATTAGCAGAGTAAGGAGAAAAACTCAGTTCTTGATTTCTTGATTTTGTAAATCCCTGCTGGCTGAAGTTATCTGAAGTAACCTTTTTTTCTTAAACTAAGGGTTTCTAATATAAGAGTTCATCTTTCCATTTAGGAAAAAAATACCAGTTAAGCATTTGATGTCCATCTGGGATACACCGGTGGTAAGTTGTCAGCTAGTACCTGAGATGCCTCCCATCTCCCTTTTCTATTTTGCCCCCCGATTTAAACACAGACAGCTAAAACCTTGGAGTTAAAGGGGAGCTTAATAAAATGAAGCACCTAAATTTCCTATGGGATTTAGGGTAGTATCTGATTCATTCAAGCTCTTTTGAAACTCCCATCAAAGTGAGCTTTTCAAGGCATGACCTTAAGGTAACACTTGAATCAGCCACAAAATCTAGACTTACAGCTCTTTACTTTGAATGTAAGACTTATTCTTTCTTCTGTATCCAGTGTATTCTGTAATTACCGAAAATTACCATTAGAGAAATTGGAACTAATCTGAGAGTCATTAAGGAGTGAGAATTTATGCTCAACTATTTAAATAAATTCTTGTTGATCTGGTTGCTGGAAATTAAAATCTGTGACAGACTTTATCTGTCATAGATGGGAGAAACTTACTAGTACAATAGCATAATAACTTAGAGTAAAAAAATTCAACACACGTACATAAGTACAGAGAGAGTGGGTGTGTGCAAATGCTATTTAGACAATACAAATTTCCATAATTCCCCATTAAATCCCATCTAGTCAAACATACTCAGTCCATTTTTGGTATTCAACACTAGCCAGTCTGCCAGTCTGCTTTTTTCTGACTGCTCTAGCAAAATTTGGCAGATGCTAGATTAAGTCTGAAGTCATGTAGAAAAATTTTAAAAATTACTATTTGGAATTGATTTTGTTTTCAATAGATTAAAATTTTAAGAAATAGCCAACTGTTGTGGTTCTGCTAGAGTTTTCACCACCAAAATAATTTTGCAATGGTGCACTCGGTATGCTGAACCACTAGCATTCAAATTCAGCAGAAACGGGTCCCTGTGTTAATGTCAACCAAAAAATAGTGAGATTTTAGTTATCATCTTATTTATGTAGTGAATTATCTCAGGATAAATGCCTGAGGGCTCTTTTTCAGATTCAGGGACTTGCTCTTTAAAAATCACATCAAGTAGCATTCTTCTGGAGTAACCTTAAGCTTGTAACATTAAGCTGACAAAATTAAACCAAACATACAAATTTGCTGCCTTTATGAAAGGTTTGATTAGCTGGTAGCAAAGCATAGTCACGGGCACCTCTATATTCTCTGTTACAGAAGTTTATCTCAGCTCAGTGGACTGTCCATGGACACAGTCTGGGTTTGTAACTCACAACTTTTATTTCACTTCACATGTAGGGAAAGAAAACAAAAACAAAGCCTGCAAGGGTTCACCTCCTCTTATAATAAAAGGGAACTACAAATCCAAAGTGGCTTAAATAATGAAGTGTATTGTTTATGAATCTGTAGATTACATGACTAATTACTCCCTTCAGTTTAACCCTTCAGCTCAGAGGATTTTTAAGTTTTGAAATGAAGAAGCATTAACATCGAACCATATATTACCTGTTCCTTGATACAGAAATAAGCATTCTTAAGTGCCCCAGGTTTGGGGTTGGGTGTTTTTTTCCAATTTGCCATCTCCTGTAAATGGCAAAAAATCTACTACAGCCATATTTGCCAAAAAGCGTGGCAAAAAAGAATTTAGAGGAAGGATACTGGTTTATTTGCATTGTTCCACTAGTTGGTTGGCTTTTTTAGATGCTAATTTTTAAATTATAATTTCAGAGTTAAAGAAAATAGAGTGACAGTTGCTCAGGCATTACAGCATTCACTAGAGGACCTACACTGACATCACAACTGCCCACTCTAAGTTAAGAGTTTTATCTCTTAATGTTTCAAGATGATGTATTCTGCAGTTTTATTTATTTCTTGGAAAGCAAGTAGGATGTTTGCTAGGAAATTACTTTTATTGGGAAATACTGGAACTTAATAAGTATTTTGCATGACCCACTTGAAATTGCAATTATGTCATTTTCACATAAGCCTGTCTGGTAATTCTAAACCTAGACGATTGGCTTTGATGGAGATCAATTCTTTGCTGCAAAGTATAAAAATATCTAGCTGGCTTATTAGCCCACAATTCACTCCAGAAAATGATCTAGACTTAAAAATGAGGGTTTATAAGCTTTAAATCACATGAGACATTTTCATATTTTTGTTCTACATAATTGGAGCTGAACTGTAAGAGCTTGCTGAAGATATTGGGAAACAGTAATAATTTTACAAGTTTATAAAGCCACCAAAGCTGTGAAGTCATTGATTTCTTTGTTGAGGGTTCACACACACAGACATGTGAAAAAGCCTTTTTAGCTCATTTCCATTCTGCTGAATGAGACTCTGAGCATTTCAGAATCCTATATGAACTTTACTACTAAATTTTATATTTGCCACACATTTTAGAAAGATGTAGCAAATTGTAGCTGGATAAGGAAATGAATATTCATAGTTAACATGAACCCAAAAGAACACATTTAGCAAAAAATGCCTTTTTTGTGAGTGTTCTTTCGTAGTTTGTCAGTATACATGCTTAACAAAACACCAAGTGTAAAATCATCTTTATCCTTATGAAACATCAGTGTTATGGAATGATACAATTATGTCTATTCTGACAGCATCATCAGAATACCACAGGAAGTTACTTTGTTTTTGCAGAAATCTAGCACTTTAAATACAGAATTAAAGATTGCAGTCAATAGATGGCAACTAGATTTCAAGACTTCTTGACATCAAGAAACATTTTCATTAGCATGCCCATTGGGAATTAAAACTAATAGAAACACTATCTGCTTTCCCTTCATGCCAGTTGTATCTCAGTAAGAAATGTATTTTGTGCTTACATGGAGAAGAATATGCAGCCTATCCAAAATCACTCTCTGATCTAAAAAATAACGTTTTTCACCCAAGTTCTTACTGCAATCCATATACACTCACAAGACATGGAGTCACTACAAAATATTTGCCACTGACAAACAAGTGTCTAATAAACGAGAAAAAGTATCGATAAACAGTCGGCAACTTGCAGTAACTTAGTGATAACCCACTATTTTACAATAATTATGTCACCCTCCCCCTAGAGTTTAAAGGTTGCACTCTGCAGGTACAGCACTATGTACAGTAGGGCTGTACCTAACAGTACAAGACACCAATCTTAATGAAACCTGCATGTCTTTCAGCATAGCACCACTACTGTTTACGAATCTTGATACTCAGGTAGCACAAGCGTTTGAGAAGGGAGAAACAAAGCCAATGGCACAAACCACAAAACAGTCAATGCTATTATTGTATTCCTAAAATTTATAAGGAAATCCAGAAAATAACTAAACAAGGCTATTCCTTTAGTGTAAGAATAGAATGGCAAAGATTTTGTTCAATTAAATTTACTGTAATTGATGCTGGTGAGTCTTGCAGTCCAATGATCAGGGGGAAAAAAAAGGCCTGTCTCAATTATACAGTTGATATTTGACTGACAGGGACAGGAAAGTTTGAGAGCAAAGTTTAGGTGCTTCCTGTTGAGAAAATTTGAAGCATCCCAGAAAGCTGAAGTTACGTTATCTTAGTACTCGGCAAGTTTTCAATAGCAAATTGTTGTATAATGAATCGTTCCTGTGGAGTGGTAATTTCATCAGTTAAGGTCTTGATGTCATCTTTGACAGCTACTATTGGTCTAGAAGCAGCAGATGCTGAACATGCTCTCTTGTACAGCACAGAAAGATGGGCTGTAGCTGCTATAAGGATATGGAGATAAGAGGGATCTGGTTGCTGATGAACTGTCAGCACAGCAGCAACTCTGGTGGCTGTACCAGGCTTATGGCACAGATGACCACATCTTACTGATTAGAACAGCTGGTAGGCAGCAGGTTGGATCAGGTCAGAAGGTACTTGGCTTATACCACGAAGCTTTACTGCAAATGAATTTTGTCACAGCCTAGTGACAGACTTTTTGGTGGGCACATAAATATCCACCAAGCCAAAGCAGGGGTTTTTTTTGTGCAAGTTCAGACCAACGCAATTACCAGTAACTAGGGAGACCATTGGCATATGTTGTGCTATTATCGGTAGTTGGACATACTTAAAGTAAATGCTCATTAATGGGTGAAAACTGTAAGAAGTTTCTTCCTGACTTCTTGGTTTAGCATAATTCTTTTCACAGATTTCAGTTCTTTTTGAACTCTTCAGAACATCCACAGTGAGTGCCTGTCAACAAGGGGCCAATTAAGTCTGAACAGTCATCCCCATGAAACGGGGGAAGTACTGGCTACCATGTCTGGCTTCAGCCATCTCCTCTTTTACTCCAGCTCCAGTCTTCTTTGGACCTAACTCTGAGTTGATTCAATGTTTTACAATACCTTATTAAACAACAATACAATCATTTTCTCAGTTGTACTTTTCTTAGCGGTATATTTCTCTTAGGTTGAAGAGTTAATTCTGTAGCAAAAACTTGCCAGAGATGATGCAAGGGGAAGTGGTGAGAATGCATGGTTCTTAGCAGAAGATGAGGTCAACTGATACTTGCCCTGTCTCTTAAGACTAGAGTCTCAATACTCAGTTGGAATGTTGGGTAGGCTTAGACTGATGCCACTGGAGAGCCATTATAGGAGATTTTGAGAGAAGACACAAAGACACATGTGAGACTATATTTTAATGAGCAGTTTGATTATATCTACTGGCTAATCATAGGTCAAAAAAAGCTGTTTTAAAGTTGAAATAAACAAAAACTTATTGGAAGTGAATGACTTTAAAGAAGTAAAAAACATAGAAGACTCAGCAGCCTCTCAGTAACAACTTCCAAATGCACACTATGAAATTTTATGTTTCTTACTCATTATAATGACATTTAAGAGAATTCAAAAATACACAAGCTATAGGCTTAAAAAAACCCCAAACACCACAAACATTAACTCATCATGAATGAATCAACAATGCAAACCATGCTTTAAACTTTATTCCTTACTTCTAATCTAGGGACTTGTCCTCGCTTTATTCCCCAATAAAAAAGGCTACTATAACTTTGTGAAATGGAAATCTAGAACATGTTACATGATGTATCAGTAGAGCATGATCAACAAATTCAGGTTGTTGAAACATGAATTTTTCAAGCATGTGAACAAAATGTCCCATTAATTCTCCATAGCTTTTTTCAAAGTCCTTTTTTGTATCTGAATTTTCATTGCTCCTACTATAGCATTCGAGAGGATACATAAATAGTAATGATTGTTCAGCTTATTTTTTTTGTTGCTTTTCTTCTTGGATGTGTTGTAACAGTCGAAACTGACTACTACCATCTGTCAATTGGCCGAGCCTAACAGCACCCTCTTGTGGTTTAACTGTGAGGTGGACCGAGAGAAAACATAAAAGGGAAAATATTGTAAAACTAGGTATTTATAGTCATAAGAAATAAGCAAAGTAATGCTAATGCCACTATTTTATCCCAATTTATTTGGCTGCAGGAGCTGAGGAGCAAGTTTAGAATGTCTCTCGTGGGCCATGAGGTAGCTCAGTGCAAGTGTGGCAGTGTCTTCATCACTGTGTGTGGTGGCAGCGCTCCAAACACCTGCTCACACAGCGACTCCTTTGACAGCGAGCCTCCTGTCCCACTGCTTCCTCCTCTAGTGTGGACATAAAGGTTAATGATCCAAGTACCTGTCTGTTCTTTGCTCATGCTGCATTTGTCATCTCTTCTGATGCAAACGTGGTGGGTGGAGAAGATTATCTGATGGGCCAACCCTGTGCAACAAGTTAGCCTATCCTGTTTAAGTAGACCACCACTTTGGCTGTGCAACTCCTTTATATTCTCAGTACTGGTACCTTTATCCCAGACTGTGAAACAGTAATACCACTGTGTTCTGCCATAGTGAGCTGTATATCGCTTACATGAGAGTTGTTTCAGGGATCCTTCATGTAAAATACTGCCTGATCATACCATCTATGTGCTTTCACTTTAAAATATTTGTTATGAAAACCTTCAAAACATTGATTATTACCATGACTTTCTGTTTTCTAATGTGGCAATTTGCTGTATGAGGTAAACAGGTGACACTAATCAATGAAACTTTCAGTGAATGAAATTGCAAACAGCCATTTTTGCTGAAGGAAAATAAACAAACAACCCACCATACAAGTAATACCACTGAGATGGACTGAAATCAAATCTGATCCAGCAAGCTGAAAAACAAAACTGGGTGTTCAGGTATCTCTATATAGATTAGTTTACTATGCTGGGGTCTCTTTTCTCCATTGGCTTTTTCTGTCAATGCTTGATACAATTTAGTTTTAAAAAGCAGTTGCACTACAGGCTGTACACAGGTGCCAAAATATGCACAGGTCATACTTAAATGTTAATATGTATCTTTTTGTTGCATTGTGTGGTAAAGGAGCATTATTTTAGGCATAGATAGAAGTGCAGTGGTAATGGAGTGGGGGCAATGTGCAATACTGAAGTCTCCCAAGTGGAAAATCAGACTGAAGTAGCAGCGTCACCTGTAGGCTCTCCCTCCAAACAGATCAACTCTACAGACAAATTCACATCTGAACATAAATCTTGGTGTCATTTATAAGATCCCGTTTTCTCCTGCTGGCTGTTTTGAAGGATCTAGCCCATGCTGCTTCATCTGCACTGCGATATCAAACAAATAATCATAACACTCACACCTAAAAGGAAAAAAAAAAAAGTTAAATGTAAAGTAAGGCTTAAGTCTTACTAAGTTTTATGAAAATAAATAGTCTTCTTCCTTGAGCTTCACATCACCAATACGATAGTCTGACTGGACAGCTCTATTATCTCTTTCTGTTACCATGGTATGGAAAGTGTCCAGCATTTTTGCTACACGATCCTGACTTGCTGCATTGCCATCAGCAAATAAAGAAGTAAATTCCAAAAATGTGACTAAGGAAGACTACACAAATATAATAGCAGAGATTGTCTGGAGGTTTCATATGAGGAGGAACTTGTCTATAAGAAAGTAAAGTGTTAGGGACCCTATCAGCCAGCACTGATACGAAAGGAAAACCAAGTGATGAATCATGTGAACACATTCCCAAAAACTCCCTATACATTCAGTGAGGCTAGAACATAATGTTATGAATTATTGTTACTGTCCATGGGTTGGAAATATACAAGACATTGAGGTCATCAAGATTTTGAGGTGTAATAGCAAAAGATACCATATTCCTAAATTGTACTCACATTGTTTTGGCTTTTTCCCATGTTTCTCCCCATACGTAAACTCCATGACGTCTGACCAACACAGCACAAGAGTCCGGGTATTTTTCCATTGCACGTGCCATTCTATCCTTGAGATCCTTCTCCTCTGGTGTATTCTCAATAATGGGAACCACTAGTGTATCATCATATCTAAAAGAAAGATTAATGTTCATGCATTTAAAAACCCACAGTGTTTGGATATATGAAGCTTTTCCCTAAGAAAGAGATTCTCCTTTGACTGTGTAAAAATGGTAACAAATTCTCAACACTAGAGATTTTACACTCTTCTCCTGAGTGATGCTGTAACGTAAATCTCTCACTCCCAAACTTATGCTATGCTGGCAATACCTGAGCTACATTTGAGGCTCAACAGAAAAATAACACTTTAATGTATTAGGTGTAGCTGTTTGTTCACATATGACTTTCTAGTTGGGTCCTTTCACACATTTTGCAGGTTCTCTTCATCCTGCATTGGCATTACCTACAACCTTTATCTCATTACATTACATAAAAAAATCACTTAATGAGGGAGGAAATGAAGCTGTTTGCTGGAGAGCAGAAAAAATGTAGGTCCAAAAGCCCCCAAAAATAAGATTGTGGTGTTAAGATTTATAGATATAATGTAGATTTAACACATGGAAAATATATTCTCTGTGCTGGAATCAGTGGTGGGCTACATGTGATCTTAAGAGACCTTGAGAACCCCAGTTCCAAAACAAGATGATGCATGTTACTCAGTAGAACTTGCCTGGAGTTTCTTCTGAAGGAGGACTGGGATATCTGGCATTGTTTGAACCTTAATTAACACTGGAAGAAACTTGTTTAAAGTTAGGAAGTCTCCTGTTCAGGTTTAGATTTAACATTTAGGTCAAACAGATATTTCATAAGTGGACACCAGTAGTACTTTTTTTTAAAGCACATAGAGAAAGTAATTGTAAAAATAATACAGCTTGTGCTTCAAATCAGACACTCTGAAGATTAAAAAGTCCCACCCCTTACAGTTTTTAATGCTGATGCTTTCCCAAGGAGGACTACAAAATAGTCAATGAAGAGAATTGGTTTTTGTAGGTTTACTTTGACTCTTCCATATTCTGATAATTAAAATTAAATTTTCAGTGCTATTAGTGATGCCAAATGAACTAAGGGATTGGTTTCCTACGTTCTGCCTTCTACTTGGATATGAGTTTGGAAGCAGGTATAAATACCAAAACTAATTCCTCCTATTCATAACCAGAAGCTTTTTAATCAAGAACTAATATCTATAAAAGCCGAAGATGCCTCTGAATGAGTTAAATTCTTCATAACCCTTTAGTTTTATTGAAATATAAGCAGCCTTTTTTAGATTTAGCCAAATCTTTATATAAATTATCTTGGGAAAATCTGAGACTCTCAAAGCTATCTAGTACAGATCTAGTTCTCCTTCTACTGAAATCAAAGGTAAAACTATTCTGGCATCACTGGAATCATATTTAGGCCATCAAATAATTCTGGTTATCCTATCTGTAGCATTTTCTTGGATACCTTCCTGAAAAGGTTTATGTAAGTAGAAACAACCTATTATCAATCCTTTTTGAAAGATCTCACTCTGTATTATCAAATATCTTTTGAATTCAATGGAGAGCCTTGTGTGAGGCAAAACAGTGGAATTGGTCTAGCATGGAAGCATATATACTTGGAACCATGTAATCTGGAGCTTTTTTTTCTTTAGCTTTCCTGTTAAATTAACAGGATAACAGGGGACAACTCAGAGATACGGAGACCAATAAACACAATGTCTCATGACTAGCAATTCAGGAACATTTGAGCATTCAAAAAAAAAAAGAAGTTATGCATGTTTTTTAAAAAAACAATTCTTTTGCCACAGTAAAAATACAAGTGCTAATGCTGATAAAAAGGTAAACTGGCAATTCAATCAAAACTGAGTAAAATATGCCCAGGCATACAATTGTATGACAGACATATGGCTTGCTTTCTTGCCAAAGAGAAGCAGTTACAAAAATTAATGTCAAAAATCATAAAGAATTTAGCATTCCGATTTTTCATCTAATTGACACATATTAAATATATCTTGTTTGCGCATTCCAATTCCACACTCTGTGAGTGGACACCTCAAAACAAGCTATCAGACATAATTTGGAATAACTCAGCACTTAGATAAGAGCTCATCCTTGAAAAGTAGTAACATNAGTCCTCTGCTGTACCCTCTCCAGCAGTTCCCTGTCCCTCTTGAACTGGGGAGCTCCAAACCAGACAGAGTACTCCAGATGGGGCCTCACCAGGGCACAGTAGAGGGGCAGGATAACCTCCCTCGACCTGCTGGTCACACTCTTCCTGATGCACCCCAGTCCAGCTCTCACTTCCCATGTGTCGCCCACCCCTCCCAGTATTGTATCATCAGCAAACTTGCTGAGGGTACATTCCACCTTGTTATCCAGGTCATTGATGAATATATTGAAGAGGACTGGACCCAGTACTGACCCCTGGGGAACATCACTAGTTACAGACCTCCAACTAGACTCTGTGCCACTGATCACAACCCTTTGAGCTTTGTCTTTCAGTCAGTTTTCAATTCACTTCACTGTCCATTCATCTAATTCACACTTCCTAAGCTGAATGAGCTCCTTATTCTGAATTTTCTTCCAAAGTCTGCCAAGTAAAACCTGAAACCCTCTACACTCTTAACATGGCCTCAACTAGCATAGGCAGCGATATGTGAAGTCCAGCCAAACATAGTTTGTACTTTAACAATCCAACATAATGTTGGTTGGCTCCAGTTTCATTTTAACATTGTATAGATATGTTAACATCTGTTTCTCGAGGTATTTGTCAGGATATAGCTCTTTATTTGGTTTGCTTTTGTAGCTCAACAGACCACAGTAGCCTTGACATTACAAAATTTTATCTCAGATCACTTCCATAGGCTTGAGACCTTCCTAGGGAAAGCCAATGACTAATTTATTCCACAGGTCTTCTTCCTTCTCATTCCTAATACTTTATATTACACACTGTCTTGAATTGAGAGACACGGGACTAACTTTTATTCTAATGCTGGAGAAAACTGCACTTTTAGGAGATTCCAGTGTCTGAATTCATGAAAATATTTACTTTAAAGCCAGCTAGGCTCTATGGGATCTGTGTCTCAGTGTTATCAAGCCCCGTCAGGTGCAGGGACGAGGAAGAACAAGGCCTGGACATTTGACCCATGCTGGCCAACAGGTTATTTCATAACATGAAAATCACATTCAATATAAATTAGAAGGGTTTGATGCGTAGCTCTCTCTCCCTTGATGGCAGCAGTCCAGAAAACTTCTTGCCCCAGTGCTGAACCCCTGAGGCCTTCCTTTTCTCCTGAAGCTGTTGCACTCGTGGTGTCTGACATTCGCTGTCCACTGCTGGGAGTGTACAGCTTCCTACTGAAATAATTGGCTGAATATTCAGTATTCTATCAGTATTGGGATTAATACTGGTTCTTTAGTATTATTGTTACTTGTTTAGTCTTATTCTATTAAAAATATTTATATTTCAACCCTTGTGTTTCTCTGTGTTCTCCAATTCCCTTTTCTGGGTGGGGAGGGGTCAGCAGGTAACAGAATAATTGTCTAAATGACAATAAATTGTTAAGGGTTTTCTCAAACCATAACAGACACTTTGACACATAACTCAAATGACTTGTTATCTATTTATATTGCTGAAAACAAATGATGAAATAGCACGCCTCTTTTCATAAATATAGAGAAGTACCGGTAATATCCTCCTGAAGTACACTTCTGGATTCCTTTTATCATCTCCTGATGAGTGATAGTGAACTCACTCCCTGGGTAAAGAAGAGTAGCCATAACAGCAGCCTTGGAATGAGTATGGATCACTGCACCGGCCCCTAAGAAGTAAAAAAAAAAAAAGAAGGAAAAAACCCCATATTTTAGAGTTAATTGTAAAATGTGTCTATTAAGATTTTATTCACATACTTGATTCATTTCTTTTGGTTAGGCATCTTAGCAAATGGTGATCCACTGTATTAGTGGAAAAAATACACAGGAACCTAAACAAAGGTATGAGATAATTACTTATCTATAAAGAATAATTATGGATCGTCTTAGGACACTAGTGTTAATTTTTAGTTAGTGACAATGTTACAGGTACAGGTTGGGGTTGACCTGCTGGAAAGCAGCTCTGCAGAGACCTGGGAGTCCTGGTGGACAACAAGTTGCCCAAGAGCCAGCAATGTCTCCATGTGGCCAAGAAGGCTGGTGAGAGTCCAGCAAAGGCTACAAAGACAATCAAGGAGCACCTCTCATGAGGAAGGGCTGAGAGACCTGAGTCTGTTTAGCCTGGAGAAGAGAACACTGAGAGGAGAATCTCATCAATGCTCATAAATATCTAAAGGGTGGGTGTCAAGAGGATGGGGCCAGAATCTTTTCAGTGGTGCCTAGCAACAGGACAAGGGACAATGAACACAATCTAGAACACAAGAAATTCTATCTCAACATCAGGAAAAATGTCTTTACTTTAAGAGTTGTGGACTCTCCTTCTCTGGAGATACTCCAAACCCGCCTGCATGCAGTTCTGTCCAACCTGCTCTGGGTGACCCTGCTTTGGAAGGGGGGTTGGACTCAATGATCTCTGAAGGTCCCTTCCAACCCCTGCCAGTCTGTGATTCTGTGACAAATTCAAGGAGAGAAACTACTTGCACAAATTCAAGGAGAAACACTACTTGTACATTTCTTTACATACTGTAATGACTGAAAAACTCTACTAATTTTATCAGAGTTCTGAGATTCCAAAGAATTCCCAAACTTATTTAGGAGACCGATGTTCAAAAACTTTTATTTTTTTGTTTATGCTAGTACTTTTCTTTTTCTTCCTAGGCATGGTCAGGCAGGACTTTCTGTTGGTGAAGCCATGCTGAATGTCTCAAATCACCTCCCTGTCCTCCATGTGGTTTAGCATAGATTGAAGGAGGATCTGTTCCATGATCTTCCCAGGCACAGAGGTGAGGCTGACAAGGTGGTAGTACCCAGGGTCCTCCTTTCTACCTTTTTAAGAAATGGGTGCAGTGTTTCCCTTTTCCTTGTCACCAGTGCCTTCAACCGATTGCCATGACTTTTCAGATATGATTGAGAATGGTTTGGTAACTACCAAGTTCATGTAAACCAATTCCTTCAGCTCATGTAAGCTTCTTGTGCAGGAAGATTAGAAAAGACTCGCTAAATCCTTTATAAAGTAAGAGATGTATATCTTACACAACAGCAAGAGCTTTTTACTACTGTCCACCTTCAAAAGAAGTTTCATACCTTTTTTTTTACCTATCCATAATTTAGAACCTTTGGTCACAGCCAATGGTTGTAAAAGGTCTAAGACATAATTGCTGAATAGGCAAAGCTGCTGGTATAAGACTGCTGTAAATCCCCCAGCTCCTCCCTCCCCATTCTCCTAATATACTGCACTAAAAATTAGTGCCAAAAAGATGATGTATAGCTACATAAGAAGATTAAAATTTAAGTGACACTCACAGGTTGTTACCATGGATTACCTTCCATTGTACATACTCCTTTACAAATCAATTTATTGTATAGTTTCATATTAATTTCACTGTAACTTCCATTTATAAAGAATATGGTATTGAATTTGTGGATGTATATATACAGTATTTCAGTCAGCATTGAACTTAAAACTTTTGCAACATACCTTTCATAGTGTAGGCATTCATAAATAGAGGTGTGCACTGGCTTTTCTTTAGTTTCTTGTGTGGTGGAGGACCACTAATATCCTTTTCATTCATGTCACAAACAAACATATCTTCTGGCTGTAAGAAAGAAAAAAGTATTTTGACCTGTTATGACCTGAAAAATTTTGTTTTCCTTCTAGGGAGCCCAATATATACACCATATATTAAATATCAAATGTGATTTTAACTTCTAAAAGTGCTGTAAAACACTGCATTTATCCTTGCTTCTAATAATCTTTACTGGTATTGTGTAATGTTGTAATGTGCATTAATATTAGGTATTGTTTTTATTCAGATTACTGCGAACCAGATATTTGTAAAACTAAAATTTTCTCAGGAGACAAACCATATCTAAATAACAGACAATATATCACAAGGAAAAGTAGTAAATGATTCAATAAAAGAAATGTAGATGTACTTTTCCTTCCCCCTTTAAAGAACCAACAAATGACATAAATATATTATATGTAGGTTTAATTCAACTTGTAGAACTATTTTATTAAACCTTGCTTTTAGTAGCTTTACAAGAATGACACCTTTGCATCAATCAGCTACTCATAATAGTGAAAAGAATCATTCAGGGCAGCAACTAAGCTTTCTTCTTTAATGTAATTTTAAAAATCAGCAGGAAATATAGTTGCAAGAAATCTCCTTACTCACTGTGCTCAATCCACTGATACTGCTAGCAAAGAACAGACCATCTTGGTCTTGCCATGTTATACTTTTGCCAGTTTTACTTGCTAACATCCTTAGCGAGTGCTGCTGTGAAACCCCAAGTTCTTATCAGTGAAGAGATTCCTTTCACTTCTCATTGTATTTACCCTGAGAACTATAAAACAACAAATCCTTTCCACACATTATTCTATTCTGGGGGAGTTCCTGCTGTCATAAAATAGTTATCATTTACCATTCTCCTCTCCATTTATATTTTGGGTTTTTTGGGGGGAAGGAGACGGGTAGAAAAAGTCACCTTTTCACACCAAGAGCCTCTTTATTACTGAGACTACCAAGACAAAGATTTGTAATCACTCAAATGAAAATTGAGATTGGTGTTAGTGTTTAATTACACATGTGCCACAGTAACTTGTGCCATTCAAGCTTGACAAAGAATAAAGTTGGACTTAAGTACTTTTCAAATCTCAGTCTTCTCTGTTCATTTAAAGCAAAGACATCATCAAGACTAATCTACACTGGTGCTGAAACACATGTTGGCTTGCCATGCTAGTGGAGTACGGGGCAAAATTCTCATTTGTTTCAGTAAGGCAATCAATAGTATAACAAGTTTCTAACTTGTTATAGGAAGGAAAAAATCAAACCTAAACAAAGGTACTTTCATCCATCTCAGATGATGTCTGAGGTAAAAATACAGTTCGACATACCTGGATTCTTTCCTTTTGGACTCCTGAAGGAGCAATGTAGATTTCATTCCTAAGAAAATTTACAGACAGGAAAAAAAAATAAATCAATAAACATGGGGTTCTCCAACTCCAGAGGCATTAGAGCTCTCAGTCCACTGAAAAGGAAGCAGCAAATCTAGCCTCTCGCAATACAACTTTCTTTCTCCTTCCATAGATTAACATGTAGATTGTTTTCAAAAGAGAACCAAGTCAGACAAGGGCATATGACACCTCTGACTTACATGGGTATGAAGCCATGCTTTCAACTTGAGATGAGATCTGAAACACATGTAGGAAGTGCAGCCTTATTTCTCTGATAAAGAAAAACACACAGCCTCCCCCTGCAATAATTATGAACTCAAATCCCCAGAGTTCAGAATAAAAATGGAACAAGAGAAATTGTGGGCGGATACTGATCTATAACAAAACCACTGGCAAAACTACAACTTAAACAACCACAGACTACCTATTAACCATATTAATTACCCATAGCATTCTACAACTATGGGTTTTGTTATAACTATGGTAAAACCACGTAAACATGATTTTAATACATTTCTGTATTTATTTGTATCAATAAAAAAGTAACACTGAATCAATGCAATTAAATGATTGAAATTCAAGTAGAAGTACATCGTGTCTTGCAAGGTTTACAAAACTGTCTTAAAACTACTTTAATATGGTATCTGAAATATTTTCAAAAATAGCAAAAAAGTATCAGATTCTCTCTCTCATTTGTAATCACTCTTAGATTTCAACAGTAACACACTAAATTCAGGAGCAGAGAGACATCTAGTGAATAATTAGCCAAGTTACAGATACATTTTCTGAGGATCACAAGATGTTCATATGCTGTACCCTCTCCAGCAGTTCCCTGTCCCTCTTGAACTGGGAAGCTCCAAACCAGACACAGTACTCCAGATGGGGCCTCACCAGGGCACAGTAACCTCCCTCGACCTGCTGGTCATACTCTTCCTGATGCACCCCAGGATGCCATTGGCCTTCTTGGCAACAAGGGCACATGGCTGGCTCATGGTCATCCTGTTGTCCACCAGGACTCCCAGGTCTTTTTCCTCAGAGCTGCTCTCCAGCAGGTCAGTCCCCAACCTGCCGTGGTGCAGGGGGCTATTCCTCCCCAGGTGCAGGACCCTACCCTTGGCCTTGGTGACCATTTCATCAGGTTCCTCTCTGACCAACTCTGCAGGCAGTCCAGTTCTCACTGTATGGGGGCACAGCCTTCCAATGTGTCAACCACCCCTCTCAGTATTGTATCATCAGCAAACTTGCTGAGGGTACATTCCACCTTGTCATCCAGGTGATTGATGAATATATTGAAGCGGACTGGACCCAGTAGTGACAACTGGAGAACATCACTAGTTACAGACCTCCAACTAGACTGTGCCACTGATGACAACCTTTTGATCTTTGTCTTTCAGTCAGTTTTCAATCCACACCACCGTCCATTATTCTAACACACACTTCCTAAGCTTACCTATGAGGATGCTGTGGGAGACGATGTCAAAAGCCTTGCTGACATCAGAGTAGACAACATCCACTGCCTTCCCCTCATCTATCCATCCAGTCACACCATCATAGAAGGCAATCAGGTGAGTCAGACATGATTTCCCCTTGATGAATCCATGTTAACTACTTCTGATAGTTTTCTTTTCTTCCATATGCCTTGAGATGATGCCCAGAATGAGCTGTTCCATCAACTTACAGTGATGGAAGCGAGGCCAACCAGCCTGCAGTTTCCTGGGTCCTACTTTTTGCCCTCTATGAAGACTGGGATGACACTGGCTTTCCTCCAGTCCTTGGGCACCTTGCCTGTTCTCCAGGCCCTTTCAAAGATGGACAGCATCCTAGCAATTAATTCTGTCAGCTCCCTCAGCACTCGTGGGTGCATTCCATCAAGACCCATGGACTTGTGAATATCCGGTTTACTTAACTGTTCCCTAACTTGATCTTCCTTAACCACGAGGAAGTCTTCCTTCATCCAGAATTTCTCCATTTCCTCCAAAGTTTGCAGCTCCTGAGGGCTGGCCTGAGCAGTAAAGGCTGAAGAAAGAAGGCATTCAGCAACTCTGCCTTCTCTGCTTTCTCTGTCACCATGCATCCATCTCATTTAACAGCGGGCCCACATTTTCTTTCCTTGCCTCCAATGTACTTGAAAAAACCCTCCTTTCCTTTGACATCCCTTGCCAGGTTTAATTCCAAGGAGGCCTTGGCCTTCCCTGTTTCATCCCTGTATACTCTAATGCTATTCTTGTAATCTTTCCAAGTGGTCAGTCGCTTCTTCCATGCACTGTAAACTTCATTCTTCCCCTTGAACTTTCTCCAAAGTTTCAGTCCTACTTGTTGTTTTGCACATACTACCCATGATCCTGAGCAGTATCCTTTCATGTCACTGCATCCAAGGCTGCCCCCAACCTTAACGTCTTCCACCAGTCCCACTTTGTTTGTCAGTACTCGGTCCAGTAGTACATGTCTCCTTGCTGGCTCTTCCACCACCTGCATCAAAAAGTTATCAGCAATACTCCGGAGAAACGTCCTGGACTGTATGTACTCGGCTGTGTAGCCTTCCCATCAAATATCAGGGTGATTGAAGTCCCCCATGAGAACCAAGGCCTGTGACTGTGAGGCTACTCTGAGCTGACTGTAAAAGGCCCCATCACTTTCCCCAGTCTGATCAGTTGGCCTGTAATAAACACCCACAACAGTGTCCCTCATATTAGCCTGCCCCTTAGGCCTCATCCACAAGCTCTCAACCCCAGGTTGAGACCCCAGGGAGGCCTTTAGGGACACCTCCTCACTCTCTATCCATTAACAGAGAGAAATACCTCCACCCCTCCTTCCTTACCTGCCCCTTCTGAACAGTTTGTAGCCCTCAATAGCCACACTCCAGTCACAGGATCCATCCAACTAGGTTTTGGCCACTAGGCCACTATGTCATAGCTTTCCAGCAGCACAGTAGCTTCCAACTCCTTCTGTTTGTTGCTCATACTGCATGCATGCATGTAGAGGCACTTCACCAGGGCTGTTGGCTGTGCCACCTTCTTAGGGGAAGGCCCCTTGAGGTCTCCCACAGGTGTTTCTCTGTTTACTTCAACTACTTCAGGAGCTGCTGGCTCATCTCCGTAAGACCTTAACTGCAGTGTCATCAGCCTGCCTCAGGGCAACATGCTGAAGGCCCTTACTAGCACCCTGTCTTTCTAATACTGATGTGATAAATTTAGCCTTAATTCCTTTGCACATGCGAGACGACTAAAAAAAAAAATCAAGTGGTAATTTGGTTACTAGGGATAGATGCATTTTTTCTTAAAATATTTATTTTCTTTTAAAGAAATTAATCACAAAGGGAAAATCTGGTGATGAAATACAGCCTTTGAAATATAGGACACTTGACAAAGAATACTAGATCCATTTTTAATATGCTGTCCCACATCCAAATTGGCATTTACATTCTGAGTATTTGATATGAACTGCACAGTAAGTAATGCTGATTAGGATTAGCTTGTAAGACCATTTGTTGGAATTTTAATCAAATTTCAGTTGTTCTTTCACTGTTTCCTATGTAATTATTTGAAGCTAGTTTGATCTCTGCCCCATGGCTAAGAATTTTAAAACATAGCTACTGTTACTGTAGCTGTAAAACAGTACAGCAACATAGATTACTATTCCTAGACCAGGTACAACACTGGTACCAACTAAAATATATACTTCAGTGTAGTCTGAGCAACAAAGTTACAGAACTGTTGAGGAAAACTGTACTACTACATTATTGTATTCTCTAGTGACCCCATTTGTCTTGCCACAACCAACATGAATCACATTGAAATGATGAAGAAAATAGGTTACATTTAGCGACTGATAAGAAATTAGTGCTAGACTATTGCCTATTATTAGTTTCCAAAGACTAAGAACTTCAAAAACAAGAATTAACCCTCTTATCATTCCTCTCATTGTTATTATTATTTTGCTGTTGCTTTGCTTGTAAAATTAAGCAGGGAAGTGAAACAACCTTCTCAAAGCCATTAAAACAACACAAATAGCACTTAGAGCCTTTACTTCATATATATATATTTCATATATTCGAATAGCAATAGCTGCTTGTGTCTGCATGCAAGTGTATGTCAGAAAAATGAGAAGTCACCCTTTCAAGTTAAGAGTGTCACAACACCCTGTGACTGGGGACAGAGTTGCTGGCAGTGTACAAGATATTTTGCAGAATGAGGACTTCTCTTTTTTCAGTGGCCGCAGAGAGGAGCTCTATCTCCATTAAAAGCTTGGAAAGCATGAATAAGAAGAGCTGAGCAAATTAAAAAGGAAAGTGGTGCTCCTTAGTAATGAAAACACACCAAAAATTGGTTTGCTGTTACCTGTCCTGCTTTAATTACATGTTAAGAACATCTCCTTAGAAATGATTTCAGTAGAACAGTAATTTCCTTCTTAAAGAAAATGTCTTGCCTGCAAAATAGTTAGGGTGGGATTCACCTATCTAACCATGCACATTTGAAAGCAGTGTGCAAGGTGTAACCCACTCTAAATTCCATAGTCAATTAAATGAAAAAGGAGGAATGCATTGCTCCTTAAAGACAATTCATCTAAAGGAAAAAAGTGACTGAGGCTGGGTCTCTCCACTGAAGAGACTGCAATGATTAATTCAGACAAGCCACCTCCCCTCTACGTGGCTAAATCTGGCATACTGTTCATTTCTCCTTCTACATTCTTGCTTACTCTTGACTTTCAGCCATTTTTTTGTGGAACTGAAATGCCTTCACCAACTACTAAACACAGCCACTCTTACTCTCTCTCTAATCATCACATTCTTTCATTTTTACTTACCCATGTTTCAAGCTGATTCCTCCACCAGTTCCTGTTACCCAGCCTAAACCATAAAACAGTCGACAGAGCTCTGGGATAAGATTTCTTGGATGTAACTTCTCCTAAAATTAAATTAAAAGCCATCAGAAACATCACAAACCTAAGAATTTAAATCCTGAAATTCAGTTCTTAAACCCCCTAGATTAAAACACTCTTACAGTTGTTTCTTGTTTTTTAAGTTTGATAAATCTAGACATTTACTGCAAAATTTATATTCATGAGTGCTTTTCACCACCTTAAATCATTAAAAAGCCTTTTTAGAAGTTCAAAATCAGAAGCTTCGTTCATCAAGAACATATGAAAATAATCAAGGAATTTCACTATTTTTTCTGAAAAATGCCAGGATTATAAAGCAATCCTCAGAGTTTAACAGTATTTTTCCAAGATCACTGAATACTGACTATAATAATAAATGATCTAAACAAAAATATTGCTGTATTTCCTGTTTAAAATTACTGTTAATAAAAATGACAGTTTTTTCCATAACTAAAAACCAGTACTTGCTGTAATAAGTTGGGAGTGAACATCTGTTAAAGCAGCAGGCAACCCAACACAATTACTCTTTGCAATTGCTACAGGAAAAACTTAACAGTGTTGAACCTGCAGAATCAGCTGTGGGGAAGCCTGATTTCCACCCCCACCCTCTCTACCCCCCTTTTTTTTTGACAAAGCAGATTCTTTCCCTCTTTCTTGACAGGCCACATTGTCTACTCAGATTCATCACCTGGCCTCATCTAGGTGATGCTCCCATACGCTCTAGCACAATGTTTTCTTCACTTTATCAAGTGCAACACTGCCAACATACATTCAGATTGTGGCAATTTATTGCAATGAACAGTTACCAAACTACAAAACCCCCAATCAATCAAACACAGAACGTGTCCGTGTGTCCCATCCCCCCTCCAACCAAACCTCCCAAACACCAAGTTATCACAAATAAATAAATAAACAAGCAAATAAATAAAGGCCAAAAGCCAGACTGTCAGCTATCAGCATTTTGGGAAGCACTGTTAAGTTTCTTAAGATCTCTATAGTCTCTCAAATTAGTAAATATGAAGGTTACTAATTAATCACTGAGGTTACAAAAACAACCTCAACAGCTGCAATCGCGAACTGCTACCCTGGAGTACTTGCTGACCCGAAGTGCCCTTAGCCAGGCGACAGGCAGAGCCTAAGGCTGTCAGCACTATCAGAAGCGGTCCGAGCAAGGCCGAGGCATGGCGGCACGGCCGTTGCTAGTTCACTGTCCCGCGCAGCAAAAAGGGATCCCAGGACGCTACGAGAGCCCCCACTGCCCGCCGCTGGGCTGCTTAAAGGGGACGCTCCCAACCCGCTGCCAAACCCTGCGTCCCTTTAAAGCCCACGTGGCCTCAGGAACAGCCATTGTGTGCGCGGTCTGCGCATGGCTCCTCGTTACCTGTACAGTGTCGCAGCCATTGGCGGACGCTGCCATGGCGCCGTCCGAGCGGCCAGCGTAGGGGTCCTATCCTGAGAGCTTCTTGCGGAGGCCGCGCGGGCGCCTGCCGAACGCTTGCCTGCCCCTGGGGGACGGTGCAGGCCCTGCCCTAAGGCGGAGGCGGACTTGCCTCCCTTTTCCGCTCGGTCAGGAGGGTAGGAGAGGACCAATAGCGGGAGTAGGTGAACATGAGATGCTGGCGCACCCTGGAGGCCTACAGGCAGTTAGGCGGGCAGAACGGGGAGAAGCACGAGTCTGCCCGTGGTAGGCATTTGCCTGTATCTGTGGCGACAGACAGGCTGGAGCAGGCGAGTGGCTGAGCGTCCAAGGCTGGTACTGAGGGAAGGCTTGCCGCTGTGCTAGGTGCAGGCAGGGGGCCGGCAACAGAACAGGGGGTGTTAATGAAGCCACTCCTCCGCGCTGAGGAGGCTTGGCTGCCGGGTGAAGGGCGTGCCGCTTTTCTCTTTCTGCTCCGGCAGTGAGAGAGACAGTCCCGGCCCTGAGGGGAGAGCAGAAGCAAGATGGCGGCTTCCTTGTGGCTACGCTGCAGCGGCAAGGGGTTGGCGGGGTTCCTGGTGAGGGGGCGACTAACTCTGGGCACTGGCGTGTCTTTCCCGGCTCGGGGAGGCTGGAGGCATCTGCACGAGACCCGAGAGCTATGGGGTGAGTGACGGGCTGGATCCCGCGCCCTTGGGTTGTTAGTCGGGGACTGTGCTCTTGACCTACTGCTGATGTTTGTGGAGGAACTGCGCCGTTAAGTCAGGGATGAGGGTAGGTGGTACTGGGGTAGAAGTGAAGGCTGTGCGAGTCCCTGGTGTCAGCTAGGTGGGTGGCAAGGGTGAAAGGGAGTGTAGATGTACTGAGTGGATGAAAGACTATGGGTATGGGTTGGTTTGGTAGGGTGCTATTTGGTTTAGTCTCCAGAGGTACTGGAAGTATTTAAAGAAAAGATAAGAAAAAAGTATTTAAAATTGAAAATGGTGTTTTCCAAGTGTAAGTATAGTTAAGCACTGAAAAGAGATTTATTATTTTTTTGAAATGGACTTTGGATTTCATAGAAATCAACCTATGAGGCTATGACAACAGCCTTTCAAAGATAACTTTTTGCTCTTCTCAAGACTTCGTTGTTACAGAATTACCAGGTTAGATAGTCTACTTACCTCCTGTGTTTCCCCTCATAGGGCTAGTTTTCAAACCTATTTTTCTTACAGTTTCTAAATAGTTTTACAGATTTGTGAGGATAAAATTATCCAGCGTATCTACACTGTATCTACAGTGTATCCATAGATTGAGAAGGGAAAGAACACTATTTGAGTTCTAATACTCTATATACAGCATAAAACATGAAACTAGAGGTGGAAAGATGAACACTGTTTTCTCTTGTTCTGCTTTGTGATGCGGAGTGAACTATTCTGCTAGCACTTGGATTTACATCAGTGATACAGAGGTAATGTTCTCTTAAGAGGGTTTGAATTCTCTTGCTTACTGAAGCTGCTGGGCAGACCTCGGCTCCCCATGTCCTCCCAAACAGGAGTAGCAGAACACTGTAGGCTTTTTCAAAAAAAGTAATTCTCCTTTGAACTGTATATATTGGTCTTTCTCAGGTAGCAGAAAAGTTCCTAACAGGCCTTTATTATATAGTTGTCTGGGCCTTAAATTCAAATATTCTGTGTTCCTGGTGGAAAGCTAGGGAATAATGGAGGAAAGTTTGTTTGGTTTTGTATCTAGTGACAAGTGGGTTGATGTGTTATGTGGTTTTACTTTATTGTGACTGTTAATAATAAGTCACTGAGTGCCTGAGAAGACTGTTGGCCTACTGTATTTGTTATTAAAGACATAGTCATATACCTTCTAAGGTCACTTTGAGTGCTGCTCCTCAATTACAGTTAACATTCTTGCAGTGAAACACCGTAGTATAGAAAATGACAGTTTCTTTTTCAGATTTGGCATATGTCTTTATTTTTGTATTCTTCCTTCTGCTTTGTATCATATGGTGGGTTTTGTGAGTGTGTCTGTTTTTTGGTTTGCCCTTTTTTTTAAACATAATTTGTGTGTTCTTGCTGTGGGATCTTCTCTCCTAACTTGATCAAAGGAACACAATGGACTGTATTGCTTTGTGGTAGTTGTTCATAGTGTTGTATTGCTCAATTTTGTATTTATGCTAAAGTATGGAGCATATTCTGGGGAATGGATCAAGTGACTATTTCTTGAAGTGAAATGTGTGACCCACCATGTTTAAAAATTATTTTTTTTTTTCCTCATTAGAAATGTGGAATGCTTTCACTATTTTCGGTGAAGAATATTCACTGGTTCTAGATAGTTATAGGATAAGATATTTATGGGATAAGACTTCCAAACCATGCTTAGATTCTCAAAGTTGACTTATTAAGTTAGACAAATTAAATGGAGAATACTTCTTTGCATCCTGTAATGTATTTTTCTAGTTGCTGTAAGTATTTTTTTTTTCAATTGAACATGTAGAGGGTAAAGAAAATTGCAAACATGCTTGAATTTGTAGTATTTGAAAAATGACCATAGACAAAACTTGATTTGGTTAATGAACGCAGATAGGCATTCACAGTATAATACGGAAAAATGAATTATATTAAGAATGTGTATGTTGGTTGAAGATGAGAAGTTGTAAGATGAAACTAGATGCGTTCAGCACAATTACACCCCAGTCTGTCCTCACACTTGCATGCCCATTACTAGAAACCTGGGGCTGCTGAGACAGAAGGGAAGATGCCTGCCTGGTTGGTACTGTTCTGGTCCTACATTTATAATCATACTGCTGACATACTGCATAACTAGGAAGAAAAACTGAAGTGAATACTACTGAGAAATTTGTGGGTGGAGGAATACTCTCCTCTGTATCATGTCATGGTTCAAGAGTGAACATGTGTACTTGTATGTCAGGGAGGGGTATGAATGTCAAGAGCTAATTGAGGGTAACAGTAGGGTTGAGTGCTTATGTGTAAGAATTGCAGGGAGGGCCAGCAAGGCTGATATCATGGTGGGAGTCTGTTATAGGTGGCCCAACCAGAATGTAAATATAGATGAAATATTCTATAAGTAGCTGGAAGAGACCTCAAGATTACTTGTCCTGGTGAGAGACTTCAACCTACCAGATATCAGCTTGACACAAAATATGGCTGAAAGGGAACAGTCTAGGAGGTTCCTGCAGTGTGTCAGGGATAACTTCCTGACACAGCTGGTGAAGGAGCTGACTAGAGATGGAGCCCTGCTGGACCTGCTGCTTGCAAATAGAGCGGGGCTTGTGGGGGATCTGACAGCTGGAGACTGTTTTGGCNAAAACTGAAGTGAATACTACTGAGGAATTTGTGGGTGGAGGAATACTCTCCTCTGTATCATGTCATGGTTCAAGAGTGAACATGTGTACTTGTATGTCAGGGAGGGGTATGAATGTCAAGAGCTAATTGAGGGTAACAGTAGGGTTGAGTGCTTATGTGTAAGAATTGCAGGGAGGGCCAGCAAGGCTGATATCATGGTGGGAGTCTGTTATAGGTGGCCCAACCAGAATGTAAATATAGATGAAATATTCTATAAGTAGCTGGAAGAGACCTCAAGATTGCTTGTCCTGGTGAGAGACTTCAACCTACCAGATATCAGCTTGACACAAAATATGGCTGAAAGGGAACAGTCTAGGAGGTTCCTGCAGTGTGTCAGGGATAACTTCCTGACACAGCTGGTGAAGGAGCTGACTAGAGATGGAGCCCTGCTGGACCTGCTGCTTGCAAATAGAGCGGGGCTTGTGGGGGATCTGACAGCTGGAGACTGTTTTGGCCACAGTGACCATGAAATGATAGAGTTCTAAATTCTCAGGGAAGCAAGGAGGGGAGCCAGCAGGACTGCCACTGTGGACTTGCAGAGGGCAGGCTTTGGTCTTTTCAAGAGCCTGTTTGACAGAGTCCCTTGGGGAGGCAGTCCTGAGGGGCAAAGTTGTCCAGGAAAGCCGGATGTTTTTCAAAGAGAAAGCCTTAAAAACACAGGAGCAGGCCATCCCTGTGTGCTGTGAAATGAGACATTGCGGGGGAAAGATCAACCTGGCTGAACA
>VXBJ01006735.1:0-43467 GCA_013400055.1 Nycticryphes semicollaris | reverse complement strand
GCCAGTGGTGGGACGTTCAACAAGGCCAAGTGCTGGGTCCTGCGCTTGGGTCACAACAACCCCATGGAGCGATACAAGCCTGAGGAAGAGTGGCTGGAGAGCTGCCTGTCAGAAAAGGACCCGGGGGTGTTGGTCAACTGTCAGCTGAACATGAGCCAGCAGTGTGCCCAGGTGGCCAAGAAGGTGATTAGCTCCCTGTACTTGGCACTGGTGAGGCCCCACCACGAGTACTGTGTCTGGTTTTGGGTCCCTTACCACAAAAAAGACACAGGTGCTGGAGTGGGTCCAGAGAATGAAGAACTTGACCAGTGAAGCTGGTGAGGGGTCTGGAGAGCAAGCCTTCTGAGAAGAGGTGGAGGGAGTTGGGGTTGTTCAGTCTGGAGGAGCTTGAGGGGAGACCTTGTCACTCTCTACAATTACCTGAAATGAGGTTGTGGAGAGGCGGGAGTCGCTCTCTTCTCCCAAGTTGATAGGACAAGAGGAAATGGCCTCAAATTGCACCATGAGAGGTTCATATGGGATATTAGGAAAATTTTTTACACTGAAAGGGTTATTAAGCATTAGAGTGGGCTGCCCAGGGAAGTGGTTGAGGCACCATCCCTGATGGTATTTAAAAGATGGGTAGACATAGTGCTTTTATATCAGAGTTAAGTTGATAGTTGGACAAGATAATCTTAAAGGTCCCTTCCAACCTAGAGAATTCTGTGATTCTATATCAATACTTCTCACCCAATTTCTCATAATTTTAGCAGTTTTGACCTGTCTTGACCTGTGTGTCTGTGTGTGCATTCTCTCCTTTGGGCTTGCTTATATCTGACAAGTCATATATTTGGACTTCCTTTTCTGTCAAGAAAGCAGGAAATAAGAGGACAAGTTCTTTAGACTTGTCTCATTCACTTGTGTGCTGGATTAAACTGGAGGCTGTGGCACAGCATTTTAATCAAGGTTTTGATCAGAGACACCCTGACAGGGGCAGAACTAAGCATATGCAGGGCTATGTGTGGAAAGCCTCCTGAAATGGAAATGTGGTTTAGTTTAGTACATGCCCCTCTGATACAAGAGGCAGGGGATATTAGCTACCTCAACGTTGAAATTTATGGCATTTTGGGGGAGAAGGGGAACAAAAGCTTCCATTAAAGATTAGTCAAATCAAAGCTGAAGCAGTTTATCTGAAGTTGTATTCATCAGATCCAAAGTTTCTACATTGTGTTTTTACTTAAGAGAGAGTTTAATTTGCTTAATACTTCGTAATATTTAAGACTTCATACTCAAGTTGGCCCTTGTTCTCTATGTAACATACAGGCTCTATAGCTAGTCCCTTGTTTTCCTTGGCGCTGTTAGGATTGCATGCTGGGCTGTAAGCTTTAAAAAAGAACAGCATAGTGAGGTTTTTTTTCCCACTGTCTTCAGATTCATGTAGTTTTAGTTTCATTTGTTTCAGCAGTTAACTAAGAAAAATAATAACACTGAAAAAGTAATTAGTCTAGATAATTGTGTGCTTGTTTTACAGGTGCACCTAGTATTAAAGTTCTCATGCCTGCCCTTTCCCCTACAATGGAAGAAGGAAACATTGTGAAATGGTTAAAAAAGGAAGGTAAGGTAGCAAATTTTTATGGCCACATTTGTTGTAATTCTTCATCTATATGAATCTATATTGTAAAATTAAGATAACTCTTTCTGTATTAGTATTTTGAAGCAAAATGTTTGGTATATGGATGCTGTCATCTTGACCAATACTGGCTTTGCAAGTGTTGGTTCTTGAAACATTTTTCCATTAGTTGTCTCTCAGAAAGTTGCATTGTTCATATTTTTGAAGAATTTCCACTAGAATGTTCCAGGCTGTAAGTATGTGTTTTGTCATGCTGATCAGTAATGTTGGAAATCTGAGAGGCTTTGACTTTCGGTAGAGTTTCTGTTTCCGTATTATGCTGTTTTATGAAATAACATGAAAGAGGTGGTATTTTTATAGTTGATATTCAGGGCTTAATATTTTAGTATTTACATTATAGTATACAATTAAAGCTGATAGAAAAATTTAAATTACTTTCATATCCCAAATTCCAAATTGGGAGACTTCTTTCAAAAAAAAAAAAAAAAAAGCCAAAAGCCATAAAAGCCATAGCAGCCTTGATTATCTTACGTTCTCTGTGCTCTGACAACTGAAAAGTAATGTACTTCTTTTAAGGTATGTTGGAGCAGGTAGATAAACTGAGTGTATGTTTTGTTTTCACATAGGTTGTGTGTAAATGAAAAATTATATGCAGAAGAATCAGCAGTTGCTGTTGTGTGAGGAGACCTTTTCCCTCTTTCCTCCTACCCTCTCCAATTTAATATTAAAACTGGATTTTGTCTGTCATTTTGGCTTCTAGGTAGATGTCCTTTGATAAAGGATGTGTTACATAGTTTTAAGGAATGTATCTTGTTCTGAGACATTTTCTAAAGAGATGAACATATTTGGAGTAAAGAACATCTCTTAAAGCATACTGACAGACACAATTTGGTGAGCTGAACATCTGTTTTGCCTGTTCCGCCTAGATAAGCCATTTCCTTTTCTTCTATACATTTGGAGATGTGGCCGGAGGAGAACTTATTCCGTAGTGGAGATGACCTTCTGCTTGTAAAATTTCTAGTAAGAATTTCTGTAGAATTTGCAGAATATGGCAGACTGTCTGTAAAACGTAATTGCACCAATGCTCGTGATACTTGACTGCTTGAAGTTTCAAGTCCAAGATTATACAGAGAGAAAGGAAAATTCCAGAGTCTTTGTTCTATTCAGTAGTTGTCAATAATTGTAAGACAGTAAAAATCAACAGTAGTCTGTTTCACAATAAATACAGCATTCAAAAACACAAGAGAAAGCAAAGTGAGCACAATAGGATTTAAAGTAGGTTCCAGTTTGTTCCACAACGTGAATGAATCTGTTTTCTTCACAAAAAGATCTTGGGACGCAACAGCTCTACAATGTTTTTACTCAGTTTTTCCACTATACTTCCACCCTAACACAAAAGGAAGAAAAAGCTGTTTTAATTAAATTAAACTGAAATTTTAATTGATGGTTAGCCTCTGAGAGAAAGCTGTTTTAGGATTTTTATTGCTCTACACTGTATTTAGAGACAAGACCAAGACTGAATATAGTATGTTGTCTGATTTGGCACATCTGTGGCCATAATTAATTCCTATGAATATTTTCTTTCCTCTGACATTCTGGAAAATAAACGTAATGACAACATCAAAAAAAGTGAAAACAAATTTTGAAGAAAAAGGCAAAGTGACTTAATGCTTATTCTCTTTCTGCAAGGGATGCTCATAACTAATAATTCTCCAGTAAGCTAGCTATCTAAATGTAGTGGTATTACTGAATATAAATGTATGATAATCTTATATCCAAGAAAATAAATATTTTAAAGTAATTGACAGAAGAAAGCCGATTATTGCATATGAAACTTTTCCCATTATACAACCAGCAGGGGTCAGTAGTTCTCTGCTCTTTGTGTAAATATCAAATAGTTTCATTTTATTGGTATCTCAGGATGGACGGATTATTTCAGTAATGCAGAAGGTAAAATGTTGAATTTAATTGATGGCCTTACTATTTCTTTCCCATTGTTAACGCAGTTTCACGTTGATTCCTGTGGGTAATAAGGTTGTTCTCATAAAAATAAAAACGTGTTTCTAAAAACATATTTATTATGTATTAATTCAATGTTGATGAAAGATCATAGATTGACACCTCAGGCGACTGAATTCCTCTTGGTATTGTGGGCAGGAAACAGGATAGCCAGCAGTGCTAGCAGTTTCCTCATGTGATGTAACTGTTGCCTTCTGAGATACCACTTTCAGGGACTTGAGTCTCTGTGTCAACTCTGATTTGATTTACAAAGAGTATGTCAAGGAATGCAGTTGGTGTCTTGTGAGTTGGATACTTGTTTGTCAGTAACGGAGCACACAGGCTATTGAATGCCAGTTGGGTGTGATCCCCTAGAGTGAAACTTGGCTTTTGTAGACATGTAGGGAGGTGGGGGTCACTCTCTTCTCCCATATAACAAGTGATAGCACAAGAATAAGTGACCTCAAGTAGTGCCAGGAGAGGTTTAGATTAGATATTAGGAAATATTTCTTCACTGAAAGGATTGTCAAACATTGGAACAGGCTGCCCGGGGAAGTGGTGGAATCACTGTCCCTGGAGTACTTAAAAGATGGGTAGATGTGGTATTGAGGGACATGTGGTGCTGAGGGGGGCTTGTCAGTGTTAGGTTGATGGTCGGACTCAATGATCCAAAAGATCCCTTCTAACTTAAATGATTGTATGATTCAGCCTAGCTATAAGAACTTAATAATTAAAAAAAAAAAAACACAAAAAGATAATAATCCCCAAACAAACCCCACCTGAAATTTTGCCAAGGCATTTAATATTTAATTTCAGAGAGCTGCCATTCAGGCAGTTTGTTGCAAATACCACTCTCATTATAAAGTGTAAGAGCAAAGATATGTTCTGCCAAAGTATTTGCGTGAGACGACGCAGGTGGGACACAGGGACAACCACAAAACCACAGATCAAAGGCAAAGAACAAAATTAATCTCAATATGCCACAGATCAGGGAATCTCTGTAGCGGCACCCAGGCAGAGGCATGCAAGCAGGGGTTGCAGGCACCACAGAGGAAGAGAGACTCCTTATTAGCAAGAGACCCCTTGTTAGCAAGGGAGTGAGAGAACAAGAGTGCTCACACTTGCTGTTCTGGCCTGTATTTCAAGGATTCAGGCAGGCAGACTCTTCTACTGTGCTTTGATCTCTTCAGCAGCAGGCCAAGAATCTTGGGCATGTTTGTTAAGATGCCCCTGAGTCCATCCCAGGATTATGTTATCTAAGTTCAGATGTTATACTTGTTGAGCACACAAAACTAAACAACAATTAGTGTGGTAAATGTGTTTTTCAGCATCCCCATGTCAGTCACTTGAGTATGTTTACAGTCCTCCTTGCCAATCTTCTGTTACTTTCCCACAGTGTTCTTTCCAATCATAGCTATCAGGAAAGCTGATTGGTAATTGATATCAAAGCGAGTATTGATTAGGACCCATCACAAATTTTGAAATCTCTAATGAAAATAACTATGATCCTTTCTATTGTGCTTGGGTACTGAAACACAGATTTTTGAATGCTGCTATGAAATATTCTTCTTAACATTGCATTTAATCAAGACCACTTCTTGGCTGCAGCAGTGAAAGGAAAACACCAAAAAAAAAAGTGGTGGAAAAGTGGCTTGCCCAGTTCTCTGAAGGCTTTTCCTCTTGCCTTCCCTGTACAAGGGAATCCTTAGCTTGCAGTGAACAGCCTCACCTACCCAAGTTAAGAGATAATTTCATGTGAGACAAATGCATGAGTGAAGGTATTTGCTTTGGCTGACTTGCACTGCCGGAGTTATTGCTGCAGGTTGCTTAGCACTGAGATTTCTTTTAAATGGTACAGAATGCTTACAGCCTGATTGCGGGCTGGGAGAAGAGGATAATTAAGATACAGAGTTAAGCTATTTTCTGCTTGCTTATCTTAGCTCTGTAGGTTACAGAAATTGCCCAAACACTTGATTTCCTTACATTTATGAAGTACTTACCTAATGATTTAATATAGGGGCTGCTTGAACTAATAATGATCCACTGGAATGAAAGCACTGATATACTGCCTAGAACTTTGACTTCCTGTATTAAACTGTTTATGCTCTAGTCATTGCGAAGTGCGGTGTGGCATCATTAAATGAGAGGAGCAGGTGCTACTTTATATACTCCCCTGCCAAGTTTGGTTATAGGAACTTTGATGGCTTATAAAACTATGTAAGTGACTGAGCTTTGAATGTTTCCATTGTTTATTACTGCAGATGATCATACAATATTTGCTTTTTGCCTTCTAATTCACGTGGTCCTGAAACAGGAAGTAATTGTTTAACACACNAAAAAAAAAAAAAGAAAGCATTTATCTCTTACCTAAATACAGGTAGTAACCTGTACTAGGTTTATTCTGATGCAGAAATATAACAGAGAGTGATGTCAGGAATTAAATACTTAGATAATACTGTTGCAGTGTTTTTGGCGCTGGGAATATTTTAATTTATATAAAAATTGTAGTCATGTGTTAAGCTTGTATGTATAGTCCGTATTTTTTATTGCCCTGTAAAGATAAGGGTATTATATTTTGTTGGAGGCCAAAACATTCAATTCCCTCAAAGCTTTTCAGTGTAACTTCAATTTTAATGTTGGCCATTTAGTCAGTATTGATCTATTGAAAGAATCCAGACTCATAGTATCTTTATCAGGTGCTAGCAGACACAGATATTCTTCAAAAGCTGAGGAAGAGTATACTTAAAAATTAATCATGGATAGTGAAAACAACTTCTAACACTTGTGTGTACCTTTTATTTCACAAAGTACTTTTCTAAAAGACATTTTTAACTGTATAGGAGATTGAGGAAACAAAGCTTGCAGATGTGCTTTTTAAAGGGATTAAAGTAGCTGATATTTTATTTGAATATCCTTAATTGTATACAAAATAGAGAACTTTGATACTTAGTTAAATATGTTGGCAGTGACCATTGTCTTAAAAAATGAGTTTTAAATAGCGTGCTTTGACTTATGGCTAGCAATGAATATGGAAGGCACAAGATTTTATTTGTAGCAGTGTTACTGAGAGGTGGTGTTCTGGAAATAAATTTGTGTGTGTGTACTTCCTCTTGGAAAACTAACTGTAAACATCTGTATTTTGAATATGTTCATATTCTGTTTACAGCAGTCGGTGTCTCTGAATCTTAGTGTTTTATTTGGAAATGGAAGATGCAATATGATAAATAATGATGGGGGATCGACTAGCTATAGAATATATTAAAGAATGTAAAATGGCTGTATTTCATGGATAAAAATATTCTGTCATTAAATAGATCAGAAAGGAAGTTTAGGCTAAGTATTCTTAAGTTGTGTTATATTTTGCAGGTGAAAGAGTGAATGCTGGAGATGCATTGTGTGAAATTGAAACAGACAAAGCAGTGATTACCATGGAATCAAGTGATGATGGCGTATTGGCTAAAATACTGGTAGGGATTCTGGCTTTCTGAGTAGGATGATATAACTTCTCGGACGACTGGTTTTTAGCACGTTGCCTCAAAAACTAGCTAAACTTCCTGTTGCTCAGCTTTCAAAATAATGCACATACTGGTATTTCTAGAAAGAAATATTTTTTGTATTTATTTAGTACATGTATGTCGTCGTTTAGCTTCTGACGGCAACAAAGAACCACATGGCAGCCGTGCTTGCTCAAGCCCCTCCACAGCCAGGAGAGGAGAACTGGAAGAAAAAGGCAAAACTTGTGGGCTGGGACAAAGGCAGTTTAACAGAACAACAAAACAGTAATAGTAACACGGATAGAGGAGTATAAAAACATGATTATGGTACCGATTGCACCACCACTGACTTCCTGTCCCCCTCCCCTTTCCCTGGCTAGCCCTGGCATAGGTCACACTGGATGGAATACCTGTGCCCCTGCTAGATCATGGGGAGAACTAACCCTATCACTCCTGGAACCAGGACATTGTCCACCCCTTATTCCATACCATCTATGCCATGCCCAGATCTTACAGCTCCCAATTAAAAGCTGTCACTTTCCTGTGACAGATATATATGTGTGTGTATTTTATATATATATATAGATGAGTACATATATATCCATATGTCCTTAGTCTATGTGCCATCACTCTAAAATGTCTGTCAAGTTCATTTAATCCATTACTTTAGACTTCATTTATTAGGACAGTCTCTCAGGGCAGGAAAGATGGTGTGTAGTGTTGGACTGTCACATGCTGTATTTCTGGGGCTTGCAGCTGATGGTCAGTCTTATCAATGTATAGTTTATGTCAATCTCGAAGTTGCTGAGCGCCTGATGCAGAGGTCAGTTCTGATCCCTTCACTGCTGCACTTTACTTGATTTTTCATTGGAGTCCATCTGTCATTAGTTTGGGTGATTCTTACTGTAGTACAACCGATAGCAGTTACAGTACAGTGGCAGGGTCATTTAGCAATTAAGATCATACCATTTCATTCATTGGCTATTCTTGCCAAAAATCAGATCCTTGTGAGGTACATGTTGCACTTCCCCATCCTTCTGCATCACCCACCAAGCGCATCCAGGTCCTTGAGAAAAGATAATCCTACAGATGGGTTTGCTTTTGCTCAAGGCAGGACTAACCCAGACAGTCTTCCCTAACATATTCTTCATGTGCATTACGGGGACTTCATCTCCCTCCACTGTACGCGGAGGTTTTGATTGGGCAGGGCCAGCTCAGTTGGTAGATCCCCTGGTGTTAACTAGCCAGGTGGCCTTTGCTAAATGTGTATCCCAGTATTTCAAAGTCCCACCACTCATTGCCCTCAGTGCTGTTTTTAACAGTCCACTGCACCATTCTGTCGAGGCTGGTGCATGACAGGGAATGTGATAGACCCATTCAATACCATGTTCTTTGGCCCAGGTGTCAATGAGGCTGTTTCCGAAATGAGTTCCGTTGTCTGACTCGATTCTCTCTGTGGTGCTGTGTTGCCACAGGACTTTTCAAGGCCCAGGAAGGTGTTCCAGGCAGTGCTGTGGGGTGCAGGTTATGTTTCCAGTCATCCCCTGGTTGCTTCCACCACTGTGAGCACATAACACTTGCCTTGACAGGTTTGTGGGAGTGTAATAGAATCGATCTGCCAGGCCTCCCCATGTTTATATTTCAGCCATCATCCTCCACACCAAAGAGTCTTTAACCATTTGGCTTGCTTGATTGCAGTGCATGTCTCACATTCATGGATGACCTGTACAATAGTGTCCATGGTCAAATCTACCCCTCGGTCACGAGCCCATCTATATGTGACGTCTCTTCCTTGATGGCCTGAGGAGTCATGGGCCCATTGAGCTATGAATAATTTAACCTTATGTTGCCTGTTGAGATCTACCTGAGACACTTCAATCTTAGCAGCTTGATCGACCTGCTGGTTGTTCTGATGTTCCTCAGTGGCCCAGCTCTTGGGTACATGGGACTACATGATGGACTTCCACAACCAGATTCTCTGTCTGGGCAGCAGTATCTCACCGCAGATCAGCTGCCCAGATGGGTTTGCCTCCGTACTACCAGTTGCCCTGCTGTAACAACCCCCATGAGGCATTCGCCATCATCCATGAATTGGTGTGGAGATAAAGTACTGGCCACTTTTCCCACTTGGCAATGTCTAAAGCCAACTGAATTGCTTTCACCTCTGCAGACTGGCTTGGTTCAGCTTTNCACCTCTGCAGACTGGCTTGGTTCACCTTGCCCTTCAGTGGCTTCTGCAACTTGTCTTGCGGGACTCCACAAGTCAGCCTTCCACTTTGAATGCTTTCCTACAATCTGGCAGGACCCATCAGTGAACAGGACATCTCTCTTCTAATTTTCTGGTAGATTATTATACAGTTGGGCCTCTTCCACATGCATCACCTCCTCCTCTGGTGACATTCAAGAATCCTTGCCTTTTTGCCAGTCCGTAATAATTTCTGGAATTCCTGGGCAACTGGGGTTTCCCGTTTGAGTTCACTGTGTGATCAGTGCAATCCACGTGCTCCATGTAGCATCCGTTGCATGATGTGTGGTAGGGACCCTTTCTTTAAACATCCGGACAAGCACTGGCAGCCGAGGTGCCAAGAGGAGCTGTGCTTTTGTACCAACCACTTCTGAAGCAGCTTGAGCCCCTTCATATGCTGCCAGTATCTCTTTTTCAGTCGGAGTGTAGCAGGCTTCAGGTCCTGTGTAACCCTGACTCCAAAACCATCAACAACTTTTGCAAGGGAATGGAGTGTACTATCAGCAAGTTTGCTGATGACACAAAACTGAGAGGAGTGGCTGACACACCAGAAGGCTGTGCTGCCATCCAGAGAGACCTAGACAGGCTGGAGAGTTGGGTGGGGAGAAATTTCATGAAATATAACAAGGGCAAGTGCAGAGTCTTGCATCTGGGCAAGAGCAACCCCAGGTACCAGTATAGGTTGGGAACTGACCTGTTGGAGAGCAGCGCAGGTGAAAGGGACGTGAGGGTCCTGGTAGACAGCAGGATGACCATGAGCCAGCACTGTGCCCTTGTGGCCAAGAAGGCCAATGGCATCCTGGGGTGTATTAGAAGGGGTGTGGTTAGTAGGTAGAGAGAGGTTCTCCTCCCCCTCTACTCTGCCCTGGTGAGACTCCATCTGGAATATTGTGTCCNTTCACAGTGAGGGTGACAGAACACTGGAAGGGGCTGCCCAGAGAGGTTGTGGAGTCTCCTTCTCTGGAGATATTCAAAACCCGCCTTGAGGCATTCCTGTGTGACCTGATCTAGATGTTTCTGCTCTGGCAGGGGGATTGGATCTTTCAAGGTCCCTTCCATTCCCTGATATTCTGTGATTCTGTGATATATATAAATGTGATTACAATACCACCTCTGACTGACCACACCCCGGGAAGGTTGTACCCCAGGAAGTCCCCTGACCACAGGCAAACCCTGACTTCCTGTCCTCCCTCTTCCCCAGCCAGCTCCCTGGGCATGGGTCACATGGGATGGAATGCCTGTGTCCCAGCTAGATCCTGGGGAGAATTAACCCTATCCCTGACAGATCTAAGATAAGCACTATTTCCAGATTTTCATGGTGCTTATAGGCTAGTCTATGCCTCATTTGAAAGAAAAGAGAGCATATAAAGTATTGTCTGTGTTCCTTACTCTCACAAGACTCCATCCTTGTGGTTTGCTTGGGAGGACTAGAATTTTGTTTCTCCACTTCTTATGCTTTTCTCTCCTATACTTCTCACTTTTTTACTTTTTCAGAGCAGTCTCATTTCCATGCTGATGGAGTATTGCAGCTGTTTCTTCCCTCCCTCCACAGTAATTAAACAATAGGGTGACTTGGCATTTTGAATAAAATACATAAAAAATGTTGAGAAATTACTTTGTCATATGTGTAGTAGATTATTTGTTAAAGCTTTTAGTCGAAATTATGTCAGAATGTTTAGTCATCTCTCAAAATGTTAATTCAAATTGGTAAGTTGAGAAAGGCGGGAGTGGAAAAAATGTTGAGATTGAGACATGGTATTTAACAAGAAGAATGGGGTGAACTTGAAAAGGGAAAATTCTTGACTAAACAGAGGTTGTGGTTTAGAGTGAATATACTGCAGTTAATTCTCCACTAGGAAAATAGATCCAAGACCCCAGTGAAAAGCTGTATTGAACAAAGCCGAATGAAAAAACAAGAAAAACCCCCCACTTGTTCTTGCATCAACAGCAAGACTCAACTGAGAGATTTAAGCCTTTAATTTGATATTTCAGTTGGCAGCAGTAATTTCTATGGAGGTATAAATAAAGTTGAATTTACTATATATACCTTATATATAGGTTTTCATTAAAGTGAAGCAGGAGATGCTTCTTAGTTGACTTCTCTTCGCTGTCCCTTATTTCTTCACTTTTCAGTATCCCAGGACAAAATGTCACATCAGACATACTTTTAGACGTGTTTTTAGTCTCCATATAATTATTTTAATAATTGCTGAGTGACTAATGCTTTCATTACTTTTAGTTCTCTTCAATTTGTAATGTTTCTGAAATTTTTTTTGCATCTAGTTTACATCTGATTTTGTCTTGATGAAAACTTGTGCAACCTCTTAACTTTTTTTTTAATATGAAGTATCTAATCTGCATTTACAGATATTGCTTTGTTAGATTATGTGGAGAGGAGATACGGGGATTATCTTTCCCAAAAGTATTAGTGTGATTCCTGGAGACATTAAAAGAAGAATAACAGATTCCAGTATTAATTGATATTTGAGAAACTGTGCTTTTCCTGTTTCCTGTCTTGTATTCTAAATGGATTCTGAATTCCAAAATTTTTTTGAGTGTGTTGCTTTTGTGGCCTCTTTTTTGAAAGATCAAACCCAGACTTTCCAGCAACTACATGATATAACCATCATGGGGCAGTGACACACAGCCTTAGCCAAGATAGCTATATCATCCAATAACAATCATGCACCAAGAGTTGAGTATGAGGAGGCGTTGACAGGAGGTGGAAAATAACTAAAATGCCTTTGAGATTAAGGGAGGAGAGGCAGCTGTATTGGAGTGATATGAACAGGTTATTATGCAAATCTAATCTTTAATGAATTATTTTAATCCCCCGTTTCATAGTCTAGAATGGTGGGCATAAGTATTAGGGTACAGAATAGATAAAGCCATTCAAAATTTTCAGATATGATGTAGTAGATGGGAAATTAGTAATGTTTGATGAACTTGAGTTACCAGCATCAGGCTGAAGGTTAGAGACTTCTTGAAAGAAATTAGGCAACAATTCTTTGTTCTTTGATGCCAACTACAGTTCTGTTGCATCTTGACTGAGTTCAGTATGGAAGACTGAGTCAAATAAACATACAATCTGCCTAACACTGTTTTTTACCTTTAAAGATAGAAGGTTCGTTAGATTAAAGGAATTCAACTTCTGTCACCCTTCTTGTTTTTTTTCTTGACTGTATAATGAAAGTAGGTATGGTTTAAGAAAGAACAGGCTAACAGTAAAACAGATACATATATATTCCTTTTCTGCTTGAATAAGTTTTCTAGTGATCCCATCTGATTCAGTGTAAAATGCAGTAAAAGATTAAATAACTGAATGAAAGTAGTAGAAGGATGATTTCAGAATGCTGATTATTCTTTCAGTGGATTTACTTCTTAAATTAACACTGACTTTTTTGCCTAAGATACTTATTTGTTCAATTTGGACCAAAACCAGTTGATGATTGACTGTTATAGCAGCCTTCCAATATCTAAAGGGAGCCTACAGGAGAGGTGGAGAGGGACTCTTTGTCAGGAAGTGTAGTGACAGGACAAGGAGTAACGGCTTTAAATTGGAAGAGGAGAGATTTAGATTGAATACCAGAAAGAAGTTCTTTTCTGTGAGGGTGATGAGGCACTGGACCAGGTTGCCCAGAGAAGTTGTGGATGTTCCATCCGTGGAAATGTTTAAGGCCAGGCTGGATGGGGCTTTGAGCAACCTGCTCTGGTGGGAGGTGTCCCTGCCCATGGTGGGGGTGGGGGTGGGAACTTGATAGTCTTGAAGATCCCTTCCAATGTTAACCATTCTATGATTTAATATCCATTACCATTTTCTCATTCATAACCTAACTGAGAATTGGTATATACTGAAACTGCAGTGGAAGTTTTATACAAAGTAGACTGAGCCAGCACAAATTCTGTCCACTGTTCATCCCAGTTTAGGAAATAAACATCTACTTAGGCATATTAATTCTAGTGACTAAAGCATTGTATAGCAGTGGCAACAACTCTGAGGGAACTTTGTTCCTCTGTGCACTGATCTCTGATTTTTTTTTTTTTCTCCCTGTCGTGGCTCACCTGTGTTTTGCTGGTTTCTCAGCCAAATTAGGATCTTGATTCTTCTTGGCTCTGCACAGTAATAGAAGTATTGTGAAGCTACTTACTTCAGCTCTTTCTGCATTGATATTCTGAGGTTCATTGAGATTTATGCAGAGAGTTTCTCTGGTATTGTTAATTATGAAAATGTAGAAGCAATTAAAGAATCCAGGAGATGAAAAATTAAGCAAAATAATAACAACTTTTCTTCGTTCTTTTTCTAGTTGTGAGCTGCAAAGACTGTGTGTTTAAACACATGGTTTTTTAAAAAAAAAAAATACATGCATACATTTTTTAAAAGTATAAACTCTGCCGTCACCTGGACTGGAAACTTGTATTGGAAAATAAGGAATGCTAGAGTTTTCACATAACTGCCTTGGAGTGGTGAACATGAGAAAGAATGCAATTGGCTTGAGGAGTGAGTCGATAGCGTTGGCGGCTTTGAATGGTGATGTAATGCTGAGTTATGAACAAAGCCTAGTTTAAGTGTTGTGTTGCGTTTGTGAATGCTCATTCATCCCTGTTGGATTTGTGCATGTGTTATTATAGCACCATTAAAGCACTCCAACCTCAAAATCATGGTAAGGACTTGAGACTACAACCATGTTGCAGTGTTACTTTGTCTATTTGATTACAATGTGTAGGCTGCTTATAAAAAAGTTCTCTGTTAGATGTGCAAGCTTTGTAAAGAAAAGAGAAGACATGCAAAAACATTTGGTTTACTCTTATTTTAGAAAAAAAAAAATGTTAGCTGCTGCATATTAATATGTTGTGGAGAGTATTTTGAACCTGGGGGCACATTCGTTTTTGCATCATCATTGGTAGGTGTCCTGGTTGCAGCAGGGATAGGATTAATTTTCACAAGCAGCTGGATGGGACACAGCCGGGGTGGTGTCTGTGTGTGCCACACAGGGACTTCCCAGATCTGGTGTGCCTACAGTTCTGTATATTCCCTTCTCAGTTATTGCTGCTGTTCTCCTCTTCCCTTTGCTGTTCTGATAAATTGCCTTCATCTCAACCCCCGAGCTTTGACTTTTTCTTCCGATTCTCCCCTGTCCTGTGGTTTGGGGGAGTGAGCGAAAAGACCACGTTGTTCTTTGTTGCCAGCTGCCATTAAACCACGATGGTACAGATTAAACATATGAGTAAACAGTTTTCTACATACCTTGTTCAATGCTTAGTATAATAATGCTGTAAAATATTACATAATATTATTAGAGCAAATAAGTATTTTGTATGGTTATAGCTTTGTTTTCTTCTGGTTTTCCCAGTTTTGGTGTTTCATTGACCAGGCTGGGTAGATTGTGTTTGTACTGGCTTCAAGCAGCTGTTTTATTAGATTATGAGTAACATCACAATTAAACATAGTTTTATTAATCTGTTTATCAGTGGACCTTCAATAGATTCTTCCATCCTTAAACAAATCAGTTCAGGACTCTTGGATGGCATTCTGTTATCCCCAAGTACTTTAAAATAATCTCATGAAAAATAAAATATGGTCAAGTCTTGATGGACTCTTCAGACTTTCTTCTCTAAAGTTAAGCTTTTGAGAGTATTAACGGAGAAGAATGCGTCAAGAGATCAGAACCAGAAATAATGAACTGAGTCTTAAATAGTTTTTTTTTTTTTATGCAATAAATACTATTAAAGAAGAAGTATTACACTTGAATTTACCTAATGTTCAGATGGGGAAAATAAAAAGTTAACTGGCAAAACTGTTTATGTGAGATGTTTTACGGAGAACAAATTCCTCTGCTGTTCCTTCTTATGTCTAGTATTGGTCCTTCTAGTGTCACAGCTGGGTAGTCCTGTGAAATCTCCTACATTCTTTCGGTGCTTAAGTGTGCTGACAACAATTGTAGCTGAGTAATAATGCTCCAGTATTTGCGTCTGCCTAGTACAGTCTTTACGGTATTCTGTTTTATTTATTCATGTTTAAGTGCCTAGAGAACCCAATTAAGAGAGTAAGAACTGATCAGCAATAGTATAGTATCAGCAACACCTGTTACTGTGCATACCTTAATTTTGTGTGTCTGTCTGGGCTTTTCAAATGGCGATGATTTGCATTTTCTTGGGTAAAATGTCAGCATTGCCCATATATACAGGTTCTACTTCAGGCAAATGTATATGCAAATGTATGGCTTTATGGTGAAAAGGTCCATTTCCTTTGTTAGGAGATCGACTCTGTTTTGGCTGGTTCAGTCTTAAGTGGTATTTGGCTGCCCATGGGCTATCTTTACATTTGGCCTCACGCCCTGAAAATGTTACTGCTTTTGAGACGCTGAAGATTTGTACTACTCTCACAGACTGTAGGTGGAGCCTTCATTACGTTGTTAGTGACTGCTATACCTTTGTCTGCCAAAGCATCAAAGAAATAGTTTGAGTGTGTTATAGACATATTTTTGTTTTAAAAGGAACACCTAGAATAGATTGGCTTTATCCAATCTAATTACATTAGGTTTATCTTTCTGTTAGGTTTCTTTTCAAATGTTCTTTGAAACAGTGATTTGCATACCATGTAAGTGCTATTACTTTTTTTGTAAACAGACTAGTTATTTGGCACCAGTTACATTAAAATAGACAAACTTAGAGATGGAAGTTAGTGGAAAGTGAATGCTTCTCAAAAAGAAGTAATGGGGCACTGCTGAAGTCGTGGGATTTGTTCTCTTTTTGTCACTTTGTCTTGGAAGTACTTAGCAGTCTGTAACTTGCTTAATTTGATTTCTGAATGCTAACTTTAGATGTTAAATGCTTAGATTTTGGGGAATAAGTTAATACTCTTCTCCTTATAATAGCAACTGTAATTCATTTCAGCCATGAGTCATCTTATTAATAGTAGGAATAAAATAGGATATATTTTCATATAAAGTGTCATTTCAAGTCATCATTTCAAGTGTCATTAATCTGCTTGAAATTTTCACAGCATGATAACTAACAGTGTTCTCATTGCCTTAAATTTAGGTGGAAGATGGAAGCAAAAATGTACGCTTGGGCTCACTAATCTGTCTGCTGGTAGAGGAAGGACAGGACTGGAGGCAAGTTGAAATACCAGCTGACAGTAGTGATACATCTTCTCCGGCTCCACCAGCACCCGTGCTTACCTCAACATCTGCAGGTCCTTCAGTTTCCGCCCCTTCTAAACTGGAACATGAAGGTGGAAAATTGCAGTAAGTTTCTATGTTTGTTATGAAATGGGACTCCTATTTACTTAAAGTAGTAGAGCTGAACCAAGAATAATCTTTTCTTCCTTTTTATGTACTACCAAGTTGTTAGCTTAAGAGAGTGTTTTAGCATGTGTGAGGTGGTAAAGCTTTAAAGCTTGCCAGAATTTTTTTTTTTTTTTTTGCTTGTAAGCCCAATAAGTCAACTTGAACAACATAGTTTTATTCATACACCTTCTATGGTGGATGTGCTTTTATTCTGACATACAATTGCTTTATAAGGAATTCTAAGCTTAGATTAGGAAGAAGTTGTGTTTATATACAATGGACACTAATACTTATGCATCAGATGCTCAGATTACAATTATTTTGTATTTCTTTTTTAGGATCAAAATATAAACTTATGGCACATTCCAAAACCCTTTCAAGTTCTTGCACTTCTGATGTTAGAATAAATGTCTTATTTTCATAACAATGCAATGTGAAAAACTTAAAAGTGACTGTATAGGTGCTCTTTGTTAGTTTTGTTTTAATCTGTTAGGGTACCCTAAGAATTGCAGACATCTTAAAGGAAGAATAAGTTAACCTCAAAGTGTGAGTGAAGTAACAGTAATCTATAGATCACTGGTTTGTGTCAAAGATGTACCTTATTTGGAGGTATCACTCCTTATTTGGAGTGAACTGAGATAACACAAAAGCTGTAGAATTGCAGTCTGTCAAGGAAAAGTATAGAAGGCTCATTTTGGAAGCATGTGCTACACAAACTGTTTGAGTTTGGATGTTTTGAGGGGGTTTTGGGGTTTTTGTGATTATTTTTTTTTAAACCTCATTACCTTTTCTACCTGTTTTGCTGTTTACTTTTACAGTCAGCATTTAGGCTTTTCTCATGCAAATGGAATACAACTAATTGAGTCATTGCCCAAACTTGAGGAAAGAATCATTGAAGTGATTAAGTGTTGCATTTTAGTACTAAAAAAGTCAGAAGTGCATCTCTTTCACTGCAACTCCTAATTAAAGATGTGTCAGCATCAAGTGATTGTTTATGACATGGGTTTTTTTTTAGCAAAAGTTTATGGACAGTTCTTACTGGAGATTTTGTGGAAAAAATTGAAACCAAGTATTTATTCTTTTATTAAAATGTTGCTGTTTTTATATCTAAGAATTCTGAAATTTCTGGTCTACGTGTTGGTTTTTCTTCCTTTTTTCAGAAAGCAAATCATGCCAAGGTGCAGTGAGTGCTCTGTAGCTATGTATTGTGCTTGTTAATGGATACCATTTCTGTTTCCAGGCAGAAATGTTCCTAATGAGCGTATTCCATCTAGGTCAAGATGGCAGGTACAGGTTTGCCAGTATTCTAGTGTTTTAGGCATATGGTTATTAAAATGTTTGAGTGTGATAGGGCTTAATATTTAGTCTTCTAAAGCAGATGCTGAATTATGCAGCTACATCTGTATGGCTCTTACTTTCCCAAAAAGTAGCCATTCCATTAAATCTGTCCTATAAAATCAAATTGAAGGTAGGGCAAAGGTAATGTTGTAATTAGAATTAAGCTGCATTAATGATGCAAATCCAGCTAGCCAAACAAATAATAGAGATGAGCAACCTTCTTGTCTGAGCTCCTAAAACTCATTTTTTAATGTTACTATACCAAGCTGGTCTTAAAAGTATTTGGTTTTTCACTGACGCTTTTCCAGAAGAATCCACAAGTATATTATAACCCCGCTGTTAGAGGATCGTTTGTAGATTACTTTTCCATTCTTTATTTCAGTCTCTTTAGGGTGATTGTTGAGTGTTTAAATTCAGCCTTGCATTAAAGTTTGGTGAAGGTGCACAGTCTGCCTTCAGTTTTAGGATCACACTGCTTGTACAGAACTCTATTTTCTTCCCCAGCTATTGCTTCTGAAATAGAGCATATATTGTGTAATATCTCTTGATGTACATTAAATGAAATAAGGTAATCTTCGTGTTTAAATATTTTATTTTTCTCCTTATTTCTTTAGGGTTCGCTTAAGTCCCGCAGCTCGCAACATTATAGAGACACATGGGCTAGATGCAAGCAATATTACACCTTCTGGGCCTCGAGGAATCTTCACAAAAGAGTACGTAGATATTTTAGTAAAGCTACAGTATCATATTCCCATATTTCTTCCTTTGAACCTAGAGTAATCTTCATAAACTTGGGAAGTCCATTACTTAAAGAGCCAGGGTTTTGTTCCTTTTTTTTTTTTCTTTTTTTTTTGTTGTATGGGGGAATGACGTAGTTAAATTTGAAAGAAATGTTGAGAAGATATGGAGAATAGGTTAGAAAATATTTTAAGAAGCCTTTAATTAAAAAAGAAAGAAGTTTTTATATACTGTCTGAGCTGCTTTGTATTGGTGTCACATTTCCTGCAACTCAGCCTAATAGTGGCAATCAGCTCCTAGGCACTGCTGTTAGCTACCATTATGGATCACAAGAATTTTGCTACTCTGAGATGTATCCAGAGCCAAAATAAAATACCAGTGGCCTGTTTTCTTCAACTCCTTTTCTTGTGGAGTTCAGATCTTTTCCTTCTTTCACTGAAGTTCAGTTATGAAGTCTGTCCAGATTTAATTTATTCCATTTTTTATTAGGTGAGGGAGAGCAATGAATTATAATGGTATTCCAGAATTCTGTTTTTTCTGGTATAACCAGAATTCTGTTTTTTAACAATCTCTGTTTCCACCCCACCCCCATCTTTGATTTAAAGAATGTTTGTTTACAAACCTGTGATGATGGGCACGCAAGCCTTGGATTGAGGAACTTGTGTATGAAAACACGTAGATTCAGAGCCCTTAGCCATGAACTGGTGTGTTATCTTCACAGTTGCATGTATGTTATTGGAGATGATGGCTTTGGCAGGAATACTTATTTTTGTTCTCAGTAAAATTACTCATTTTGACAAATACCATCATTCACCTACAGACCTTGTTACTGCTGTAACTTCAGATCCATTCAAAGACAACCAGGGCTGTTACAACTTGGTATTGAACCCAAAGAAACAGCCAGTGGAAGTCTGCTGTTTTTTCAAAACTCATTTTCCTATGGTCTTTGGATGAGTTGAGATAACATAAGGAGTAGAATATATATCTTAACATCCTATGTAACAGCAAATTATCACAAGCATTTTTTTCTTAATTATGTAAACGTAATGGTAATTTATGTTATGTTACTAGGTTAGGGCAGGTGGAAATCCTGTAGGACTTTGAGCTACCTAATTAACATTCCCTAGTTGTCATGGAGATGTAGCAAAGATTTTCTATAGCTATGAGACTTATCTAACAAAATGTTTTCTGAAAAGTCCTTTCTTCTATGCAAAAGATTAGACTTTGAAATAGCACTTTAAGATACAGACTGTCTGGGGTTGTTTTTATCCTTTCTTTTGAAATGGTGTTAATCTTTTGATGCCTACAGGCTCTGCTATTATGTTCAGTTTGAAATTAAATGTTTCAGATCTTTGCAGAGAGCAGCTACAGATACTCAGGGAAATATTTCTTTTGCTAACTTGAGATTCCTGTTAATATAGATGCCATGCTTTATAGCTGAGTGACTCCAAGTAGACTGGTGATTGATTCTTTGAGGGAGTGTTGCAACTTCAGTTTAAAACTCAGAGTTTCCTTGTTGAACAGAGCTCACGCTCACCAGATTACAAGAAACAAAGGAAGATAATGAGTTATGCAAGCAAACAAGATTTCCCCCTGCCCCCAACTTCCTGTCTTTACATTCAGTTAATGGTAAGACTTTCACTAGACATAGGATCTTTCACTTAATAGCGTCCTCTGTCATAATCTACTCTCTTAGTAGGCTGATACTTCATTTCTGTTACCTGTGCAAGGCTAAATTACTGTTGTTGTCTTCTTGATTGTTTTTGTTTTATGGGGTGGAGTGGCAGCTTTTCAATTTTTTATCAATATCTTCTGATTTCTTCAGAAATGCACTAGAAAATTGATACATCAGTACAAAGTAACTCACAGCTTTCATCAAAGATTGCACCATGTTCTTAGTCATCAACTCAGACACTGTGTTTGAGACAGCTGTGTAAAATTGTTGGTTGTTTCGGAGTACTTGTGCCTACAACCATAAAAAGGTGGGAGGGCTAGCTTTTTCTGAGGACATATTCCTCCCATCTGTATCTTTCTACCAGCTGTCACTAAGTTAGTGTGATTTGGCATCAGAGTTGGGCAGGCATTTGCATTTTCAGCTTGCAAATAAGGCACCACACACACATGTAGTCCTGGTTTTCCAGAGAGTCACTCCACGCACATGTGTTGAGTGCAGACTTACGGGATCTACGTGATGTGCAATTTGTCAGCTGCCATTATGTGCAGTAAGTCTGATACCTAGAAGTTCCTCCTGTGTAACATTCTCAGCTCACCATTTTCCTGGTTCTGGGAAATCTTCTATGCATTGACTAATCGGGTGTTCAAATGAAAGGAGATTGGGACAATTCAGTAACAGTAATTGCCACCAGAAGAAGCTAATGCCAGTCTGTGCATCTGCTGTTGCACCATTGGATCCTTAGTGATTTTTAAGTGTGTGTATAACCTCTAACTTGTCAATTCCAAAGAAAATATGTTTTGAGCAGTTTACTTCTGCCCTTCTTTGGATTTTGGCTAACAGGATGTGGAACAACTTCTGTAGTAGTGGTAAACTGAAGTGTAGTGGAGTTTCCAGAATGTGCATACTTCTAACAATACCAGTTTTGTATGGCATGCTTTTTTTTTGAAAGATGTTTGCCAGGCTTTGGTATCATTTCTGGGGAGCAGGTTGTCTTTCATGTTTGTTACTTCCCTCTCTCATCTATTTCCATTATTATGCTGTTGGTAGAAGTTGTTGGAAAGACGTGTCCAACTCTTCTTCCTGTTCTAATAAATTATCTATTTGCCTGATTTGTACTGAAATCTGTGTAATTTGATTTGCTTTGCTGTCTCCTCTAACTCTACTTACATGAAGGATTACAGTCTTGCACCCATGTCAGTTATGGCATTGCTGTACCAATTTTTCTTAATCAGTTAAATCATGTGGAATTGGCAAGGGAGGGGGAGAGTTATTTTTATATGTATACAAAACAAATATGTGATTATAAATATATATTAAAATATCATATATTAAATTTTACATATATTTATATCTCATATGCATGTGTTTCAAAAATTCCTGAGTGAATCTCCCAATCTAAAAACAAACTCAATTTTGGTAATACATTTTACAGTTAACACACTAAAAGTCACCAAAGTTATTAAAGCATTTTGACTTGGCTATGATAGGTAGAAACATCTGGTTTTTATCATTTGCGTAATATATGGAAGTAATTTTAAAGCATTTCCTTGGCCTTAAAATATATAAGATCTTATAAAAGTTTTATTTTATTACAGAGTATAATGAGCAGATGGTCTGTGATATGGCTGCCAAGTTAAAATTCTTCTTAAGTAATTTTTGGTAGCTTCTAATATGTTAATTAGGAAAGTTGCATTATGTCATGTGGTTACATTTTTTTTCCTCTCAAATTTTCATTGTGGATTTTCATTCATTTTTTCACTGATAGAGCAAGAGTTAAAACAAGTTTTGGTTAACGTTAATTTGGGAAAATAAGTAACAATTGTAAAAATGACCAATTTAAATTCTGAGTTTGTTTTTTTTTTTTTTTAAATAATTTGCTGAATCATGTATTGAAGCTAAAAATAAATTGAAGTGAGTCACTGATCGGTAAAAGGCATTATATAGAGCATACAGAGTTTTCAGTTTTCAGTTTGTGATTCTGGAGCACTACTTTGTTAAAAAAAAACTAAGAACTCATAATGTTGTTCTGAGATTGTCCTCTCTACAAAAAGTACCAACACAAAGCATTGGCTCTCACTCGAGAACATACTCTCAGTCAAACATTAATCTAATGAAATAGTTTTGTTTTTTAGTATTTATTGGTTATGTTTCGAAGCCGTGATGTGGTTGTAAGTCGTTGGACTTTTACACTTATTTTTAATTTCCTCTGCCAGTTGATGTAATAAAATATTATACCTTTATGTGTGCATAAACCTTTGTGTATGTGTTGTGGTGATGTCTTTATGAAGTGATAGAGATTTATCTAGAGTGTATGATACAGGCTTTTGTTATCAGATCTGGAGCATAGAGAGAGGAAATCTATGACTGATACAGCTCTTCTAAAAAGTTGCTAGTGTAAGTGCACTTACAACTGCAAAACAGAATTTTTATTATAGCTTATTTCCCTTACAATTGGCAGCAATGCTGTAAATGCAGTCTTTTCTCTTTAGCCCCATAGTTGCTAATCTTTAGTGTGTTGCTTTATAAAAACAGTGCACCTAGGGTAGATGTAACATAGCTGTAAGATAGCTTAAACATTGGAGTTTACTTAGGTCTGTCATACTGTGCCCACAAGAGGGAAGTTTTGTGGGGATAGTTTTATCAGTATAAAGACCCTGGGAGAAGGCCTGTAGAACAGATGAGGTTCAATCACACCTAGGACTATTAGACATTACTCAGTTTTTGGCTTTCTTTCTTTAATGTGGTGCTATCTTTCAAATTGCTTATCGAGTATGGAATTGTCTACTACTTACACGTGCATATTTGTCAGAAAGGTATAGAGCAATGAATGATAAATGTGCTACTCAATCTTCTGTGAGCAATAATTAATTATATTAAATTCAAATGATTACAAATATAATACATGAAACAACTTTTATTTGAGGCTTTATAGCCTGAGTAAGTGTACTCTGATACCTTATTTAGAATTGTTAATGCAATTCACAAATTACCTTGTACACTCACAGTTAGTAATGATAAATGTTATGCTTCTCTGACAAATATTTTCTGTTACTATATATTCAAACCCTTCTATTCACAGCAACTAATGATTATTTGCTAAAAAAGATATCAGAAGAGAAACACTAAGTTCGTATTTATTAATTCATAATAATCACCTTTTAATGTTTGGTTTGACAATGGAAATTTAAATGCATAAAAGTAACTAATTAATTAAAATAAGTGATGAAATAGTAATACTTCATGAGTTTTTTGAAATAGTTTCTTTATTGTCAGTATTCCACTGTGTTTAATCACCAGGGATGCTCTCAAACTTCTGGAAGAGACGCGCAAGGGCAAACCCAGTGAATTGAAACCTGTGGTTTCTCCAGCTGTTCCACAGCCTACTGCAGTGCCTTCTGCTTTTCAAGCAGCAGCTGTGACTTCTTATCCAAGGCCAGCAGTTCCACCAGTTTCCACACCAGGACAACCTGCTGCACTGGTAAGGTGTCTCTTAAGTCCTCAACATTGCAGTGGTTAAGTATTGCTATGGCTACTTAAGTAGCTATATGGGATTTCCACAACTTGAGAGAACTAATGCCACCCAGATGCCAAGCCTAGGTATGTGCAGTTTTTAGTATGTTTGAGTGATTCTAAAGAACTCTCATTCAAACTGCAGAGCTCTTGAAATGATGCACTACTTTGTGTAACTTGAAAATCGAAGCCATAAAAAAGTTTCTTGCAGGCCTTGGAAAAGGGAAAGGCAGAGAGGCAGCAGTTGTATTTCAGTCCATAAATGGGAAGATTTGACTAGTGTGAAAATCAACAACACACCCTTTCCCTCAATCGCTGCAGGATCCATATGTCTGCATGTATTTCCAAACCTGGATAAACTTGATTCCTGGATTATTTTTACTGTATTTCATTCATTAACTTTCTTGCAATATAAGTTAATGTAAATATACATTGATGAGTTGTCATGAAGTGATAAAGGGAAGGGGTTAGTGGTTGCTTTGAAGAGTAATTTTGGAAACTGTGGCACGTAAGTACAGTTTCTGTGTTAATTTGAAATATTAGAAGTACGAGAAATTATTTTTTAAAGAATAAATGTCCATGCTGAAATGCACATTAGTAGAAATTGAAAAGCTTTTGTGAAAAATGTGGGGAGGGAAACTTTCTGTCTCTAGAACTAAATTTGAAGTATCTGTACAGGCTGCAGTTTACAATGTAGCTACAATTCATAATACTCAGAAAATACTGCTTTTTTTTTCCCCACACTGCAAGGAACCAAACAGCACAGAAAGCTCAAACTTAGATGTTTTTCCATTAACAGGAAAAAAAAGAAGTTTCTGTCATTGCACCAGAACATAGATATTGCAATTTGTTGTGTGTTGAGTATGTAGTATTCGTGCTATAGATGAAGCATAAAAAAATGTTTTACAGAATCACTTATTTTCTTGTTTTCTGTACTTACTGGTATTTCGAGAGATTCCTTGCTTCTGTGAAGAAATTGAGAACTTCTGCATTGAAAGATCACTGAATATATCTGAAAGGAGGGAGAAAAATAACAAAAAAAGCTATACAGTAAAACCTGTCTTAAAGATTCAGTTGGAACTGAAAAAGCAGTAGCATACTGAGGAAATTATTATATCTTAAATGAAACAAAGCGCATTCTGAGCAATATACCAGGTCTGGCTTATTGAACAGTGCTTAGATACTCTGGATGAGAATTAGCGCTTGAATTAATGGGAGTCAAGAGGAGGGCCACAAAAATGATCAGAGGGGTGGAGCGCGTCTCCTATGAGGACAGGCTGAGAGAGTTGGGGTTGTTTAGCCTGGAGACAAGAAGGCTCTGTGGAGACCTTATAGCAGCCTCCCAGTACCTGAAGGGGGCCTACAAGAAAGCTGGGGAGGGATTGTTTGCGAGGGCATGTAATGTCAGGACAAGGGGCAGTGGTTTAAACTAGAGCAGGGTAGGTTTACATTAAACATTGGGAAGAAGTTCTTTACAATGAGGGTAGTGAGACACTGAAACAGGTTGCCCAGAGAGGTGGTGGAGGCCCCATCCCTGAAGATATTCAAGGTCAGGCTTGATGAGGCTCTGAGCAGTCGGATCTAGTTAAAGATGATTATGCAGGGAGGTTGGACTAGATGACTTTTAAAGGTCCCTTCCAACCCAACACATTCTATGATTCTATTTGGAAATATTTTCAAAGCAGTCTGCTAGAATAGTTGGATTAATTCTATACTGTAAAAAGAAACTGGCTTTATTCTGTAAAACCTGTTGTGTTGATCCAAGTTGAGTGGAGTAGACTAAAACGCTCAATGGGTCTCAATCATATTAATTTCGGTAGCTGTAATATATTGCTTTTTGATATCTAGGGGATATTTGGAGTGAGCAGGAGTCAATGATGATAACAAGGCAATGCTGGAATCCTGTTTGAGCAAAGGGGAAGAACGTTTTCTCTCTTAATCTTTAATACGCAACGTATGATTTCTTTCAGGGCACATTTACAGAAATCCCAGCTAGCAACATCCGTAGAGTTATTGCTAAGAGATTAACAGAGTCTAAAACTACTATACCTCATGTATATGCTGCTGCTGACTGCGACATTGATGCTGTTTTGAGATTAAGAAAAGAATTGGCCAAAGGTTAGTGATGAAACTGAATTATTATAACATGGCACTAATGTGTAGTTTGTCTTGTTTACATAATCTTGCCCAGGAGGTGTAGACTTTTGTGTAGGCAGAACACTGTGTTCAAGCTGTAGTTTCCTGTGACTATTGAATTGGACGACTTGCCAAGGTAGAGGAAGACAGAGGTGTTACTTGGCAACTAACACACTGGAGACAACTGCAATTTAATGCAGGGCCATGCATTCTGTCTCCTTCCAACCAGTTCACCAATACTTAGTTTCTTGATGGTTAAGATCTGAAATTATTCATGTGAAAGATAATAGGGGAAGCTTCAAATTAAAAGACTGTCATGCTCTGTTCTTCTAGGTACAATGTTAAAATTTAGTTTTGCGGGTCTCTGTTGAATTTAATGGAAAAGGAAAGCTACTGCAGCATCTCAAATTCTGGGTGAGAATGGCTTTATCCATGGTGAGGAAAGAAAGCGAGATTTTAGCACATGCCAGCCATTGCATGCTAAATGCCTCTTGAAGGCAAAATAATGGTACGAATGTGAAGGAGACAGGTTTATCTCATTCACTGAAATTTATATATATGTTTAAAGCTTTGTTAAGCTGTTTAAATAGAAATAACTCTCCCTTTACAACAACATTTCTAAAGGTATGTTTATTACTTGCCATAAGATGGATTTGAAAATAAAGTAGTTTTGCTTCTTCATCTATTCAGCTGACCACAGTGATGGTGGTAGTAGAGTCAGGTAGGGTTTTTTTATTGTGAGAATGGAAAATTTAATATTCTGTAAACATAATGCATCTGCAGGATAATCTTGTTGCAACTGTGGCATATCTGTAGTCTTCTGCTGATTTTGGTTACTGTTTTTGGTCTCCTAAAACTTGGAAAAAATAAATAATGCTGAGCTAATATAGCCATTGTTTTCATCCCTCCTATCTGCAAAGCTTTGGGGGAAAGGAAGCAAATGTACCAAGTGCTATGCAGTATCTCATAGGCTCACAAATAGAAAAAAATCCACTCCTCTCAAGATTCTTTTATCTGCCTGTGGCTAATGTTGCCTTTTTTTGTTGGTAGCTTTTCTTATAACTTAACACCTTTGTCACTCTCATATTAATTTTCAGTCTCCTTTAGAATATATTGTTAGCCCATTTAAAGGATTGACAGGTGCCTTCACCTTGCCAATTCTTATATTATAAAGCCCCAATGGTCTCTGGAGAATAATACACTTCTGATTTATAGCTGAATAAAAGCTAATCTCTGCAATTATTCCTGTTAGCGCATCCTAGTACATAAAGAATAATAGTCTCCAGTATTGTCTCTGTATATTTAGATCCAACAATAGATTTCTACATAGACAATAAATATGTAAAGCATAAGATACATATGGACTGCTACTTATAAGAATGAGGAATAATACTCAAGTTTGCAGCTTTTTTGACCTTCTAGTAACAGCTAGCAAGAATGTCTCTGCTCAGGGGACTTTTCCTTAACGATACTGCTTTTGTTGCAAGAAGGAGAAAAGTTTTCTTTCTTCTGTCATTGTAGTTTGCAGATGAGTTACATTTTGGCAAAGTTTCAAAGGAGCAAATCTGCTGAATCCCTGGAATCTTGTCATCACATAATGCTGATAAGCAGATCTCCTGAGCAATGACTAGCTTGTCTTTTTTATTTTTTTTTCCTGCAGATGACATTAAAATATCTGTAAATGACTTTATTATTAAGGCAACTGCAGTTACTCTGAAGGTAAGTGAACAACTGGCTTTAAAATAAAATGTTTTATAGTAAACTCCTAAGAGAAGTATTTTTTGAGCCTATATGGAGATATGAATGCAGTAATATCGAAACTTGTAATTATTTCTGTCTTATTGTCAAGTGTGTTTTTAAGCTTTATAGGTAAAATTCTCTACACTGTGTATGCTTAACACCAGTCTTGGTATTACCTCAGATGTCTTCTGGTAGCATATTCAGTGACCTCTGCTTTGAATTAAACATTCTTTAGGCAACCAGTCTTTGCTTATTGTTAAGAATTTACAATTTAAGAATTGTTCCTTTTGTCAGTGTAAAAGTTAATCGATTGCAATACATCGTGAAGTTAAGACCTTAGATTTCATAAGTGCCTACATAACTCCATACACCACAGAGGCTTCACAGTTGCCATAGACTATTTGCCTGTTCTCTGGGTAGAACTGGGTGCATTGCTTTCCAACTTATGTTGATTGCTCTGCCACTTTATTTTTTGAAACAGAAAGGTTTCAGAGATCCTTTAGGAGAACTCCCTGACTCTTAGTCCAGAGTGCCTGAAATATAACCACTTGGAAAACATAATGTGAAATTAATCTTATTACCAAAGTTAGGAAAGAATGAACTGTGGTGTTTCCACTTAGATGTGGAGTGGTCTTGGATTAAATTTAATTTGCACTTAATTTTAGAATAAGTCATAGGTGGAGGTGGGAGTTTTGACCAGCATGAAGACCAGTATTTTTAAGTTTTGGGAGGAAATAGTGTTATTGATCACTAACAGCTGAAAATTATCTCTGTCATGTAGAAAGATAATTAATGGGGATGCATGCTTTGTCCTGTAACTATCCTATGGAGTTTGCCTGTGCCATCAAGGCAATGTGTGACAACGCATGATTGCAGATTTTGAAGCAGTTTGGTATTGCCATGGATTTGTTACATATATCTTCTTGACTGAACAGTGATCACAACATCCAGCTATATGGTAAATGTTTAGAAAAGCTAAACTTCTCTGATATAATTTCATCATTTGAGCAGTGGGGTCTAAAAGCTATAGACAGACAAGGTAAAGCAGAACAGTAATCCAGACTAGTTGCATTACCTCACAATACAAAAACATCAGAAAGATGGCTCTCACTCCCTTTCTCATTTGCCAAAATTATTTTATCTGTTTGAAAGCTGGAGGAGGAAGTGACATTTAAGTTGGTGAACTATTCCCATGGAACACTACACTGGAATGGACTTCAGATATTTCTAGCCAAATATGAGTTAAATATTAATGTGTAATTGTAAGTGTTACAGATTTTGAAAGAAAATAGGCAGTGTTCTAGGGAATTTCATAAGCAACTGCCTGAGAAAAATCCTGGGCATGAGATAGACTGGAAAAAAACTTTTGAAGTTATTCTATACCAGAAACAGGAGGAGTTAAATAGGAATTTGCTAGATGTGAACATAGAAAGAAGTGGGGGATTTTTTTGTGGTCTCTAATGAGACCTTACACAAGGAAATAATGACATCCAAAAATTACTATGAACTGTTAGTTGTGAGTATGTATTAACAGATGTCTGCACCAGAGAGCATATGAAAGGAACAGGAGACAGAGAGAGAGAGAGAGAGGGGAGTGATTTTCTTCTCTACACAAAAAGACCAGTTAAGAAAAATAAGGGGATTTAATCCTAGTTTACAATTCATCTATATGTGATAAATTACTTGAATACAAGCATTCAAGTAAATTCAAGGCACTCTTTATTACTTCTGCTTATATAACAAAAGTAGTTTGTTATTTGTGGGCTTTTAAATTGTTGTCTGAAACTTTAAAAGATGCGTAGCTTCCTGTATGTTTAACAGTTAAGCAGCTTTACTGTATTTTGAAGGACCATACATATGGGCTATGCATGTTGCCAATATTTAACACAAGGTTTCCTTATCTACCATCACAGAATGACCTAACCAATTAATGTGGTAAATATGGTTTCTTTTTCTAAATATACAAATAAAAATAATTAGTCTCTGATTATATTTGTATTCTTTTTTCTACTATTTTCAGTAGACACATAATACAGAATTTGAATCTTGAACTTCAGGATAGTTCTATGCTGCAAATATGAGAAAGTAATCTCTGGTTTGTCATTTTTTACTTTATAGGAAATTGTATAGACAATCCTAGTAAATGATAATGCATATGGCTTTGTAAAATCATTGCATCTTTGGTTATAAATGAGTTGGTGTTCCGGGTCTGATTCTGAGAAGCTGAAGTTTTTGTGCATTGGGTTAGAATTGCTAATCTGGGAACCCTGAGAACTACCATCCTGTCAGCCTCACTTCTGTGCTTTAGAAGATCATGGAACAGATCCTCCTTGAAGCTACACTAAGCCACATGGAGGACAGGGAGGTGATTTGAGACAGCCAGCATGGCTTCACCAAGGGAATGTCCTGTCTGTACAACCCAGTGGCCTTCTGTGATGGAGTGACATCATCACTGGACAAGAGCTACCAGTGTAGTCTATCTGGACTTCTCTAAGTCCTTTGACACACTCCCCCACAACATCCTTCTCTCTAAATTGGAGAGCTGGTTTTGATGAGTGGACTGTTTGGTGGAGGAGGAACTGGCTGGTTGGACGCATAAAGAGAGTAGCAGACAACGGCTCAATGTCCAGATGACAAAAACCAACCAAAACAGTTTTAACTCAGTATACCAACCAGGAAATAAGTTCATGATCAAGCTCATGTCTCAACTACTTTCTGTCTGGTTTTCAGGAAAATATATGGAGTACTAGTTTATAAAGAAACAAACCTGCTCCTCCTTCACATGAAATTCTGTGGTATGAATACATTTGCAAGTTTAAATTCAAGGCAGTTTTAGTGGCTTTTCAGGACAGTGTTCAAATTGGTTTTTTCTTAATAATTTCTTTCCAAACAATGCAAGACAAATGCTCTTGTAGCTTGAATGAACTGACAGCGGCTGGTTTGACTGTTTGTGATTGGCTGGCAAAACACCTCAAGATACTGCTTATATCAGTTCTTTAACATGCTAAATTTCTTCACGGTTCTTAGGATCACAAGTCCAATTATGAATTCTGCCTTTTGGTTTGGTCTTGCCATTTGACAGCCAGAGATTTGTGACTGTACCCATGAGCTCACCAGACAATGGCTCATTAAATAATTCTGGCTTTCCAGTACAAGGAAGGAGGAGAAAGGCTGGAGGAAGGAATGAGAGCTTCCAGGCTGATGTGCACAAGTGGTTGGGCTTAGTAACGTCAGCCACTGTAGCAGGTATCCTTTAAAAATAAACAGTATTTCATTGCTGAAGTGATGGGAGAAATAATACTGTCTGGTCTACATCAAAATTAAGACTGTTCTAATCATATTGAAGTTGACGGGAAAAACTCCTTGTCCCTGCTATCTCCTTTGGATACCTTATATAGTCATACTTGCACATATCCATTTGAAGGCATGTGACAGCTTTGTACACTGTGAGACTTGCAAAGAGGAGTATTATACCATATTTTATAATTTTTATCTTTTAATTTTCTGTTTTTCTACACCATATTTTTCTATTTATTCTTGTAGGAGTGGAGTTAGTTTAGATAATGTGTCTCCTGTACTTTTTTCTGGAATACCTTCTACACAATTAAGTCAAATTCCTAGTTCCTAATTTCTTTAAGGTCATTAAATACTAATCTTGGATTTATTCACAGTGTCTGTGACCAGTTACTGGAGACTTCACCTATACGTTGAGTTGTTGTTTTTTCCTCTGAGTTGTTTTAGCTTCATATGGTAAATTCAAGAAACCTCATTGAAATTATCAGTAAACATTATCTCAATTTTAATTGATTCCACATGCAGAAAACCATCTGTTGCATATTAAGAGAACCTTATCTGAGTAACAGTGAGTGTACCTACAGCATATTCTCTTTGTATCTTCCTTTGTTGAGAATCATTTCCACACACAGGTGGAAAACAACATGTGGATACAGTATCTATTTCCATGCTTTTTAAGTCAGTATCCTGTGATTGATTTTGGGGGAGAAATGGTACTGCTTTGTAGCTTTGCATGCTGGGCATCTGTATGGTGGTATCGGTGACTCCTGGAGGAATAAAATGAAATAAAAATTTATTCTTAGATCCTCACAGTAGTTATTTTTTTGGTCTTGCTTGTGGCAGTCCTGATGACAGAAGTGACCTGTTCTTATTCCTTCATGTACAGACAGTAATTAATTTGATGAATGCTTGTATATAACTACATGTCTTAAAGGATTTTCCTTTTTCTTGATAATTGATTGCACCATTATTCTTTTAACAGCTGTCTTTTTTACTTCCCCTCTCTCTATCTCTTCTAGCAAATGCCAGATGTGAATGTAACCTGGGATGGAGAAGTCTGTAGGCAGCTGCAGTCTATTGACATTTCTATTGCAGTGGCAACAGACCGAGGTCTCATTACACCAATCATAAAAGATGTTGCCTCAAAAGGAATAAAGGAAATTGCTGCCTCTTCAAAGGTAGGTCTTAAATGTACAGTAGGCTAAGGAATATAGTAGCTTCATAGTTTCTTGTAGCAGAAAATGTAGCATGACCCAGATACACATCAGTAATCACAAAAACACTTTAAAAATTAATCTAAAACAGTTTCAGTTTTCCTTAGACTTCAAAATTGTTACTAATTTTGCAACTCTTTTCATTTTTAAGTCATGATAACTTAGCCATCATATTATTTAGTTGCATGCTGGCTGGACTGTTTGAAAAATAAACCTGTTCAGACTTCGGCAATTTAATATATTTCTTTAATCCTTATGAGAAAACTAGATAATGTTAATTTCTGTAGTATTTCTGGTCTTTGGGTTTGAGTTTTTGTTTGTTTGGGAGGTTTTTTCCACCTGTTCCCCAAAATTTGCTTGTAGATGCTCGTGTTACTCTATGTGCAGTTATATTATGACATTTACTTTTGTCTGCGTTTTTTCAATATGCAGTTCAGTTGTGAATGTCACCCTAACGGTGACATTAAACTACTCAGACTAATGAGCAGTGTTTTGTGTAGACCAGGTGCCAGATAGAATGACTTGAATCTGTGGTAGTTGTTGGTAGCCACAGAAATAGTGTTTTGTGGCAGGCAAAAATACAATGAATGATGAAATGCCACAATACAGGCCTTTTTGGGTTTTTTTGCCGTTTAATGAGTGCTAATTAAAGGTCTGGTGTATCAGAGGTATGCAATGGAAGTAGTTGCTAGGGAATAAAACTGTCACAAACTCAGACACAGGCTGCACTTTGTCCACTTTTTTTTTTAATTCCCCAAAACAAATTGTAATTGTGTTGGCAGAGGGGAGTAACCAATAAAGTTGTAGCAGAAAAAGGCGTAAGTGTCCTGCCCCAAAACATAAATAATTGAACATTTAAAGTTTGGCTTTTTTCTACTTGATACTGCTTACTTCATGATGAATGTGCTGTTAAAGCAAATGTTTCATTAATACAATAGCCAGCCAAGGAAGAAGGTCAGCTGAGTTTGTTACATTATTTTATGAGTAATGATAGAAGGACAAGAAGAGTAGTTTTATGAGAAGTGGCATAAAGCTTGTGCTTTTGTTATCATCCCCTATACCTGTCATGAAGTATTACAAACATCTCCTCCCATAAATCACAGTGTTCTGCCGTTCCCATGATGGGAATGTGCGCTGCTATTATGTTTGATAGAGCTGTAACAAAGTAAGTATTCCCCTCTCGCTTCAAATGGAATGTGTGTAACATAGATCACGCTCTACAATAGCAAAGACCTTGAGTCACATAGGTTGCAGTTGTCCACACCAACACAATTTTGCTTTTCATCTTCTTCAGTGAATTATTGAATACTTGACATGCACATGTGGGAGGCACAAACTGAAACTGCAGCTGCTTCTCTACCAGTCTCCTTGTACTTTGGCAGGTGTTTTCTTTGTGTAGTTTGATGTCCTGTTCCATGTCCTGCATGTTAATTTTAACTTTTTTCCCAAGTCATGTCCATCCTAATACCGTATTTTTGTCATTCAAATAATGCAATCGCACATACGCTTTACACTTATATTAACCCCGTTGTGTGAAAGCTATTGCCATGGCTATTGTCTTCTGGTTCAGTAATCATGCAGAGTTGAATAAAAGCCTAAAGTAAAATTCAGTGTATCCCATTGACTTTTACATTCATAATGAGGGTGTCAAGGTTTTGTAAAACTTGGTTTAAACTTGAATTATGTAGTAGGTGATTAATTGGAATGAAATTATCTGAAACTTATTGGTGTTTATATCTAAGCTTAATTCACCACAGCTGTTAAACTACTATGGCCTTTCAGAACACTTGCTTGAAAGATGTTTAGAAATGTATACAGGGAAGAGAGCTGTTAACCATGACCATTATAGTTATCTTACACCATGAAAAGGAATAATCCATGCCACAAACTCTTAAGTTCAAATCAACATATCTGTGTGGAAATTTATCTCGTAATGACTCTATTTCCATCCACATGTAAACAGAAAGAACTGAATTTAATCATAGTTTCCACTTACTGATGGTGGTCCTTAAAGGCAGGGGTAAGGTTTCATAAAAATTACCTCTTCGTAGGTTCAATTGAGTGGCTGACAGGATATTCATAGAACACATGTAAAAAAAAAAAAAACCCTGAAAAACAGAATGTGCAATTGCTGGAAAGTAATCTAGAGATTATAAAAGGAAAAAAAATTCCTAGAAAAAACATGGAAAAATCCTAGAAAACAGTAGTAGAATTCCTAAAAAGGGAGTAGAAAATTAATGGAAAACGGTGAGAATTCGTGGAATAATCTTGTCAAAGTTTCAGAAATACAGTATATCACTTTATCACAAGATGAAAAAAATACATTATTTTTGTTAGTTTTTTTACTTCCACCAGAATTTCCCCAACATAATTGAATGATAGGAAGCTATCATTAGTTTTATTATTTTTACCAGAAGAAGGAAAAAAATAATCAGACTGTGTTGATTTTAGCAGTCTTTCCAGAAGCTGATCGGAGTATTTCCCTGACTGTGCTTTCAAACCCAGTCATTTTTGCAGCATTATGACATTTTAAGAAAATTGTCACAATGTAACATTTTCCATGCACTTTTCCATCCGTGGAATAAATATGATAGAAGCCCAAACCATTAAATGTATTCTGTATAAATACAATAGATATCTGTCCTGCATATATTCCTACTTTAGTCTTCACTGTCAGGTTGCTACTAATGGAGAAACCATCCTACATGTTTCCAGGAGCCACCTTGTCACTGGATAGTCACAGGGTGTTAGGAACGAGCTGGTAGCTGAGTAACTCTAGACCCAACAATAAGTGCCATTTCTGTTGAAGTCCACTCAGTCCTTTCTTCCTTATGTGACAACTACTGTAAGAATTATTTATTCTGATTCCCGCTTCTTCCATTGAAGCAGACCTCTGAGCTAGAAACATCCTAGGATAAAGTTCTTTCTCTCTGTGATGTTATCTTAGAATATAGTATGAACTCCTTGGGCTGTATTTTGAACAGAAGAAGTAGAAAAGTCTCACAAATGAGATTGCAGTTACAGGAATGATGGTTTTAAAATAGTTGAATGCTTAGCTGGAAGAAATACTTTCTCAATCTGCTAGAAAGTTCTGTAGTTGTACATGGCAATTTCCTTAAACAAGTATGTTAAGAAGAATACTGTTAATTTCTGATCAGTATTTTGATAGATATTTTTTGTCATCTAGAAGCACTAGGGAGAATGGTAGTTCCATTGAGAGAACTGAAGCCAGGCTTATAAGATAAGAGAACAGTTTTTATTGAACAGCCAATATCTTTGGGAAAATGAAGTTTTGCATGCTAGTGTCTTTGCCAAATCATTGCAGTTACAACAACAATGTTGCTGAGGTACTTCCCTAATTCCAAAAGCTTTTTAATGGCTATATGGTACTTAAAATTTCTTACTGAATTAAAAGGAATGAATCTATTGTATCTCTTTCTTCTCTCCTCTTCTGTTTCTTTTTTCATTTTTCTTAGGCTCTAGCAAAGAAAGCAAGAGATGGAAAACTGTTACCAGAAGAGTACCAGGGAGGATCTTTTAGGTAAAACTCTCTAGCAGCATGTAATACTTTCAGTGTGGATTCAGAGCTGTTTTATCCACCATTGTTCTGTTGTATGTTGATGCATTGCCTTTTAAAATCTTGCTCACTTCAGGATCAAACTCCATGGGATGATTCTGAGGGCCAAACCTAGGCTGAGTTTTCTGTATCAGGAGAAACAATTATCTTGGTACAGGTTTATTTCATCTGAGCCTGCTGTGAAATCCATGTCTTTCATACCACATCTGATCTGATTTTTATTTTTGTATCTAATTTTTCCCAGTTGCAGAAGACTATTGGGTTTGTGGGGTTTTTTTCTGTTGTTAAGAAAACCATTGACATATATAAATATTTTCGAAGGAGTGTTTTGGCAGAGATACTGAAGCAGACAGTGTTGTCTGTTATGTCTTCACTCTACAGAGGAATGTCTCTAGAGGGGCAAAAAAAAATAGAGCAATGTTGTTGTGTTAACTCTTATAGTTGACTTTTAACTGACACATTAAAAACTGAGTAGATCAATTTTAAATAGTAGCATATATTTAGTAAATATTTTTCCATTAAATGTACTAAACAAAAAGAGATAGTGAACTCAGTGATGAGAAATAAATGGCATGTGTAAAACTTTAGCATAAATGTATTAACACAGTTACACAATTAATTTCTTACCTGACTCTTTACACTCCCCAAGTTTCTAAAACTTCTGCTGTACTATAAGGAAAAGGAGGTACTTGATCAGCTTTCTCTATAGACTGTCACAAAAGCAGATTACTTAGTGTACCACTTCCCAGTTGGTGACACAGACAAAAATGTTGAAGGGAGAAAGGCATGATGAGGCTTTTCTGTGCCTGAGTGATGTCTAAACGTGCAAATTGTATCGTTTGGTTGTCAGCAGCAATCGTTACTTAAAGTTGTGATGTTTAATCTAAAATGCATTTGACTTTGAACAAAACATACTACTTCCCTGTACTGTCAGCTTTTACTGCATGCAATGTAAGGAAAGAAATGTACTGTAAAGAAATGGGACTTATAAAAAGGTGTAAAAAAACCCCAAACCTCATAGTCTGAATATGCTCATCTGAAATCCAGTTCAGATCTATTTTGAAATTAACAGGTTTGACTTTGGGAGAGAATTAGGTCCATTGAATGATATTAATAGTAATACTAATCATTGAATATACATTATTTCTTCTAGGGGATATATCATTTCTGACATTACTGTCAACTCTTTTCTCTTTCATTTAGTATCTCTAATCTGGGCATGTTTGGCGTCAATGACTTCACCGCAGTCATAAACCCTCCACAGGCCTGCATCCTAGCTGTCGGCCGAGCACGACCAGAGCTCAAGATTGTGGAAGATGAAGAAGGGAATGAGATACTTAAGCAGCACCAACTCATGACAGTGACTCTTTCAAGTGATGGTCGGGTGGTAGATGATGGACTGGCTTCAAAGTTTTTGGAGACCTTGAAAGCCAACATAGAGAATCCAATGCTACTTGCCTTGTGTTAAACTCCATGAAGATTGCTCTTTGTTTTGACAACATAAATAACTGTTAGGTACTTGGGGTTGTTTTTCTGTTTAGAGGAGTAAATAGTTACTGTGAGATGGACATTTAAAGTATTTAATTTATTGAATTAACATGCAAAAATATTAATTTTCATGTTTTCAGTCTTTTGCAATGACCAGGTTTTATACAGTAAAGTTAAAGGCTTTAAAGTTAACATGCTATATTCTTTTAAACACTTAACACTGATGGCACGTAATGTTTGCATAGAAAAGTTATCTCCACTGTAAAGGAAAATCAAGAAAACTTTATGAAATTTAAAAAAATAGAATTCTTTGGGTTGGAAGGGACCTTTAAGGGTCATCTAGCACAATTCTCCCTGCTGTAATGTCTGGGAGATCTTTAGCTAGAACTGGATACTCAGAGACCCTTCCAACCTTACACTGAATGCTTCCAGGGATGGGGCATCTGCCACCTCTCTGGGCAACCTGCACCAGTACCCTCACTGTAAAAAATTTCTTCCTTGTATCTGATGTGAATCTACCTTCCTTTAATTTAAGACCATTAGCCCTTGTCCTATAGCACAGGGCCTATAGGCCCTGCTGAAGAGTCTGTCCCCGTTGAGCACCTTTGAGTACTGAAAGGCTGCAATAAGATCTCCCCAGAGCCTTCTCCAGGATGAACAACCCCAGCTTTCTCGGCCTTTCTTTGTGGGAAAGGTTCTCCATCCCTCTGATATTTTTGTTTCCCACCTCTGCATGCCCTGCAACAGATCCACATCGTTCTTGTGCTGAGGGCTCTAGAGCTCGATGCAGTACTCCAGGTGGGTTCTTTCATGCACTGAGATGGGATGCTTTATTTAAGGGCTAAATACCTAGCTTTTAGAGTGAGGAAAGCAAGAACCATAACTGAGCAAAATGCTGTTATGAGTCCTGGTCAATGCTGAGGTAATGGAGTAGCTAAGTTATATTGCTGCAGTGGAAAGTTTTTCACTGTTCTAAAGACTTCTCTGGCATGTTGTGTCATCCAATTTAGATTGAAATAAGGTCTATAAGATTTTGACAGATATTTCAATGGCTTCCTAGATAAGAACAAAGACATTACAAACCAAAGAAGCTTTGGTTTAACTTCATTTACATCACAGATTTAACTGTTTGTTATCTTCTCCTGTACTGTAAGATACACTGAAGAAAATGAAGATGACGACTGTGGAGGTGAATGGGGGAAAGAAATGACAGGAAATTCTGAGACTATGTAAGTTCATAGATTAAAAAAATAATTTCTCAAAATATTAAGTAATTTGTTGAAATTACAGATTCATTCAGAGAATTACAATGCATTGAAACACGTTAACTCTATGTGCATGTATTTTTTCCAGTATTTTAAGTTAACTGCACAATCTAATGCCTTGCACAGGGGTAGAGAGGAGAATAAACATGTTTGAATAAAGGCGTTTTCCGCAAGGGATGGATTCCCAGCATCACTGAGTTCTAGTTTTTCATGGAAATAAAATTTAGTGCAAATAACACTTTGTGTTAAAAAAAAAAAAATTACTTAGTTTGGAGATAATGACTTCTTTTAAATGTGGAAGTTGTCCCAGCTCATGTTTTCTTCAGTACCCCAAAATTTAATTTTTTTTTTCAGGTGCTTTGTAACATACTGTGGTTAATATAAAACCCAAGTTAATTGTGCCAGCGGTCTTCTGATGAAAACCTAGTTTTGAGGTTCCAGTATGAAAGGTCAAATTTTGCACACCGGATATTTGCTGAATAATGCTGTTCTTTGCACACATATAATAAACATGTAATTAGAAAGTGTTTCATCATCAGTGTCTATCGAATTATAACTTGGAAGCTTAAGTGCAGTGGACTGAAGTTTAAAGTAGCAGAAATAGATTGGGGTGTTGTTTGGTTTTTTGTTTTTTTTTAAAATATAAATATAGAAGTAAGTATTGTATGTGTTTGTAATGAAATAACTGCATTTACAGGACCTCGTGAGAATATAAAGTGTCAGTAGAATATTGGGAGTTTGTCTTATTCTAGTTTGTGCAAGTACATTTTTTTTTTTTTAAGATTTGAGGAAGTTGTTTGTTGCACTGTTACCATAAGTAAAAAGCGAATTGCAAGACAAAACCTTCAGTTGATACTGAGTTGAGAGTTTTTGCTAAATGAGTTTGCTGCGTTGGCTGCCTAACAGTAGGAAGAGACTTTGGTTACCAAGTCTAGTTTACTGTGCAATAATCGACATATTCATTCTGCATGTCCAGTTTCTCACTGATAAATATGCAATTTTAAATGGTTAACCAAGAATTTTTTCCAAATTTGGTTGACTTTGTTACTTTGAAGGGAAAAAACCCCACCCATTTATATATTGTCATTAATAATGTACAAGAAGTTCTCATTATTTGTGCAGCTGAATCCGCCCTGGCCAAGAGAATTTACGGACTAATTTAAAATCTGGTAAAAAATCTTTTCTTCATTTTTGTACTTGGTTCTTGGTACTGTAGTGCTTCTGTGCTCCCCAGCATTTTTATATTCTGCTCTTTAGCTGGCCACAGCTAAGGGCTGCATTAATTATGTGTACCACCGGAGTTTTGCTTGTGTGTGTTGATGTAGTGCGAGTCAGTGTGTTTTTGCTGTTGGAGCCAATGGAGGGCGCTATTGCATATAAGTATAGAATGTTTATCACGTCCCATTGGTATGGGTACTAGTACATCCATTACACTTTCCCTGTTCAACACGAACAGGTGAAGAAAATGCAACTTTTTCTTCAGGTTAAAGCTTTACAACTTTTGAACTAAGCAAATCTCGGTAAGGCTAATACAAGCTTTAATTCCAATTTCTTTACACCTGCCTTCTTGCCAGCATTGTCATTTAACATAAAGATGTATTATGTTGGTATTTCAGCCATCAGCCTGTGAAGGAAATCTCTGGAAATCAGATGTGATAGCAGTCACATCTTCTTAATTCAGAGTAATTATACTGTTTGGCAACATCTACTGCTTTAGCGGAACAGAGACACCAAACAGTTACTCATACTAGATTTTCCTGTTCCCCAGTGTCTGTGGATGGCTGTTTGTATTTCCTCTTTTTTTTTTTTTTTTGTTTGTTTATTTAAAAAAGTATTGAATTATATGTGAATAGTCATGTAGTGCTTTGGTAAGTAAGAAAGATGGAAAAATATTGTTGGTCAGTGTATGTTCTTGCTGTGTGCTTATGATGATGATCATGTTTTTTCATTTTTCTTAAAATTTCCTAGTGTTAGCCTGAAATGAATAGTCCAATGAAAGATAGTCCAATAAAAATAGAATAATGTTTTGATAACCCTTGATAAGTAATTTAAATTTTCTGATCCTCCCCTTTTAATCTGTGTGTAGTAGGTTAAGTTTTAGAAACTTCTATTTTATGATTGGTTCCTTTTTTATTTCAGCCAAACAGAGTTGAGTAGATTTCTCTGTTGGTTTTAAGAGGCAAGGCCAAGCCCTTTGAGAATGTCACTCCACTCACAACAATGTGTCATTTAAATTCAAGCCCTAACAAACATTAAAGAAATATACCAGCTAGATACTGTTCTTGCAGAAGGAGTATATCTAAGATGAGCATGACATTGATCTCAAGATGCAGGGAAGATGAACATTGCTGCAGTAGCTTTAAAGGATGTCAGCACAATAGAGAAGTATCTTCAGTGTGTCTCCTATCAATTTCCTGACTATAATAATGTAGCATGAAAAATGCAATGTTCTACAGGCAAGTGCATGAAGTGCGCTTTTGTCTTTTGCTGTATTCTATAAATTACCAAAAACTTTTATCAATTTATTTTTTCCCAATAAACTGTATTAATTAGCCTATTAATCTCTGCACATAGAGCTGTTTCATCGACTCATTCTTCAGCACTGAATCATCATTCAGCACTGAGGTACTGCTAGAAAAATTGCACTTTTAGAAGACTCTAGTATCTGAATTCATGAAGATATATACTTTATGGCCACGGACTCCTGATATGGATCAGGCTCATATTTATACCACTCACTGCCTTGTTCACAAGAAGCGCTTTAACTTACCATTGGCTAACATCCACTGGTCACGCACTCAGAGTTAGCTTACGATTGGTTATCATGCGGTTAACACAAGCTATGTGTTTTGGAATAATAAACCCCTTAGTTATTCTGACCTTGCTCTTCTGTGTTTTCTATTTCCCTATCTTATTTTGCCCATTCAGGGGCCTGGTAGTTTGAGGCTGCTGTCTACAAGCCTGCTACATTTCCCCCTTCTTTATTTACAAATCAAGCAGAAGGTATTGCTTTATTGATGAGGTGCTGCATACCTCGTAACAAACAGGGAAGACAGCTCATAATGCATGAGATAATAACACAAAACACACCAATTTGTAGAGCTGATCATATCCAATCCATCAGGCCCCAATTATTAAAAAGATCACTTAGCCGTTGCCACCCCTCAGATACTTGAAGGTGCTGTACATGTGACATGATTTGCTATATGCTTCTATGTATTGATTTGTAATGATCTGACAGATTCATACAGCACATTCCATCAAAGTCTTTATGTCCGTGGCCATGCGCAAGAAGCAAAAAAAAAAAATCTATGGCAGCTCTATTTTGTAGCGTCTCTTGTTGCACCAAATCTACATCTAGCAATAGGCCAGAAAGTGCTATTGAAGTAGCATTACTTTGTTTTGCCAGCCAACATCCTAGCTTTCGCAAGGACATTAATGCCTGAGCAGAGGCCATGCCAGGGGCGAAAAAGGAGGAAAAGGCCACTGCTGGTGGCTGCCAGAAGGTTACTTGATTGTCACAGTCGGAAGTAAAGGCATGGCTAACTGACCTCTGTCTTCTGTGGAACTCTTATGTGTGTGATTGAGTATCATAGCAATGTTTGGAGTCAGCATGGTTAGTCTCCCTTATAGTGTATGGTCCTCCTATAATTCTGGACAGAATACCAGCCCATGCACGGTCCCCACAGATAAGGAATATGCCTTTTAGTAATTTGTGGGGGATCGCATCTGCAAGAGCGGTGTTGGAGCTTTTTCTGGCAGTTTAATTACACTATTGTAAAACATTTTTAAACATGGGATTCCAAGGTGAGACATTTTGAATATAGGTTTCACTGTGAAGGTATTTAAAAAAATTGATATATAAGCAAGCATCCACTCACACTGATCCAAGAATATCGACTTCTTATGGTGCAAGGGTCATCCTAGGTAATTTGTCATTCCATTTATCCCAATACTCCAGGCACTTGACAGTGGATGCGTGTTTTCCCTTACAGTTGTACATTGCAAGCTTACCGTTGCTTGCTTCCTTTACTGCAGCTGAGATGTTGTCTGATGGTAGGCCTACTAAACGTGTATGAAAAGGGTTTTGAGGCCGGGCCATGGATAAGCATAGTGTGTCTTGCTGTAAGGTTTTTGCCAAGCTTAGCCAAATGCTGTCGTTAGTTACAAGCCTTGGCCCTTGCTCAGGGAGAATGATAATGTGACTATGATCATATTCACCTTTACCATATGAACCAGCAACTGCATTCTTACAGGAGGTCAGCTGTCTAAACCCTGATATGCCCCTGTTTAGGTGCCTCTCCAAATACGCTGTACTCAATAGTGGAGATTTTTCTTAATTATGCAGCATGGGTAGCCCGAACCTGGAGAGCAAACTCATTCAATCCTTTTTCGGTGTCTCTTGTTCTGATTTTTCTCCTAGGTACAGGAGAAAAATCCTGGGATCCACTGAGGGCTGGGATCCACTGAGGTCCTTGGTCTGTAACGATACAAGCATACCCTCGCCCCCATATTAAAAGTCAAAATGGACCTTCCCATTGACCAGTCTATAGTGATTTTGCCATTACTAACACATTTTCTGATTGATCTACTAGAGTTGATGTCATGTTTGTAAAATGTGTTACTATTGGTGGATTTCAGTTTCCATCGCCTAATGACAGATGATTCATGACATACAGTACTTTCATTAGTTGATTTTGGGGTATGTCTCCTGGCTTTCCCCTTTCTGTTTTTGCAACAACTTTTTTAAGGTCTGTCTGAATCTCCTTTTAGCAACTAAAATGGGGCAAAACTTAGTTGTCAATACCACATAACATTTCTAATCCAATTGATGTTTCCCAATAACTTCTGGACATC
>VXBJ01006734.1:984415-1001863 GCA_013400055.1 Nycticryphes semicollaris | reverse complement strand
GCCTCGGGATGTATAGGCCGGGCCCTAGGCTCCGGCAGAGTCTTGACAAGCTGCCCTGCTGGCTACGAGCCCAGGCCGTCATTCTGGCAGCAGCGCTGGCCCCGGATGAGCTGCACTTTGATGGAAGCTCTGGGCCAGGCCTTTGCTCCTCGTGGGCTGCCAGGTGGGTATGGGGCCTGTTTTTTTCCAGAAGCTCTAAGCACATTCATGGCACCCTTGCAGGGCGCTTTTGTGCTTTAAGGCTTTTTTACTGTCCATCTTCTGTGCCCACCCTCATCAGGAGGGGGCAATGAAAGGCATGGCTGCAGAGCACTGGGAGGAGGTTTCAGTGTGTCCAGCCAGCCTCTCCATTGGCACTGGTGGGGACCTTGTGGCACGTCCCACCACCAAGAGGCACAGAGAATGTATGGAATGGCACAGGCCCCTTACTCAGTCCTGCAACTTGGCATCTGCACTTGCTCCTCACATGCTCTCCCAGCTCCTGAGCTCACCCTGCCCATAAACCTTGGCTTACTCCAACACGCCTGCTGCTCTGACCCATGTTTTACTTCCAAACTTCTTTGAAGCTGCTCCTATCTAAACCCCCAGACCCAGTGGCTCTACCTGGTTGCTGAACAGCCCCAGGCCACACAGCAGGCTTGTGTCAACAGAGAGCTGAAACACTAACCCAGTGCTCTTCTCTTTCTTTCCCACTTCTAGGGAAAATGTTGTAAATCCTGGTCATGCCCAAGAGCTAGTTCCCCACTACTCATCACTTCCCACACCTCCAGGGAAGCTCAGCTGCTCCTGTCCCAGCGTCCTGGACCACCAACACTCAGTCAACGCAATGCTGGGTTGACACAAGAAGCCTGGGCTGAAAGAGCAACCCATCTCCTCACCAGGGATAAGACAGGTTCTCTGGGTGAGCCAAAGAATGAGGCCGGAGGAGTTGGGAGCCAACATGAGGAAGGTCCCAGAGGAAGGGCATGGATGGGGACTGCTCAGCCACCCTCCATGGAGCCAACAACATGGAGAAGCAGCTGAGCCTTTGCTAAAAGATGAAGACCCTCGTTCCTCCACCAACCAGACCAGGACCTTACAGAGTAGAGCCCCCCAACTCATACCTACTGCTCCCCAAAGCCACCACGCCATGGGGTGGGATGCCACCACCACCTTCTCTGGCCTCGATGGGCAAGCAGGAGCCCGCACCTGCTCCAGCAGCCCGGGGGGATGCAGCCCCGTGCCCCGCAGGAGCGGGAGGCAGCTCGTCCCGGGGAAGGCGCCGAGTGCTGGCTGCGTGAACCCAATCAGAAATTCCATCTCGAAGCTGCCCGTCGCCAAGGGCTCAGCAGCTCCCTGCGCAGGCAGCGCGAGGGGAAAGGGGGATTGGTGCAGGCGGGTTCACGTGACGGATCCCAGTTTGAGTTCCTGCCCAAAGATGGGCAGCAGTTCACATGAGCAGGCAGCGGTCCCACACCGAGCAGCCGACAAACAGAAAACAGACTCCATCTCCACAAAATGAGGCCCAGAACTTCCTGTGTGAGATTTCCATTTCCTCAGCCAAATGAAAAAGAACTGGAGTAAGAGGCAATAAACTAGGAGAGCAGGACTGGACCTGACGCACGGAGCGGGGACCCATTAATGGTTAAGCCACTTTGCTGGATTACTCTTAATGCGCCTTCCCATCACCCTGGGTTCTGGCTCCTTTGGATTAACAATAAGACGTGATTTCAGGCTCTGGATCCGGAGTACCGGAGGCAGATGGAAAATCCTGCGGGAAAGCAGCTACAGAGCATGCTCAGACACTGTTTCGCATACTCCATACTTGGCCCCTTCACTCAATTTTCTGTCCAAAAATATGCAAATTGCCTAGTCCGCATTATGGACTAATGGGCTGGAATCAGCCAGTTTAGAAAATTAACCCTTTTGTGTGTGGCAGGGGTACAGAAAAGCCGTTTCTGAAGGAGAAAGGAGATGACTTTTGGAGCTCCAGGAACAGGCAAGGCGCTCCTAGACAGCCCAGCCTGACCAAGGTTGGCTTGATTCAGTCAAAAATGAAAAAAAAAAAAGGCAAGAAAACACTAAAATCACTCCTGCTGGAAATGAACTTCCCTCTTGCAGTGGGGAAGGCCCTGCCTGTTCAGCGGGGCCAGCACAGCGCGTAAAGGAGCCATATCCCAACAAAAGCAGACACACATCCAAAGCAGAAAGTAAAAATCCAGCTCACGGGACATTTTTTAACACACGGAAGCAAAGGGCACCAGCCAGGCCCCCTCAGAGACACTTCACCCCACCCACGCAAGAGTGAAGAAAGTCACTGTGTCACCAAGGGTGACCAGTCCCCACCAAAATTCCCTGCTCAGTGAGACTCTCCTGGGTGCCACAGCCAGGAGTAAGCATAAGTGAGGGGGAATTAGGGAATTTCAGAGTTGGAAGGGACCTCTAGAGTTGACAAGGAGCCTAGGGAGGGAGCAAATAGACCAGAAGATGCACGTACTGTTTGGGGAGCTCGAGAGAGGTTGGAGGAGGATTCCAGGTGTCTGGGTGGCCAAGCATCCAGTCTGACCAGATCTTCACACTGGGGAGCAGCTCCTTCAGGTCCCGGGGCAAGGCAGAGACCTTGATGTCATCCTCCTCATCCTCTTGCTCCACATCTCGTGGCTGAACTGCAAATACAAGATGTGAGAGCTGAGGCAGCTCACCACAGCCAGAAGTCAGGCTCAGACAGAGACAGGGGATGCACAATATAGATCCCAGCATCTCAGCCTTGGATGCACACATCAATAGCCAGAACCCACAGCAAGTGCAATGACTGGTCTGTTCTCCTTACAAGGACCAGCCTGGCGGGCAAGCTGGGATGTCTGTGACCCCTTCTGTTGATCCCAGTCACACAGATAGGATTCTGAGGTCCCAGTTTTGGGAATTTTCCCAATGGGTGGCAGAAAACCTTCCCTGAGCCCATCCCTTCCTTCCAAACGTTTCTGCCTGCACACACCATGGGCTGTCCTCCCAGGTGATCCCGCCATAACCTGGACAGAGCTTGGGATGCTGGGAGAGAATCCAACGGCCCCAGCAGAAGGTAGGGGGTGTCCAAACTAGCAGGGAACAAGGGTCTGAACCCCACTGGGCTGCCTCACAGGCAGCTGCGTGGATCCAGCCAGTAACCCCTTACCTTGCAAGCATTCCCTCAGCAGACTGGTGCACCTCCCCACCAAGAGTGCGAACATGGAGAGCCCCAGGGCTGTGGCCTGTTCCTGGATGACAGAGCGGCAGTCTTCAGAGATGCACTCTAGGAGACAGAGAAGAAAAGGTTCAGCAGGGAGCAGGTCAAATGCTCCTTCGTGCTTCTGCCTCCTGGTTCTGCATCCCCCATGGAATGGGGATGTCTGCAGGGGTGGGTGATTCCCCGGCTCACATCTCTCCTGGACTCAATCGCTCCATGTAGTGGGGCAGGGGGGGTGGAAAAGGTGACGAGTGGCTGCTCTGGAGCGGGAAGAGGCTGCGGTGACACTGCCCACGTCATGTTGCACGCCATCTCATGTGCTGAGCCAGCTCCGACCCGAGTCGGCACTTCGGGCTCCCAGCACAGAAGCTGCTGCTTGGAGCTGATGCCTTCTCCCGAAGGAGGGGGATATGCTTAAGTGTTAAAAGGGTAATTAGCTGCATGTTTGATCTTTGTCCCTGCTGGAGTTTTAACCTCAGCAGCTGAGGAGGGGGCTCCTCCCATTAGTTCACCAGTCACACAACAGCTTGTCAAGAGAGCTTAATTGAAGCTGTTACTCAAGTAGATGCCACACGACCACAGCTCTTCCAAACAGAGCCGGCTCGGAGTGAGAGCAAATCCCCCCGGCACATCTACACCCAGCCAGAAACCACTTCTGAGGCTGCTAAGAGCAGCGGGGAGCTGGCTGGAGGGAACTGCCTGCAGCGGGGCGTGGGTTACATTTAGGGAGACCGAGAGCACCCTGGGGGCACACCAGGCTGCCCGCGCTCGCTCGGGCACCACGCTGCCTGCTCGCACAAGATTTTGAAGCCTTAACAGGCATCCTCTGCCCCACGAATCCCCTCTGCCCCTCGCTTACATCCTCCCTTGAGACATGATGGGGAGAAGCCGGCCAGGAGCTTGTCTGGATGGTGGCAGGGAAGCGCTGGGAGCAGGGGGGACGGAATGGAGCTGTTGCCCAGCGGGATGGGATGCACCCACATCGCGTGGGGTTTTCCTGCCAGCCCGTGTGCCCTTCGCTCTGTGCAGGCTGCTCTCCCGACACATCGCCTGCTGCAGGACCCAGACGGGAGGCTGCTGTGAGAAAAGCCGCCGCAAGGCAGGCAAAGGATTTGCACGGCAAATGCAAATATGTAGGTAATGACTCCAAATTGGTGCCCGTGTGAGCAAAACCCTAGAACCGTGATGGGGAAGGAGAGCCCCCGCCGAGCCCCGGCTCCCAGGCACCTCCGCCGCAGACACCAGCGTCAGCTGCGGGTGGGCAAGGAGAAGGTGTTGGAAGCTGAACTCCCCTGATGTGGCAGAGCAGGGATTTTGAGCAAAGGCCAAGAGCATTAAAGCAAGACATTGAGACCCACCCCCCCATCCCGTTCCAGCCGGGGCTAGCAAAACGCCTGAGGCGCAGAGAACAAACATTTGGGGGTTTTAAGTGCAAATTATTTCAAAGCAATGGGCTGGGAGGTTAAAAACAATCAGAAAATGACTAAAACACACCTAGAAAATATAGGCAAAAATAAAAGGAATATCTGTAGGCTTGATTTGGCCAACTCTTATAGTTGCCCATGAGTTCAGCCCCCGGTGAAGAGACCACCAAGGGTAACCCAGGGTGGCACCAGAGGTGCCTGGCAGCCAAATGAGGGTGCTCAGCTCCCGAAGTCAGGGCTGAGCTGATGCCATAGAGCAATGGTAGGAAGTGCTATACTGCAGAGGCTGTCAACTGTCAGAGGAAATATAAAACTAAAGACGTGACCACTCTGGGACAGTAAATCTCTTTCATGAAGCCTTTCCCACAATTAAAAGTGTTAGTCCCAGTGCTCTGGCCACAGTCCAGTTGAAGAAATTGCTGTCATCTTCCCCGCTCTCCCTCCTCCTGCACCCGTGTGAGATGCTGGACTCTCCTCACTTGTCTTTAATGGGCACACAACAAGACCATGGCCATCGTGCTGCTGCACCCGAGTGTGGCAAGTCCCAGCTCTGGGCATTTCAGCAAGTACCCCCTCACTTCGGGTGGGCAGCACCCCTGGGACTTTGGGCACTGTGCTCAAGTCAAACTCACCGTCACCCCCCAAACTGGGTTGTTAGAAAAGCTAACTCCTCCCCCTCCAAAAAAAGGCAAAGATTAAAAGGTGTTTGTGACGAGCCTTGCAGAGCCCTGATGAATTTCAGAGGTCATCTCCAAGCACCGGAGCAGTGCTCTGTGCTCATCACAGCCAGGGTTGGTACCAGGGCTTCAGCCCCTCCCACTGCCACCGCCAGCTCTTCTTGCAGGCTACAAGTTTCCCATAAAACATTAAATGCCCAAAAGAGAGTAAAAAAAGTTCCTTGCATGTTGCAGGTACTGCCACGTGTGACCTGCTCACTCAAACTGAGCACTAGTCAAAGCCACAGCCCCATCAAACCTCTCTTACTGCTACAGACGTGCACCACGTGCCACCAGCTCACATCCAGTTTACACAAAGCCACGGTGCTTCGATGCACTGCAACGGTGCTCAGCCCCAGTACAGCCCCCAGAGCTGCCCACTGGTGCAGGTAAGAGCAACAGGACACCCAGATTTAACAGTTGTTTCCTCACGGTTTCAGCTCAGCTACTGTGGGTGCTGTCATCTTGTCATTACCTCACACAAAACTTCCCCAGTCCTGCAAGTTCATTCTGTCGCCAAGCTTCTCAGCCTCATTTCAAGGAGGTTCCTCCAGCCCAAAAATCTAGCAGGGAAGGAGAAGGCGGGTGCTTATTCAAGACCCCTGAACATACACCAGTGCTCCAGCTCCCAGCCTTGCCAGCAAAGCCCCTTAAGAGCTTAACTGTAGGACAAAAGAGGAAAGCACCATAAATCAGAAGAAACCTTCTCTTTGCACTTTTTCACCACTTTCCTCGGGAAGCAGGGAAGCCTCAGCTTCCACTGAGCTGGGACCCAGCAGCCACAACTGTGTGACCCAGAAGGTTGGTGGGGTGGCAGAACCCAGGTGACCCCCGGCTGCCCATGCCACCAGAAGACAGTCAAGGTGAGGGTAGAAGCAAAGGCCAGAGCACTTACCAAAGGGGGTATTTAGACAGAAACTTGTGGAGTGGTTTGAGTGATGAACAGAGAGGAAATTACCTCTCTGCATCTGCAACGAGGTCTCTCACCCACCGCATGAAGTGGCTGGGCTGACCCTGGCATGAAAAGAAAACAAGTCTGTGGGAACTAACGCTGCAGGGGGTGTTGGAGGAATAAACCTGCTCTGGAGCCCACAGGGCATCATCTCCTCTGAGCTGAGCAATGGTCTGTGCTGCTGGCATGACATGTTACGACACAAACTTCATGGAAAGAGATGTTCTTGGAGGCCAGAGTGACACTCAGGCGGTTCCTGTCCCTGCAGCTGAACAGCACTAGTATAGGCTGGGGACATCAGCTGCCACAGACCAACAGGAGCAGGCAGAGAGATCCTGACTGCCCAACTCAGGACAGACCCTGAAATCCCTAGATCTGTTTCCCCAGATCCACAGCGAGTACAGGAGAAGCAGAACTACAGCGCCAGGTCCAGAGGTGCATCTGGTCCCCGCAGGCAAGTCACCAAAAGCCTGGTGCCAGAGACATTTACAGGTGGCGTCGACGGCATCCCATCAGCTAAAGCTGCCACAAACCCACACTCCACTTCCTCCGGTGAACTCCCAAATTAGGCTGTCATCAGATAACCCTGCTGTATTCGCACCCAGCCATGCCGAGGTGTGGTGCAGAGGTGGTCAGGCAGACTACGGGCAGAAATCACACAGAAAATAAGCTGCTGGAGCACGTCCTGGGCCCTGAGGTGGTCAGAGATGTGGTTCCTCTGTGCCACCAGCAGCCCCAGCAGTGATACTCTGCAGGAAATCATCCAGCACAACACCAGGTCGTGCATCACCAACCACAGCGCATTTCCCCTCCACCTTCTCCCCTTACAACGAGGCAAAAACATCCCTGTTAATGCCAGCATCGGTTAAACAGCCCCTGTCACCACGTCACCTCTCAGCTGCGCAGCCACCCTGTGAACCAGATCACGCAGCTCATCAGGGTTAGAAATGTCACCTTTCAGGCTATGCCATCACCATCAAAGGTGCTGGAGGGAAGGGGAGGGTGGGGGGGAGCAGAGGGTGGGTAAGGCTGGCACTGCTCCTGAAATAAGTGCTTCTTAAACCACAGCCCAAGGTCAGGGCTTCAGGACTCGCAGCGTTTGCCGCCCAGACTGACTCGGGGTAAGCCCGTACCCTCGCCACGTGCTGCACCCACCCGTGCCCTGTGGAGTCACGCTGCAGTCACAGCAGGCAGCTGAGCCAGCCTGAAAAACCCACCTTCTGGCAGCTTTCTCAAGCCGGATCGATCCCTTGTAGCCCCACATCGACTACGCCAGCAAAACTCTGAGGTACGTGCAACGCCGCAGAGGGCTAGAAAGGAGCCGGCAGAGTATTTTAAAGCAGGAATGTCCTCAAACACTTTAGAGTCCGAACCAACCACCTGGGTAATTTGCATTCAAAGGCTGAATTTGCCTCAAAGATCTATCTTTCCGCACCCGGATAATCAGCAGGAGCCCTGCCTGCAGCCCTCTGCAAACCCACCCCACGGTGAGGGCTCCCGATGCTGGACCGGGCAGAGGGACACGAGCTCTGACAGGTTTTTGCAGGCAGGGTTTGAGCACCGTGTTATTAAGCCTGACACTGGCCACTCGTAAGACCCTTTTTCCAGTTGGCTTAGATTTTAACTATCGGAGCTGAAGTTTCCATGCTGGGTGTCTGAATTCTTCCGGAAATCTTTAGCCAAAACAGTTCGGCTACTTGTGAGAATGAGGGTAGGAAACAAGATAGTGGCTTACCCTGGTTAGAAAAAAACACTTACAACCTTTCCCTTGAGCTAATCTCGTAACTGCAAATCCTGGAAAGGGGATCTGAGATTTTGCTGCAGAATAACCTTTTTAACAGAGAGTTTTCCTGTCCTACTAGAAATCTGTCCGCACTTGGCCAAGCTATAAACATCTGAAATACAGCAGTTTTTTCCATATTCAATAGGAATTCATTTCAGCAGCTAAAACCTTCTAAGATTTCACCTCCCTGAGCATGCTCCATCTTCCCACCTCCCTTACATCTAACCGCCCTTACACCTAACCTGCGTTACACTCGGCAGAGCAACTGCCCTGCTCCCATCCAGCACGCGAGGACCTCTGAAAAAATGCCCTCATACTAGTTCACTGCCGCTTGGTGCGAGCTGGAGATCGGACCCAGACTCCTCCAACTGGCGCCCAGTCTATCTGCTCTGAAGCAGAACCCAAGAGCGAGAGGAGGGAAAAAAGGATGGGATGGAAAAAATGGGAGCTGATGAGCGTCGGACCGCGAGCAGAGGGAGAAAGCAACCGAGAAGCGGGGATGGGTGTTTTTTCTGAAGATCACAAAACTCCTCTGAGCTGTAGAAGAGTCCTCCTGTTTCTTCGCGTGTAGGAAAGAGAGTTTTCTCTCCAGCAGAGCACTGGTCTGCACAGAGAGCGCTGGTTTTTTTTTCTACCAGGAGGCAGCTTCCTCTGCTGAGAGCCTGGGGAGCGGCAGCGCCCTCTGCGAGCATCTACCTGGGCTCCTGGCTGTGTCCCACGCAGGGGCTGTGGGCTCTGCTCCCACCCAGCCAGCAGCCGCAGACCCAGGCTTTCTCTGCAGCCATAAATCTACCTGCTTCGCAGAGGGAAGGGTGCACGGGGAAGGGGGGAAAAGGGAGAGAACGGAGAGAATGGGGACTTTTGTAACGGGGAGAAATTTGTGTTTCTCTGAGAACATTATATTCATGGAAAACATAAACCAACTGTCGTCAAAGTCGTCTGAGCTCAGGAAATGGAGCGGCCGGGAGAAGGCTGCCATGTGGCCGGATGTTATGTATTTCTAATTAGTGCTATACATCTTTCAGCAGCGAGTGTCCTTTTGCTGGGAAACACAACGCGCTGCCCTTGTTATTGTAACTGTCAGAGAGTGCTTAAACAGATAATCTCCAGGAAAAGTGATAAACACATCCCTTCTCCCACTAGGGTGTGCGAAACAGCAATGCCAAACCTCTATTAGGGCAACGCAACCACCCGCAGGAAATGGGAATGGGAAAAGAGCAGGCGATGGAAGGGACAGCCGTCTCTGAGGAGAGGGATTTGCTGGAGGAAGCTTGTCGCGGCCGCTCGAGTGCCATGTGCCGAAGGAAATCCTGCGAGGGACAATCTGGGCAGAGCGAGCACAGACCACGTGTCCTCGGGCCCCGGGGAGTGGGGGGGGGCACTGGCGCGGACAGGGCAGGGGGACTGGAAGTGAAGGCTCCCAGCTGCTCCGCTCCGAGCGCGCCCTAGGCAGCGGTGGAAGCGAGCCACAGCAAGCCCTCAAGCTCACAAGCAAGCGGCAGACATGCTCCTGCATCCATCCCAGCTCGCACAAGGCAAGGAGGGCTGAATCTTTCACAGTTAAAACAACACCAGCCAACAAGCGTTAGAGTCTCGAAGGAGATTCCTTTGATTCAGGCAACTGGGCTGCTCTAGCCAAGGGTGGGGAGGACTCCAGTGAGAATTTCCCCGCTGGCCTCCCCATCCTAACCTGAGCTGTGGCTCCAGGCAGCGGTGCAGGCAGCAGGTGGCCTCAGTGCAGGCACAGAGCACAGCAGGGACATGCTTTGCTCCCGGGGAGCAACTCAGCTGAAGCCACCTTTCCCCGGTGACAGGGTAAAGGACCGTACGCGAGGGCAATCAAAAGCACGGAACGGGTCTCTGGACACAAGCCTGAGGATGACATTAAGGGCTGGCCAAGGGAGGCAGGAGGTGGAGGAGCTCGGCGAGCGCAGGGCTGCGGTACCCGGCTGATGTGTCAGCAGCTCGGTCACACAGACAACTGATTCACCAGCCAGGTTGCTGCCCTGCGGGGAAGAAGACAGAGGCTGGTCACCTCCAAGCTGACACCACCTGAAGGCAATGTGTTTGCTCCGTTATCGCTCAGACACAGGAGTGTCTTCCCCTGTGAGTCACCCGCCGCCAGACACAGCGTTGGCAGGGGCACAGGGCAGCCCACTGGGACAGGGCTGTCTGCAGGAGGTGGGTAAGGAGACACGTTGCTAGGTCTAGGCAGTTGGTCCCACCGCCGCCTGCCCACGGTGGAGACCGCACACAAGCGACTGGAATATAAAGCAGGAAAGCAAGGGGGATGCTCACAGCTGCAGGGCATTTCCCCGACACCCTCTCAAAGAGGACCTGTGAGTCACGGGCACTCCCAGCCCTACGCTGGGAACTGGCGAGTCACGCACATACTCATCTGCCCCCAAAAGAGCCTGGGAACCTGGAGGCACTCACTCAGCCCTGGCTAATGCCCCGCAAAGAGCCTGGGAACGATGGGCAGCCTTCCTGGAAAGATGCTCCTCAGCTCTGAATTTGCAGGCAGCAGACACGATGGCGGCCCCAGCCCTCCCCACACAGCCCTGGCCATCACCTGCAGCACACAGGGCTGAATCCCTCCCCAGAGTGACCTTCAGATTGCAGTAATAACCTGGATGCCCCCAGTCCACCTCCCCGTACTGACCTCTCCCTGCAGAGAGAGGCAGAAAGGATGGAGGGGGAGGGGGGTGGGGTGTCCCTGCCGCAGAGCCCAGACACGCAGCAGCACTGGGGAACTCGTTGCACATGTTCCCAGATTTCCCAAAGCAGCCGGGGCCGCCCAGGAGCCTGTGGCTCCCTCTTCTCCGTGCTGAAACCCCGTCTTGTCCGAGGGAGGGAGGGAGGGAAGGAGGGAGGCCTAGGAGGTGAGGAATGCCGGGGGCCTGGGGAGGATGGAGCAGCTCTCCCTGTGGAAGCCATTAGATATTCAACACTTCATTTGTTTCCAGCCGTTCTGGACTGCAGCGCTGGGCTCTAGGACGGGAGGCTCTTCTCTGACGTAACCAGGAAGCAGCTGCAAAATTAAGGAATCCCTCATGACATCATAAAAAGGGTCGATGGTTTACAGGGGAAGGTATAAAAATTAATGACATATTCCCACCCGAAGCAGCAAGCCTGCTGGAGAGCCACAGGGGAAGCCGTGCTCTGCCCGACACGAAGGGGCTGCCTGCCCAGGACAGCTCTGCGCTGCCAGCTCCCTCTGGCTGATCCAGGACCTTGTCTCTGGCTCTCACTGTCCCCCAAGCCCAGGATCCATATGCAGGGCTGGATCCCTGCACTAGGGATGCGATAACCAGCTCAGTATGTCCTTCCTGACCCTGACAAACAGCTTTAGACTGGCAAGGGAATGACTTTAGAGATGGTTTTCTTGTGTGCTCAGGACTGGCCAGGAGTCACCGACAATGAACATTATCAAGTGATGTGGGGAGAGAAGGATTTATTTCCAGGGGGAAAGCAGATGCTAGGACTTAGGACACAGGGTGCTCCCAAGCCCTCAGTTTCTGCAGCCCTGGAAATCAACAGGTCCTGCAAGAGCAGGCCAGGGCAGTGGCACAAACTATCCTTCCCCACCACAAACACAACCTAGCCCAGAACAGAAAGAATGCCATTAGTCTTGAGGACAAGCACAGAGCCATTTCCACTTGAAAAGGGAAAAGGATAATGGTTTAAAATTAACTGCAGCCTTTTCCAGGAAATATCAGTGGAAAGAAGCAGACATTTTTAGAAATGTTATTCTCAGAAATTTCCTGAAAAGACCCATCAGTCAAAACACAGATTGAAGCCATTTCCACTTGCACTAAGCAGCATTCGGAGCTCTGCCTCCGCGCTTGGGGTGCCAGAACCCAGCTGGCAGGACCAGGGTCCTGCTCTGTACCCCTGGCCCCAGCGAGGCCGCAGGAGTCAGTTTTGGGTGTGAAACACCCCACGGCAGTGTCAGAAAACACCCCTCCTGCTTGGGGAGACACGTATGCCCCAGCTTTCGCTTAGTGACGTTTGCATGGAGACACTCCAGAACCAGGCAGGCAGACTGTCACAGCTGGGGCAAGGGAACCTACAGTCTCACCCACACTGGCAAGGCCTGGAGAATCGCCAGAGAAACTACATATACATATATATCTATATATATACACAAACCAGGGCTGCTCCAAGCGGCTGAGATGAGGCCAGGACTGACGACGCAGGCACAGGAAAATCTTCACTAGCCTCAAGGCTCCGGGTGATCCCCGCAGCCGTGGGTTCTGCTGCCAACAGTTGACAGCTACACAAATCTGACCTGTCTGGCAGCTAAAAGGCTGGCAAACCCAAACGTCCATAACTCTTGGCTAGCGCATAAGAAAGTCTGTCCCTCCAAGCTGGCAAAGCAGCTCATCAGCATGTATATAACTGCGGGCCAGCCTGGCACCAGCCGGAGGGAATATTGCTATAGGATGCTCGAGCTGGACAGGATTGAAATGGCTGCAGCAGTGAAAGGGTCCAAAGGTGAGCAGGGCTTGGAACATGCATCCAGACAAAACAGGGAACGATGCACCAAAAGAAGAGATAAACACAGGTGACAGAAATATAAAAAGGCGTTAGTGGCACTGCAGCAAGGCAGGACGATGCAGCCCTACACAAGAAAACCCCCGACGGCGTATCCTCTGTCCGCACCGATCTTCCAGCCCTTGTTGAAGGGGCCAACTACAAAACCAGAGCCCTGAACCCGAAAGGGCTGGCGAGGGAATTGGGTTCCTCAGCACGTGGGCTGCCATGGGAGCCCGGCTCGGCAGCAGGCATGGCAAGCTGCTACGAGCATCCCACCCAGAAGCCGCGTGCGCCCAACCATAATTGTGTCAGATGTTATTTACAGCAGGGGAGGAGGTGTGAACAGGGCTTCCCGAGAGATTTACTCCAGCCCCGAGTGAAGTTTTACCAGGACAATCGCAGCAAATAAAAGGCAGCCTTTTTCCAGCCCCCATTGCTCCTCGTGCTGGAGGTGGGCATGTCTTTGGCAGCAAATGCAAACAGACAGCCTGGAACAGGCCTCCTCTGGCGTGAACCTCGGTGAGCGCTTCGAGCCTGGAGTAAAAGTTAACGAGAGAAAGAGCCCTGCAGACGGGGGCACTCGGAGAAAAGCAGCCTTTGATGGGGCAGGAACAGCGAAGTGCGGAGCTTCCGTTTCAACACATTCGCTCCTTCGCTGCTCTTCTTTTTACAGCTTCCTGAGGGACCGGAGCGCCACTGTGTCAGTTTGCAAAGCAAACGCCAAAAGGCAAAGCAAAAGCCAGACACCCCCCACCCCTCCAGGGAGGCAGTCAGTCCCAGGGTCCTCATCTAATGCCTGAATGCCTGACCTGCCCCCTCACTGCCCTCTGACCACCTCCAGTCCCTCCAGCATCCCCAGTTGATGCTGGTGGCATTCCCAGCACCAGGACATCCCTCCCAGCCGCTGTGCCTACAGTGAAGCTTACCTAATACTTTCCATTATAAGACCCTGGTTTTAGCTCTTAACAGCTTTGCCAAACTTTAACCATTTAGGCTGCAATCCTTCATGCCAGAGGCTTTCTTCAAGCTAAATTTATTGGGAAAATTTCATCTACAAAGGTTCAGCCATTTGCCAGAATGAGGTTAGGGAAAATATATTGTTCTTCTCAAGTTAAAAATTCTTTGACCATTTCAGCAAAATCCCTAGCACCTTCACACTTTGGAGCTGGAACACCAGAAGTTTGGCAGGGGATGGCGGCAGAGTCTGGGTGTGCCTTCTGCCACTTCCATCCACCCTGGCTTTGCCAAGGCCTATGGAAATCTGAGCAGTCGCTATCAGACACCTCTCATGTGCCACTGCCACCGAAGCAGCAGCTGGTTCAGCTGCTTGGGTAGATGAGGGAAGAAGAAACAAAGCTGGGTGAGACAATGGAGAGGGAAAGGCAGGTAGAAAAGGGGGCCAAAGCAGCATGAGGTAGGTGACAGCACAGCAGCCCCTTCTCCAGGCCACCAGGCTCCTCTGCTGGCACCACCAGTGGCTGCTCTGCCCAGTGGCCAGTGTGCAAGGAGGGTATCAGCCCCACATGTCCAGCGTTCCTGCCCTGGCAGAGGCTGTTGTGGTGAATCTAGATCTATGTGCCAGCTGAGGATCCCACATGAGATCAGTCCTGTTCCGTGGGGGAGCTCACTTTTCTAAAAACGATGGGAATTAGACGTACAAAACCCATTACCTGAACACAACATCAAGCGCTCAAAGGTCAGGAACACCAGACTTAGAGCTGTCTATGCAACTTCAAGTTAGCTCCATCACACATACACATACACATTATAAGGTACTCCTAACAACATACCGCTTTTTCCCCCCTCAGGTTACCATTTTCAGTCCACACAGAAAATTAACAGTCAGTAGAGACCTTCCTAGCGAGGCTCCTGATGTGCTGAAACAGGCACGCACCCAGGAAGGCTGAAGGCTGCAGGACACGGGGCTCTTTGGGGCTTAGGATGGCTCAGCGCTGGGCTGGGGAACCAGATCCTGTCTTTGCCTTGGTCGTGAACTTCCAGAGGGATCCAGGAGTTACCTTAAAAACTCTCAACACGTGTGGTCCGTAGCTGTGTGTCCCTCACTTGTCGGCTGGCCGTGGTGACACAGAGGGGATGACATTTGCAGACAACAGGCAACTCTGCTTTCACCAGGAGCAGATGCAGTTCTCGAAGGACTACGCTTTTAGGAGAAGTCCATCTCCTGCATCTCAAAGTGAGCATCCAAAAAAAGCAACTCAGAAAACCCTTTATTTTCCTTAAGCTCAGCTCCCACCTGCACATGGTTCCCAACAGAGATACCATGAAGAAAGATGTCCAAATTCAAGATGCTTTAAGACAAAAGCCAATGAGTTTACGCCATCCAATTATTTGGACCTGAACCTTCTAGCTCTTCCTACGTTCCATGCGGCACTGAGCATGATGATAACACCTAATCAGCAACTTCCCTGGAAAACTCCCGTGGGAAGGGAAAGGCATTTTCCAGAAGGACAACAGGGAAATTGAGGCCAGGATCTCTTTGCCACGTCATCATCTCAGCTATCACGGGAGGCCTTATCTGTGTTACACCACACCTCAAGCGCATGGAAGAGCCACTGAGAACGGGCTTGGATGCTCGCTGTGTTTGGAAACAACCCCTCATAGTGGTACTCACGAGGATACAGCCACATTCACCCACCTGACCTCTCGTGGTGAATGGGGGCGGTGATCTCAGGGGTGGAAATGCGGGGAAAAAAAAAACCCCCTCTGCTCTGAGGGGTGCCACACAAAGGGAGGTTCTCAGGTGTTAAGCGAGCGATTCCCTCTGGGAAGGGCCAAGACCACAGACACAAACCCACAGCGCACGGAGAAACCACTCCAGGAAGTTTCACATCCGAGCCCCCATGTTAGAAAATATGATCTCAGCGCTCCAACAACTTACGTGTAGCCGGAGCCTCAGGTCCCAAAACACCATGCAGACTGCTCACACCAGCTATTGAGCCCCCCCCCTTCCCCACCACGGGACTCTAACTAAAAAGCCTTAACCCTCCACTTTCATTAACAAGCATAAGACATAACGGTTTTATGCCAAATTCCTCTTTTCCCCTGTGATTTGAGATAGGATGGGCACGACCTGACAGTTCCCTGCAGCTACCGTTGCTGCCCCATCCCCTGCAGGGCCATCCCGCAGGGAAAGGCTGCACCCAAGGGTGGGGGGCTCAGCCCTGGGGTGCCCCCAGCACCCCTTTTGTTCGCTGTTATAGGGGCAAACTGAGGGCTCCCATACAGCCAGCGCCGCTACGTTTCCTGCAGAGATTTGAAAACCTGTTGCAGTTCCAAAGCGAGCTTCGATTTCACTGTGACCAGCAGCTCAGAGACTCATAGTTACTATACAGCCGAATAAAATATTTTTTCATAAATTTAACGCCAGCATGTCTGTGTTTGGAAACTTTGAAAATCCATGTTGTATGGTTTACTGCACTGGAAAAGGTGCCAACAGAGTTTCAAAGGAAGGGAAGTGTATAACTGTTTCCTTTCAAATGCATTTTCCAATGGGATCCATTGAGGGAAAAGGCTGGAACTAACTAAAACATTATTAAAAACTGTTATGAAAAGAGACAGAGAGATGGAAAAAGATAGACAAAAACTCCAATACACAGCCGAGAGGGAGGGAGGGAGACGGGCGGCAAGAAAGGGGATATGGGCAGAAATACACTTTGGGTGGGGAAAATGGGGCGAGACGGGGAGTTTTAACTGGCAGTCGCCCTTCGTGGTTTCGTATTGTTGCAGATCAATTGATCGGGATCTCAAGTGCTGCTGGCCCAGTGGCACAAGGCGAACCACAGATTTGGCTGCAAGCGCAGCACTCACGAACTGCTGACCTTCAGTTTTAAAACCAAAAATATTCCTTGGGAAACAGTCACCCCAGGTTCCAGCTCAGGCTGCCAAACAAAAAAAACAACAAGCGCTACTAACCTGAAGCAACACCCCCACCACTCACCCTTACCCTGCCTCATCCCTTACACCAAACCACCAGGACTAGTAGCCTGGGCTGATTCACCCGGCAGTAACCAGCCCGATGTGTGCTGCAGGGGGGCTTGGCTCTTCCTTCCACCCTGAGTGGAGCGGTTCATTCTCCCGTCACCCACACCATCCACCAGTGTGCAGGATGCAGGAATCGGCCGTCAAGTCGGCTTGCTCGACTGTTGGCCACTGTCGAGCTGTTCTAACAAAGTCTATAAATACCAAAGCGATCGGGTCCGTATAGCGCGGTCGCAGCCCGGCTCCAAAACCACCGCTCCAGCTCCAGGCAAAGCCCGGGGTTTGCTGCCCCGCGAGAGAAGGGGGAACCGAAAGGGGTTGAAAACATACGTTTGGTCAAATATTTCAGTGCCCCGGACATCAGGAGGCTGCCAGGGTCAGGGGTCTGAGCGGGGATGGAGCTCTGCCAGGCTTCAAAGAGCCAGGCTGGGGGTGGGCAGAGCTCGGCGCGCGCCTGCAGAGCTCCAGGCCTGTGGTTCTGCGGGGTGTAGTAACCGTGGGCTGTAGCACATATGTGGAGGGATGAAGGGGGGGGAAAAAAATAAACAGACAGACAAAAGAATGAGGATGCTCTGCCAATTCCAATTGTGCAGCTTTTATTTTAAATGCTTATCAAGCTGAGAAAGAGCAGAGTTCTTGGAAAACAAGGTTTCCTTTCTTCCCATGCCAGTGTCAAACACCCTCAAGGACGGGTACAGCACAGGCGCTCGCTGCCGGACGCCCTCAGCCACCGTCCCATCCCGTCCCATCCCACCCGCCTCAGAAAGGGTCTGCAAGCAACAGCCCCAGCCTTTCTGGTAAAAAGATCTCTGTGATTTTATATATTTTTTAAT
>VXBJ01006734.1:925489-980119 GCA_013400055.1 Nycticryphes semicollaris | reverse complement strand
TGGGGGTAAGTGTGGGGGGGGGGGGGGGAAAAGTCACATGGCTTTCTGGACACACGTTTCGCTGAGGAGTCTTGCATCAGAGGGCAGAAGCCAGCAGCCAGGAAAATAACTCCAATTACGGTAAATAAATCCCCAAATATGTGACAATCTGCCTTTTAAACAGGAAACAGAGGGGAATAAGCAAAGGAAGACTTTGGTCTAAACATTGCTGCCACCAGCCTCAATAGCCCGAGAGCAAGACCCTGAAGAAGCGCCTGGGCCAAAAGTGTTCTACCTGAACTTTGCTGATGGTGTCTCAAGTCTGAGACAGTTTCCTTCCCTGAAAGGAAAGGCGTCGACAGTTCCCAGCCACAGTGCCAACCTCCCAACGCTCAAGAGGAGAAACTCCAGAGGGTCAACTGCCATCTCCGGACACGGAGGTGTCCCACAGGAGAAGCAAGCAGCTCAGCGGAGGCTCAGCGTGCCTCCCGAGATGAATGATGCAGGTATTTGTGTCATTTCAACCCTTCATCCTGCTCACACCACCGAGACCCGGGCTGCGTCGGGACACAGGGAGGAGCAGATGTTGCTCAACAACAGGTTGAGGATAAAACCCCCTTTCCCCAGGTGACATCTCAGCACCTGCTTGCTCTAGAGCCTCCACACAAGACCGGCAGCACCAGTCCCAGCCAGCCCACCTCTGGGTTTCCTCTCCTGATGACAACTCAAACCCAAAGGAAGAGAGAGTAGCAACGCAAAGGGAGGGGAAGGATGAACTGAACAGCCAGTTCCTCCAAACGTAAGGCCTTGGGAAGCGTTGGGTCTTAACGACACCTCGCTAAAGACAGCGCCACCCGGTCTGACAGGGAAAGGGCAGGTGGCGACTGCCAGGTGCACGTTGGTGATCTCAGCACAGACACTTCAGTCCACGCTCACTGGATGACGACCAGGGAGAGCCCCGAGCACCTCTGAGAAAGCCAGTTGCAGAACTGCTCAACTCCATCCTCCCTTGCGCTAACGTGGGCTGCGTTTGCAGCACAAAAACCCACTCCCCAGAAGAGGTGGAGGGACCCCAGGTTCTGCTCTCAGTGGGGCACAGGAACGCAGGCACTCAGCTTCCCAACCCCACATCTTCCTCTCTCTCCCAGTTGTGCCCAAAGCTGCCATGGCCCTCAGAGCTGCCTGTTCGAAGGTGCCAGCTGGACTCTGGTCAAACACGTATTTACCACGGAAGGAGGGGAATTAGGAGAAAAAGACTCAGTTTTGCTCCCCAGACAGGGGAAGATCAAGTTGCTGCTTCTGCTATCTACAGCCTGAGGTTTATTAAGCTTTGCTTTGTGCCTAATTTTAATACCCCACCAAACCAAGGCAGCCTTCTACAGTACCGCTTTATTTTTAAACGTACTGGACTCCCTTGTCTTCGACTGCCAGCACCTTTTGTCCTCTCCAATACGCAAGATGTGGTTAGAGCCTCACGAGAGGCCATTGAGATGTGGCTGCAGCAGAAAAGCGGTACCTGCTTCCGCTGGGTCTTTTTCTGATGCTGCAGTTAGCTCTTTGAGCAAAGCTGGGTCCGAGCATCAAGAAACCAAACAAAGAACCGTGGAAGATGGTCAGAGTTGAGGTTCTGCTGATGGCAGACACCACCAGCCTCTCTGCAGCGTCTCCAGAGATATTTTAAAGGTTCACTGCTCTAGCTTGCAAGCCAGAGCAGCTGTGGTCAGCAAAGCGAAACACGCTCCATCCAGCGCAGGGCAGGAGGGCAGCAGAGCTGGCTGCTGGTTACAAAAAGGCAAGCTGATTTCAGGGGGGTTCTCTGTGTTCAGCCAGGCCTGGTTATTGGACACACATGGAAAAGGAATCCTGTACCTGCTGAGAAGTTGCAGCTGATTAGCACTAACCTATGGATCCTTTCTGGTGTGTGTCAAGAAGATTCAGGGTAGATCAACATCTCAGAAGCTGCTGCAGGTCTTCAAGGAGCAAACAGGACCATGCACGTTAGCAAACCCTTGCAAAGGCTGTCATTAGCAGACACTTGCTGTGTAAGAGCAGTTCTCTGTGAGCCAGGCAATGTCTGCACACCAAGTGACCTGTGCAGCATTGACCTTCTCTACGCTGCTCTGAGGACACTGGTGTGGCAGCACAAAGGGGACAGATGCTGCTCCGAATTTGCTGCAGGGAGTGAGGCATGAATCCGCTCCTCCTGCACCTCAAGGTTTTGCAGCCAACTCCTATCTTGCACAGAAAACCTGACACGAAAAGACAGACCAGGGAGGGCCACAAACCAAAGCCCAGGCTGCCCCTGCCATGCTGGCTGCCCCCCTAAACCCTCCTCACATCCCACATGAGCTTTGGCAACAGGATTGCTGCTCAAATAGCAGGNGGGGCTGGGGTGGGGGGGAGAGGGGAAGTTATTCTGGTGGTGGCCTATGAATAACATCCAGTGATTTATAGGAAGTATAATCCAATAATACAGTAAAATAAAACAGTGTGTCTGAGATGGGTTTGATTCCAGGAATTATAAAACAAATTATTAAAGAGAGAGAGAAAGAAAAAAAAAAAAAAGAAAAGCCTCAGAGAGGCCAGATCGGAGTAAATTGGGCACAGATGGGCTGGGAGGGGGTTTCTCTCTCTCTCCCCTCACCGAGATGCCCCTGCCGCAAGCACGGCTTCAATTAGTCTTTTCAGAAACCAGAGTTTTATTTCCCCAAATTANTCACCACCCTCACAGCAAATAATTAATCTTCCTAAGATCTCCTCTAAATCTCCCCTCTTTCAGTTTAAAATGGTCTCAGCAGAGCAGTCGCCCTACAGGCTGGTCACCCTGCCCTGCCCTATCTTCCCTCTGGTTGAAGCCACTTCCCCAAATCCTCAGCTAAAGCGCTTGGGCCAGAACCTCCCTGTGCCTCCGTGCCCTGACTCTGCTCAGCCCCGGGGGGATGCAACTTCATTCCCTCCATGTGCTGAGGATGCACATATGGCAGCTCCCTCCCCTTTCTCCTCTTCCACCTAAGCCCGACCTCCTAACAACCTCCGCACGGCACAAGGCGACCGGCCCGAGAGTGCCAGAAGGCATCCAGGTGCTGCAGCCTGATGCTTCACACCCGCAGCCAGGCAAATTTGCTGGGATTTCCGGGAAGTGTCTCTTGGGTGCCCCCAGCTCTGCTGCACCCCCAACTTTAGTGTGTGCTTGTTTGGAATGCGGGGNAAACCAGAGTTTTATTTCCCCAAATTACAGAATTAAAAAAAAATTAAAATTCTTGGAGTGTTTGTGGTTGGGATAAAGGGATCCAAACTTCTCTGTAAGCTGGTTGTGCAGATGGCTACCAAACTGTTAAACAGGCCACCCCACAAAGGTCCCACCCCAGCCGGAGCCCAAGATGGCCCAAAATGTTGGTAGTCACCTACATCCTGTTATGGAAAGCTCCATCAGCCAAATGCCTCTGCCATGTAGAGCACTCATCTTGCTCTGCCTCCCTCCCCTGGCTGGGCCCTCCTTGCCCCAGGGGTCTGAAGTCTACAAGAAGCTTTATCACACCTTGAATGCTTCTGAGGGGAGGCAACCAGGAGGTCAGAGGGGTTCCTGCTGGCCACACGCCTTCGCGGACAATGGGGAGAGCGGCTCGCTGGGAGGAATACGCCGCTTGATGCCGAAACAGCGGGGGAAGCACTTCATGTGGGAATTCTTTGGCTTCCTCTGTCAGAGAAAACAACAGACCAATCCATCTCCCAGGGTCTTCCCAGTGCTGCCCGGCTGCACAGGCAGCCGAGACCAGCTCCAACGTGCCTGGCGCTGCCCCCAGGGCACCGCTCAGCTGCCTGCACCGGGGCACAAACCGCAAGGCTCTGCCTGCACCCACCCGAGCCCTGCTGCGGGCACAGGCTGCAGGGTCTGGTTAGCTGGGGACCGTGGCAGTGACCTGCGTGGGAGGAGGCCATGAAACACCACGTGCCGCTCACAGCTGCCTGGCTCTGAAACCAGTTTAACCACCCTGTTGTACCCCAAAAAAAGTCAGCACATCAGAAAAGCACGTGGTGACCCTGCGCAGATTGATTTATGAAGGAGTGGCAGCAGCCAGAAAGGCGCAGAGGGACACATGACAACTGCCATACAGGGGACCCACACTGAGGCAAGGACACCCCGGAGGGACCATGGCCAACTGACATCACAGAGACAAAAAAAACCCCAAAAAACCCAAGTACAAAGCAAAGGGCAGCAGATATAAATGGTTACACACAACTCCTCAATCTCCCAAGCTGCCTGTTGCCTCACTGAGAGAATTGGGACAGACCGAGCACAATCTGCAATGAAAACGGGGAGGGCTGAGCCTGAGATGGGGCAGGATACATGTTTAGTGTAAGCCTGAGATCAGAGGGAGGAAAGGCGTTTATTAAAGCATTTGATTGTTCAAGTTGCCTTTTTTCAATACCCGAATCTGTGATTAAGAGTCTGTCCGTGTTCACGGGCAAAAAGTTTTGTAAAAGTTCCCCACGTCGAGAGCGTTTTGCTGGCGCCGCCGCCCCACAACTGCTAGCACCACTGGATCCCAGCACGAGGGATTCATTAGACACCAGACATGGGGCAAGCCAGCAAGTTTACAAGTTTCTCAGGAGTAGCTGGGGCTCCAGAGACCTGGAAATACATGGCGGGGGAGGGAGGGAGCAGCTATCCCCAGAGAGAACTACCCCCGGATAGCAGGGAAGAGAGGTTCTCAACACAGACCTCCCTCCCCGGCCCCAAAGCCACAGATCTCCTCTTGCTACTGGGAGCTTGCAGCTGAAGGTCAGACAGGCCCATCCGATGGGCAGGACACAGACACACTCTGATCCCAGATTTGCAGAAGGATTTCAGTAGGAGATCATCTCTGGAGGTCGTTTGGTCCAACAGCAAAGTTAGATCCAGCTCTACAGAGCTGACGCAGCCAAGCTCTGACTACGGCGAGCCCAGCTCCCCCAGTAACTCTTCCTGGCAATGGGGATGCAGGCAGGGTGGGAACTGCTCCCTGTGTCGTCCCCCCCCAGCCTCCCACGTGGGCAGATCAACCCCCTTTGCACCCACTCCTGCTGCTGCCCGTGGCTACTACAACCCAGGGCAGTGACTCATGTGCTGGGAAATGGAAACCCGCATCTTCCCGACAACCGTTTCTGCCCTACGCTCCGGCCAGTCCTCTGCCCACAGCAGCCCACACATCAGGGAAGGATCCAACACCCTCACCCCATGCTGGGCCACTTGGCAATAATTCAGCAAACATTCTTGCTTGCTTTTTAAGCTCCAAGCCCTTTGCTTTTTTTTATCCCCCTCCTCCTCCTTCCCCTCCCTTCCCCCCTGCACCCACCTCTTCTCAGTATCAGTGTCGGCACCGAGCCCAACCTGTCCCGTGCCAGCACTCCGAGACCACCAGGGCATTTGAGCTGACAACAGGATTTGCTTTGCCAACACTAGTCTCTGCCATGTTTTAGGGTCACCAGAGCAAGGATCCCTCAGGGAAATCCCCCGAAGGGCGCCAGGCATCAGATGGCAGCAGCACTGCCATCCGACCTGCAGGCATTTCATGAACACCACCACCTGCTCTGCGATGCCTACAGTCTCCAGCAGCAATGGGCTGGCTTTCTCCAGGGATCCGAGAGCTGGGAGCAGCTGGCAGTTACCCACACAGGAGGCAGAAAACTCCAGGAATACTTATTTTTCACACAAGACTTTCTGTCACTCACACACATCCCCAACTCGGCTACGGATGGAAGAGCAGAGTCCAGTGGTCTGAAAGCTGGGATCGCTTCCAGCTCTGCCACAGGGGCTTGCTGTACAGCCCAGACAAATCTCTTCCTCTCTTTACCACCAGCTCCCGTCTGCAGCACAGACATCGCTATTAATATACCTACCGGGGGGCTGCGCACAGGCATTTGCTCATAATCATAAAGTACTTTACAGCTCAAAGATAAACACACTGTCGCTGGTTGGCATCTAGCAGGCCGGGAGGGCAAGGCTGCCTTCACCAGCAGGGCTGATGGTTCCCTCCAGGGCTTCCTCCCTTGGAGAGGAGGGTGCCTGTGAGGCTGGCCAGACAGCAGGCACGGTACACGGGAGATGCTTCCCAGTCCTCCAGCCGATGCCGTTGCGCTCCATCAGCTGACCTCGGCCACTAACCACCAGCCTGACAAGTGGCCAACCGGCTCGTGAGGGAGAAACCTTACAGCAGAAGCTCTCTGGGGTTCAGCCCAATCACCCACATGGCGGCTTTGACTGAAATTCATCAGCTGGAGGCCACCATCTTTTGGGATCTAAATCCCAAGCCACCAGCACGCAAAATGCTGGTTCTTCCCACCCAGGCAGCGCATCCCCATCCCCGCTCCCACCCAGGTGGCTCAAGCAGACCTGGGCACCTGCCCCTCTGCGTGTCGGGGGAAAAACACATCCCTTGGGGCATAATTTCAAACTCAGTAAAAGACACTCTGGATCAGGGGCACCTCTGCTGACCAACACATTAAACCCAGCAATGGCAGAGAGCACCTACAGCCCCTGGGTGGATGGAGGAGAGAAGGAAGATGAGTAATACTAGATCTCTAGGTGTCTTAACATGGGGAATAGCCTCCAGCCTGGCCTTCCAGAGAGCAGCATCTCCCATCACATCACCAGCTGCCTGCACAGACACAAGTGGTCACAGGCAACAAGAGGCTGAGGCCTCCAAAATTCTCCTGGCCCTTCTGGTGCCATTAGGGGCACTGAGCAGGGCTCACACACAAATGCTGGGAAAGCAGAACCCTAAAGCAGTGCCTTATTCCTGCGCTTCATCACTCATGCTCCAGGGAGATGCGATGCCACCTCGCTCCAGATGCCTCAGCCAACTCCACCAAGGTCCCTTTGCTGTCCATGGCAACAACCCCAGGCATCCAACCACCACTCCATGTCCCCATCCGTCTTCAGCTGGTGAGTCCCCCCCACCCATGAGCAGCTCGGCCACACACAGAGCAGCTGATCCCCAGCCCGGTTCCCCTGAAGCAGCACGTGGTACCTTTGGGCTGGGAGTTGAACACTGCAAACATGTTGATTGCCACAAGCTGGAGCATGTGGGTGCTTCCGATGGGAGGGGGGCTGTGCTGCAGCAGGACCTGGAACTCCCTCAGGACCTCCTCGGCCACCGCAGGGAAGGTCTCCATCCTGCGGACAGAGAGAGAGTCTGTAGAGTGCAGGCTATGCCCCGGGGCGCAGGGCGGTCAGTCGGTACAGCTCACTCAGTGTCACGTCTCCTGGGGAAGTGGGGACCCCCTGGGGTGCTGTTTCCCATCCAGGAGCTGTGGGGAATGAAGGTTCAGGCTGCGACAGAGGCAGCTGAAGCCTTCCTTAGAGAGGGCAGCGAGGGATTGCTCCGTGATCGACAGGCAGCATTCCTTTGGCAGGAAAACACGGCCTTTATGAGTCATTTCTGACCAACCATTTTTTTCTACTGACTTCTACCAATCTGGGAGGGGTGCCAAGAGGCCAGCAGCTCACTTGGACCAGGAGCAGCCCATGGGACTCCCGAGAAACCCAGGCTACACAGCAAACTGCACACACTGGTGCCACATTGCGGATGTGGCAACTCCAGTGCGTTGAACGTCAGCCAGAACGTGCTTCCTCCAGAAGAACGGTGCAGGATCGGATCCCATGGCACCAAGCCCCTTCCCCCCAGGCTACACACTGCGATTGAGCCCCTAAAACTTCATCACTTAGAGGCCCACAGGGCAGAGACTCGCAGACTAACGACTGGCCTCATCTGGCTGCTGGAAACGTCAAAGCTGGAGCGGGTCCCTGCAGCGCACAGGGCTGCTGTCACTCATCAGGACACAGCAGCCAGCGGCTGCAGTGCCACGGCCGGGGATGGGGTGCGCTTTCAACACCGCTCTGCAAGCACCCACGGAAATCTGACACATTTATCCTACTCTTCATCTGGCATCGCTGAGGGAATTAGCTGAGGTTACTTATCAGAGCTGTTGGATCCTCAGCAACCACCCAACTAAAGTGGGGTCAGAAACTGAACTGATTGCAACGAAGAGCACAGTCAGTTCACAACACTGACTGAGACATGGTGGTTCACAACAGCCTCCCAAAGAAAGTCCTCACCTGGTATCTCACGAGGACAACTTTATAACCAAGAGTCTGCCAAAAATAATTTCCAACTATTGATGGGGGGAGCGAGAGGGAGGGGAGGTCCTCCTGTCCCACTGCCTCTTCTGCTGAGTTTGCTGTGTTATTTCTTGCTCCTAGGCTAGAAAAAGCCACAGCCAGACCCAACAAGAAAGAATATCTGTCTCACAGCAAGTGCCCACTCCAGTTATCAGTGACATCGTCCTACTGTGCCCACACGGGAGCCAGGGAGCCAAAATCCACAGGGCAGGGGGAGGCATCTGGAGCCAGAGCAGGCAACCTCAGGGGCCTCCATAGCAATTTCCTCTATCTTCCCCTGCGAGATTCAGATCTTGTGATATCAGCACGCTGCAGGCTGGATTAGCAAGCCACTTCTGGTAACCCACATGGGCAATTCTGCTGGGCTTCCCCAACAGACTTTCAGGACAGTAATAGGCTCTATTTTTAAAGACAGAAATGGCTTTCTTCTTAACCATATTTCACAGATGCCTTTCAGCAACCGGTTCTGCCTAGCAGCAGGGGCACCCTTCTCCCTGGGCACTGTTTGCTGGAGCGGTTCAAAGTCTCTCTTACCTTCCGACAAACATGGGCTGTAACAAACAGACCCCTTGTACTCTGTAGCTGTGCAGAACAGAGCAGCTCCACCGGTACAAAAGCACTGGAAGAGGCAGTTTCCTTACATTTGGGGCACAGCCAGGGAATTAGAGCAAACTGATTGCTTCTAAAGACTTCCTAATTTTGAGAAATCTCAGACCACATCCAGCATATCCAGCAACATCCTCCTAGGGCAGACAGGACGCTGGGGATGGAGGAGCCCTTTGCAGGATGGGTTGTTAGCGAGGAGATAAAGATTATTGCCATGGAATAACAACAAGAAGGAGCCAGGGCTTCCTCAGCCCCACCAGCTGTGCTTTGATACCACAGCACATCTGGAACAGCAAGCAGTAACCCCACTGTGCTCAGAACCAGCAGGTCAGGAGCAGAGCGGAAGCTTTTAATAAATTACTTACCTGTGGTTTTAGGAGAAAAAAAAGAGTCCAATTAGGGCAGCATCATCTTTTCCATACCTTTTTATAGATAAATCACTGAAGATCCTGCCCAAAGAGGACTCAACTACTCCTCACCTTTTACCTATTTTAAGCACGGAAGCTGTTTAGCAGGGCTGGACGATTTTCTCTTCCTGTGTCATGGTATTACTTTCTAGTTCCCTTCTAAGTACTTCAGGGGATATTGTACCATTAAACATACTTGGGTTTTGTAAATGACTGTCCTGGGAAGCAACCGCCTCAAACGCTGCATCTTAATTTCACAAAGGTCTCAGGAGCCAAATGTGCAAGCAATCTCTGCAACATCCCCATTAATCCCCCTGCTGGCACGCGTTCAACCGGAGCTCAACCGCGAGCGTGGCCCCTCAGAGTCGAGGACCAGCAGCTCCCCGGACGCTTCACCCTCCGGCACAGCCACACTGCAGTTACCAAACCTTTCATGGGCTCTTGCAGCTTTTCTCCTCTTTTCTGCAGGCAGGAGGACATCCAGTTCTGCCTCCTCGCTGCGGGCCAGCCCGCTGCCCGCAAGCAGATAATCAGTGCCTTGTGACTCAGGGAGAGATCAACAGCACTGGCAGCGAGTGGATTGCTCTCCTCCTCGCCCTCAGACAGTCAGAGCTCCAACAAATGGGCCAGCACAGCTCCTGCTTCCCGTTGCTTTATGGAGGGTCCAAAGTCAAGCACGTGCCACTGCTGAGTGGCCACCTTGGCCAGGGCTGCCTGGCAGGGTTGGTGTGCGTCCTGCGCTGCTGTGCTTTCTGGGAGGGAAAGGGGACAGCCCCCGGGGCAGGGAACTGAGTGAATCTGAGCGTGCATCTGAGTGAAACTGTGGGAAACTGAGGGAACTGTGCATTTGAGTGAAAAACCAATAGAGAGGAAAAGATACCACTTTCCATCCTGTCTACCTAAGTGGCCTATAAAGGTCTCAGTCCTGTAACTTGCAGCCATTAGTTCCACAAGAGACTGAAGGAGCCAACAAAGCTCATGAAACTATATCTGCTTACGAGGCACTGGCAGGCTCAAGCAGAGACCCCTGTTGCCAGAGACCATACAAACCCACTCATGGTCACACCACTGCGGTCACCCCATCAACTGACAGCAAGGGCCAGCCCAGACCTGGAATGGGGGCAGCTCCATGGGAAATCCCTCAGCTGCACGGCTGAGCTCCGCTCTCTGGGTCAGAAGGGTGTCCCTCAGGCTGGGATCTTAGCCCAGACCTGTATCAGGCTTGCTTTGCTTTGAGGGTAGCTGTTCAATTACTTGAAACCAGTTTCTGACAGACATTGCCGAGGGCACTTTGTATAAACCCATTCCCACAGCCAGGGCAGCTCCCAGCTACGAGGCTTTCACTGAAATGGCAGCGAGGAGACGAAGGGCAAGGCTTGTCTTGACACGCTCTGGAGGGCAGCTTTCAGCCACTGTGTGGTTCTGCCTTGATGGCTTCGTGCTCCTCGCAGGCAGCAGCCACGGAGAGGTCCCCAGAGCCACCTCTCCCCTGACTAAAAGTGGGGGGAACGGGAGGGGAGGGGCAACACCAGAAATTAAGGGGGACAGAGCATGGTTAGGTGGTAGGAGAGAGAGAAAACAGCCATTAGTTCCTCCTACGTGAGTTGAGTGGTTGAGCTCAGCCTCTGCCAGAGGGTCCCGGTGCACAGGGAGGACCAAGCCTTGAGGTGGGGGAAGAAAGAGCCCAAACAATAACCAGTGTGGATGGGAGGGCGGGTAAGGAGAATAAGAACCAGGAGGCTAGGCCTGCAAGAATTCACACCCTGTGCCCTCAGCTCCAAACACAGCTTAGTTGCTAACAATATTAAATTCCAAAAAGACTTGTAATGTAGGAAAATAAAATAAACATCCTGCACACTTACCCAATCCTGGTAAACAGCTTCCCATGGGCATGGAGAAAACTGAGGATGAACCTTTTGTTCAGCTGCATGGGAAAAAAAAAAAAAAAAGAGAGAGAGGAGAAAACAATTAAACTCTCTCCGATTTCCTGTGAATTAAGAATGTCCCCAGTGACAGAAGAACCTGGCCTGGATGCTGGGGGTGGCACTGGAGATGGGAACCAAATGGACATGCCCAAACTCTTACAAACATCATGCACTCAGGCACGGGCAAGTGCCAAACAGCTGGAGCTGGAACTGGGAGAGGCGATGGAGACACAGCACCCTCTGCCGGGTCCTGGACTCCCTCGCAGGGCCACCAGCCCAGCGGGCACCAGCCCTGGGCGTCCCAACCCGGGCAGCTCGGGCTGCCTGTGGGACAGCTCTTGCCCAAAGGGTTCCTCCATCTCGCCCCTCCATGACGGAGCACAGCCGAAGGGCTCATGCAAAAGGAGTGTCATCCCCCCAAAAGCAGCCTTTCCCATTAGTGTTTCCCACCAATGGAGGGGGGGGAAAACCAAACAAACAAAACCCCATCAAATATATAAATAACCAACAGAAGCAACTTGTTCAGTGCTCCACAATTGCGGCGGAAGCTGAGCAGCCTCTGGTCAGGGCGGAGAGGGAACGGGGATGTCCTCCTCACCAGTGCTTTTCTGCAGAGAAGCCAACACAGCGAGTTCAGCAGCAAAGCCAGGAGCACTTGTTTGTGCCCTGCTGGGAGCAGTTTTCAGAAGTGAGGGGGCACGGGGGTGATGCTGCACCCCTTCATTTAACTCATTTAAGCAGTTACAGAGAGAGAGCCGGGAATCAGATCTATCAGAAAAACTCCTGAAAGCCTGGAGCAGTGATGCTGCTGCTGAACAACCAGAGCAAGACGGAGCTAAGGGGACAAGAGAGGGAGCTGGCTGGAGGACACGGTGTGAAGGCAGCTTCCTGCCTTCCTTAGGTCCAGTAACACCAAAACCTGGCTTGAATAATGACTCGCTACTGCTCTAAGCCACCTCTGCTAGCTCAGCAGAGCTCTGGGCATTCCCAATCCTTATCTAAAAGCTTTGAAGGCGGCTGTGGGTGGGTAAGTAGTCACTTTGCCTGGCTCTGGGGGTGGCCGTGTCACGCTAGGAGAGGACTGGCCTCGCTCTTACCTTTTCCACAGCAAGAGGCTTTTCCTCTCGCATCCGTGCGTCTGCACAGCCTCAGCGCGGTGAGAAAAGCCAGGCCCCGAGCCCCATGTGGGGAGATGCTGACCAGGAGCGACCCAATCCCAGCACCACCGCTCTGCTCCCATTCACACACCATTTCTATATCTTGAACCCCTTTTATAAAGGTTATTGACACCACTTCCTTTTACCAGGGGGGGGCAGGGGGAGGAATATCAGACACACAGAGGGAGGACAAGGTTGATGGGCAAGGCTGTGGCAATGCCTAGCCAGGATTTGGCATGAGATGGCCACCAGCCAGCAGCTCCAGGCAGCACCATCAAGTTCAGCTGCAGGGGACAGTCATGGGGGACAGTCCTAGCTCTGGCACTGCCTCCCACCCTCGTTTGCCTGACCCCTCGGGCTCACGCCATGACTTATGCCAGCTGTGATTGCTCGGTTAGGTGTAATTAACCCGGGCTGCATTCCCAGAGGACCCATGCAGGAGAATGATGCCCTGCTGCAGAGTCGCTCTTGGGCCATGTGCGAGTTTAAACATAAAACCTGTCTCATAAAACAAGCCAGACCAATTAAACTGGCCCCCGCAGCAAGGGGTTCTTGCTTACTCACTATTTTACTGCTGCCCTAAAGAGCCCTTTCCACTGGAACTCGACTTTATTTGCCACCATTTTATTAACTCTGCAGATGAAACCCAGAAGAGACTGGGGAATACTGGGACAGCGGAGCAAAGCCCTCGTTTGCCCTGCCAGCAAATTCTGGATGTAGATGCTTCTCCACCATCCTCCTTAGGACACCCCATGGGAACTAAGAGCTTGAAAGCGTTAGCGTATTAATTTCTTCTCAAGCAACAGCTGAAGAAAAGAAGCTGGTTTGTGACCAGCTCCGTGGCTCCAGCTGCAATCACAGTTCCTGACCCACCTCTACTGGGAAGCCTATGGCAACGCTGGTTGGACACTACTCATGAGAGAAAGAAGAAATTGGGGCAGCAGTGGATTTTTCCCCCCCCACCAAGGCCCACGTTTACCCACAGCCCCGGGAGCGCTCACCCTGCAATCCTCACACCACTTTACTGGCAGCGGGGGAGTACCAAAACTCACCACCTTGAATGGAAAGTGACGCCCGCGCCCAGTGGGGACATGCCCAGAGAGTTCCCACAGAGGCGCCTGGCTCTGGGAGGGCTCACCAGGACCTTGGTTTCACCTCCCATTTTCTCAGAGCAAGTTACACGCTCAGCCCTTTCACTTGCAATCCCAAGGACTAACCAGTTACCCTCCACAGGAACCAGTGCTCAACTGGGTCATAGTATGCACATGCATATATATATTTTTTAAAGGTAGCAGGATACCTTCCTCTAGGAAAGAAGCATGTTTCATACCTCTTGCCAACTTAAGTGCAAACCCCGTGAGCCCAGGCAGAGACCTGTGTGCCCCAGTGCTGTGGCATCTCAAGCAGGCACCTCTCACGCTTCTTTCACCACTTTTTCTCTCACAGCCTCAAGGTTTTGATGAGCTCATCACTTAACTTTGGACCTTTCATCTCCGAGTTCATGCGAGGGCCACGGGCTGCTTTGACTGGGCTTTTCTCTGAATGACTCTTTCTCTAGTGACTCACCTGTCCCTCAGTCTCCGGGAGCCCTCCCCAGCCCTCCCGTCAAACACCGCTTCTCACAGCGAGAGGGAAACAGCGACTTCCACCAAGCGGCCAGGCTTCAGGGCAGGGAGGAGGAAGTCCCATCACCTGCTGTTCTGCATTTGCACGGCAGAGAGGAACACTTCCCCAAAGCCCTACCAGTGCTCGTCCGCAACCAGCAAACTCCTTGCCTTCATCCTACACACTGCGCCTTCTGAGGCTCGGATCCTTCCAGGGGTTTCCTTGAAAACGGTCCTTGTGCCGATGTCAGGATGCCAAGGGAAGACAGGGCTCCCCACACACCGACATTTCTGGCCTTTGAGGGCAGCTTTACTACTTTGGGCTGGAGAACCAAATTTGGCTGGTCCCAGCTGGTCGCTTGAGAAGAGCCCACCAAGTAAGGCTTATACAACAACAAAACTATGTCAAAAAAATGGATTTTGGCCCTTCCAGTTGAAAAGCGGGCATCACAGATATGGAAGTTATGAGCATATAGTGAAGGCATTAGTTATAAAAACAAACCAGCTGTCAAGAAGAAGAAGGGGTCCCTGCACACAGTAGTGCCTGAAGCTGAAAACAGCTGTTTCAGCTGTCATGAGTCAGCATGTGCAGACAGACTAAATCCACCTGGGAAGAGGCAACCTCACCAGAGGAAGCAGCCCACTGCTGCTCGGGGAGCATTCACACACACCGCACCGCCAAGCAAACTGGATTTGTTACCATGGAAGAAGTCAACAGTGAGTAACAACTTCTCGCGGAGCGGCTAAGTGCAGAGAGATAGCAACGGTCCTGGAACAGCCAGCTCGAATCAGCCGAGAGGCCATGAGGAGTAACATCCTGACAACACACAGAACAGAGGTGGTGAGACAGCTTCAGGAAAGGTTTGTCATGTCTTGAGCCAGAAAAGAAGAAAGCAAGACCCAACCTCAAGAGACCGTGCACTGACTGAAACGAGTTGAAAAAGGCATCTCCCGCCCCAGCACAGAAAGGCTGGAAATGCCCACCGGGGAGTGCAGGAAAAGGAAAGCTGGGAACTGGGCTGGGAAGTGGAGCTGCAGCGCTTGAACCCAGAGCAGACCCATTTGGCTCAGTGCGAGGAATGCACAGAGCTTTGGCACCTGAGCATCAGTCCCAGCTGTGAAGGAGGCACCAAATAAGGGAAGGATTCTGGAGCGGTGACTCCTGGGGAAAAAGCGTTTCAAGTTAAAAATTGTTACTTCAGGTTTGGAAGTAAATTTCAGGATCTGGTCTTTATCAAGCGAGGCAAACTTTCTTCAACATCAGCAAAGCATCTGCAGAGCAGAAAGCGATGTCAGAGTCAAAATAGGCTGCAAGAGACAAGTCCATTAATCAAGAGACCAGATGCAAAACTGCCTGCAACAAAATGCGCCGTCTCCACTGGAGTGGAAGGGACTGGAGCACAGCGGGACGTTCTCCCGAGTCTAGGGGTCTCCTCAGTGACAAGGGGTTGGGATACAGACCACAGAGCCACATAGCTCCGCTCCAAAACACGTATCACACTCTTCCCAAATATTTTCAGGGTTTCTTGGGCAGCCAGGCTTTTCCAGGCACAGCTTCCTTGCTGAGAACCGCATGAAATAACATCCAGGCACCCAAACCATGCCATACTCTCACTCCCAGCTCAAGGGCTAGATATACCACATTAATTATTAAGATTATTCCTCTCTTCTGCCGGCAGCTCCTTTACACCACCCAGTCCAAGAGCCGCAGTGAGCCCGGTACCTCCCCTGGGGACAGCCTTACAAATACAAGCCTCAGCTTTTATCCCTCACCATCCCAAACTTGCAGGGCCCAGCTCTGCCTGGAGTTTTCCAGGGCAGTATCTCACTGGAATAAAACTGAGCAAAAATGCAGAGCTTCCCAAAAAGCCCAAGACGCTGCAGTGGGCTCGACTGGCGAGAAACCAGGAGGAGGTTCTTGCTGTTACAGGTGCAACTGCAACAAAGTGCTGGTAGAGAGTGCATTGGGCAAATGGCTACTTCCATAAAGGAAATAAGACAAAAGGGCTATTAAGATTGTCTGGCATTTTTGTGGTATTTACAAGACACCCACAGAGCTGTGGGCAAATTCCAGCTGGGCTAATTACTATCGCCATTCCTCTTCATACACCACCTGCAACCACAAATGGATACTGAGCTCGCCTTGGCCACCCTCTTGCCACGTGTCCTAGTGCAGGTTTCTGTTTAGCAGTCGCAATGTCCTGCCCTGAAACAGATTCATTTCTGTAGCGTTAGAAGCAATTCCGGTGAGAATCCTGACACTGAGCATCAGTCACTGCATGAACGTAAAATCCAATTTGCTATGACATGGAAGAAAGAGGGAACCCTGACGTATTGTGGCCTTGAGGCATAGAAAATCCATTTCCAGGTAAAGAGACCTTTAGATGCTCCTGCAGCTTCCTGATCTTCTGAGCTACAGCAGCTCCAGGACATATCTCATAGCTGTAAGAGTTGCAAGTCAGTAACCCAGCAACTGAAGAAGAGGCATTTAGGAAGTTCCCCCAGCAAAACAAATGAGCTTTCGATTATTCCCTTCATCATTGCAGGGAGCAGGTGAGATGAGAAAGATAGGCAAGAAAATGACGTGCTTTTGTAATGTAAAAAAAAAAATCAAGCAGTGGTAACTTCACTGGCTCCAAAACAAGCATCTGACCTATAAACAATTTTAACGTTATTTAATAATGAATTTACTAGCAGAACTTTCAACTTCAGGAAAAGAGGTCAAATAGAATATTTATACGGAGGTTATTTCCTTTTCAATCAAACCTGTATCTAAGTTTGCTTTCTATAAATTAGTAACACGCAGCATCCTTGAAGGAAAATACGTTACCATCAAATACGTTAAAAACTGATTAACTAATCTCTTAAAAAGCAGCGTTCTTCTGCGACCCACACTAAACTGGGTGGAAAGAGGTTGGTAGAGGCTCACTAGCAACATCTTTAAGCGATGATCTGAAAGCAAATTCTGCTGTCAAGCTGCCATAAAGACGACCCGAGCGTTAAGTAGCGATGGCTACAGAGCGTTCACACAAAGGTTGTTCTAATCGCTTCCAAATCTGGGGGTTTCCAGCATCAAATGTCACGTTACGCATCTGGGATCATGTAAAATTAAATCCCTGGGAGACCGTGCCCGAGGCAGCTTCTCCAGAAAGGCTCCAGGGACTACAGAGGCCAAATTCCCAACTCAAGGTCCAGTAAGAATGGGTTAACGCATCCCTTAAGACATAAAAGCAGGGGGCAGGCACCGGGCAGCAGAGTTACATCTATATACGGCACTGGCGAGGCTGACACTGAAATACTGCGTCCAGTTCCAGTGCCCTTTTGAAAAGGATGCTGAAAAAAACATCTGGAAAGGTTCCAAAAAACCAGCCATAAAAAATGATTCAAAGGCTAGAAAGCATGTCTTGCAGTGAAAGAAAAAAACAACCCTAACAAAAACCCCAACTTTAAAAGGGCTCGATCTGCTTAGTGTATCAAAAATATGACCAGGAGGCGATTTGATTGCAGGGTGCAAAGTGCCCTCAAAGGTACTTAAGGGCTCTTTTAGACTTCACGGGATAGCAAAGCCCAAGAACAAACTGGAAACGTTTAGTCTGGAAATAAGGTATAAGTGTTTCAGAACCAGCGCAATCATCACTGGAATGAACTCCCCAGGAAAAGGGTGGATTCTCAAGGTTGGATGTCTTTCTGGAAGTTTTGCTTTAGCCAAACACAAGTTATTTGGCTTCAGACAGGAGTAGCAGGGTGAAATTTAAGGACCTGTGATATACAGGAGATCAGACCGGATGATCTAATGGTCCCTGCTGGCCATAAACTCTATGAATCTATGCAAACATGCCAGAGAGCCCTCAGCTGAGATATCAAGTTTTAACTTTCAACACAAAACTTTTCACAAATTGGCTCTGGTGCTGCAGGTCGTTCAGGATACAAGCTCAGCTCTTCAAGGCTGCATCTGGTTAAGCACTGGAAGGGAGATGACCCAGGGAGAGCTGTTCTTTGTCCAGCAGGTAAAGGAGGAGGCCACGTACTGAAGCAGCCTCAAGAAGCAAAAAGCAGCTCAGGCTCAAGCACATACTGTTTGCCAGGAGTAAACAGCGTACCCTTCCTGCGATAGAAAAACCAACACCAAGAAACGTGTGATGAGTTCTGGTCATAAGAGATCTCCTGTCGACGTAGCTCGGGGTGTTGTCAGCCTTCTTCACTACCCCGGAGGAAATTATTTGTGGGTTTAAAGCACGAAGGAGAGAGATAACATGAGAAATTAAGAAAGGTGAAGACTGCAGAGATCTAACCCTGAAAGGCTTAGGATGGAGTTAGGCCAACGGAGAAGACATTTGGACAACAGGCTGAGCAGAGATGGAGCCTTGCAGGAGGATGAGAGCATGATCGCACGCGATCCTCACGCTCCTGCTCTCTGGCAGGGTTAACGGCAGCCGCTCACAGCCAGCCCGTGCCCCACATTCCCAAAACCTGGAGGTAGTTGTCCCCTCAGCTGCATTTCCAGAGCCTTCACTTCCACCTGAGTAGTGTTAACACAGGGCATGAGGGCATCTCCCTCTCCAGTTTGAATCACGCAGCAATGAAATCTGCTGGGGAGGAAGAGTAGAGCCAAGGACAGAGGAAATGACACAGATTCCAGCAGGTTCCACTCCCTGATCCTCCGGAAGGAAGTTTCTTTCCTAATACCCACCTCCACAGTGGACACGAAGCCCGTCTGGAAATGGCTCATTCAACACTGAAGAGAAACAAACATTCCCCATGGCAGGATTAAGAAGTTTGGCTCTGGAATATGAGATGCCCATCCCAAAAAGCGTACAACAGACAGCAGAAAAAGTTGGCGTGGGCCAAGTGCAGACAAAGATCAAGGTTAGACTAACACAAAAAAAAAAACCCCAACAAAAAAAAAACCTCAAGAGAAATCACTGTCTACAGCCTTCACCCTGCTCAGAGAAATTTCCCAAGCCTGCTATTAGGTATTTTACTTCCTTTAAGAATACTGCCAGGACTGGCAGTAGAGATGTGTGAAGTGCAAGCTCTCCCTTCCCCAAATCACCCTGCAGTGCCTGGATCATCAAACCCGCTGCCACGAGCAAGGGCTAAATGTGCAGCAGCAGGAGCAGGGTTTGGTTACACACAAATCCCTGGCTGATCAGCACCAGCAGGAGAGGAAATGAGGAAAGAGTGACTGACAGGGAAAGGCGGTTTCTGGATGATTGTACTTGGGTTTTAGAGTAGGAGAAGCTTGTTGGAACTTGAAGTCTCACCCCCCAGCCCTACACCACAGCCTCTCTGAGTGCTGGGATATAGCAAAGCCCCTCACACAGGCATAAGTCATCCTCGTAGTGCTCCCACCTCTGATCCACCACGATACTTCTACACACATTAGCACCAGATGCCTGTTACCGGAAGGAGAACATGTTGGTGCCTCTCCCGTTCAAGTAACATTAGTCCCTGCCTTGTTCTTCACCGTTAAATAAATCCACCAACACGGGCTAAGGAAAAAATTAAAAAAATTAAAAAAAATAAAAATCAACACCAACTTCTGGAAAGTCTCACCAATATCTTAGCCTTCGCTTTCTGGGTAGTGACAAAAGGTCAAGCTGCGCTGGAAAGCAACACGTGGGTTCTACACGACATGCGTGCACAGGCTAAATCAGTAACCAGGCTCTGCGAGCTCGGCCGAGCTCCGGGAGCTTTAGCGGAGGGGCCCTGAGCCTCCACGGAAGATCACGAGCCCAGACAAGGTGTGAGAGCATTTCTCATTGGATTGCTAATGCAGGAACTGCAGCTGAGAAGGTTGATTGCTTTTCTTTTTTTACTTTAAAATGCTGATAATAAAAAAAAAAAACCCAAAGAGCTTATTAAAACAGCGCAGGGAGGGTGCACAAGTGGCAGGCAAGAAAAAAAAGAAGCCAGTGCTAAGCTGCATGGCTAAATGTCACGTCTCAAACCCAGAGAGGCTAGAAGTGTGGTTTTAGTGTTTAACCAGTTTCAACTGCAGCCTGGCACTCTTTTACTTCCTCAGCAGAGAAGTCTTCTCACTGCTAGGGGGAAAGAAACCAACCTTACCACGCGAAACCAAACGGCTAGAGTAAAAATAAAGCCCCAGGGTGGTTTGGTGACCGAGGTCACATTGGGAGGTGGCGGGGTTGCAGGCTGGGCTAAGCACTCAGAAATATTCATGCTGCCAACCGAGAAAGAGATTACAGAAAAGGAGGTAGGGCAGAGAATTAACACGAGTCCAGCAGTAAAGAGGCTGAGAAGGCTCTTTCACACGCCACCAGCTCCCCCATGCTCAAAACAGTTTGTAAACCGTTTCCTAAACACAAAGGAAAAAAAACCCCAGACCTAGTCCTGACCTCCACAAATGAGTAACCAAACCCAACAGCTTCCTGCAAGCTTGCAGGAGTGAGGGAAGGAGACTGCCCGGGGGCAGGACAGAGGGAATTCCAGGTTTCTCCCTCTCAAATTCTGCTTCAGGCACACAAAAAAAAATAATCAAGGATGCAACACCTCTTCCTGATTTTTCATGTGGGTGGTGGATAAAGGAAAGAAATGAGAGGGGCAACCTCTAGCTGATTGCTAGTACCCAGCATTGCTCTCCTCGCCCCGAGAGATTCTCTGCTTGTTTTTGTGCCACAGGGGAGGCTCAGCAGTGGCTTCCACTGCAAAGGTGTGGGTCAAACACAAGCACTACCTTCCCTTAACAGCGAGGGCAGACCATAATGTAACAGAGACCACAGACAGGATCACTCAACGTCAAATACTAGAGAACACCCAACCATAGGGGTGACAGACTTCCTGACTTAACACAACCACCTTCCTGCAACGCGGTGCTGACGGCAGCCTGATCCAAGGCCATGCTGTAAGACCTTGTGTATACCCCGCTACCGGCTCGGGCACTGAGAAAAACCAAGGGGACACTCCCTTGCGCATCCCAGCCCTTTGGGGACACACCTACGTCACCGCTCTGCTGTGGCTCAGATGGTTAACAGGCGTGAGAAATGGCTTCAGCAGAAAAGCCTGCTGGGCATCTCCAGTGGTGGTTTCCGTTCCCTCCGCTCTCTGCACAGGCATAGGGTGTTGGGTAAAAAAAACAAACCAAAACAACCATAACCCTAAAAGCAAGCAAGAGTCAGCACGGGCTTCCAGGGCATTGTGTGCAGCCTGTAGGGTTACCTTTTTGGGGAGTCAGGTCCCAACAGCAAGGAGAAGGTGGGTGTGACTGCGCTTTCACAACACCCATCTAAACCAGCAGCGCAGCCTCGGCTGCCTGGACTTATTTTCCAGATTAGAGGCTCCTAAAAAAAGGACCCTGCTGAGCATTTCACCCACCTGACACCATGAAGGCAGTAAATGAGAAAACCCTGTACTTCAGCCAGCAGGGATTACTAAGAGTCTGCACAGAAGAGGAAAGATCAAGCCTCATCTTCCGAGAAGAAGCACCCAGCCACGCTGGCAGTGCGGAAAAATGCTCCAGGCAGCAGACTCGGGGGCAGACACCCCCAAAACCATGAGTTTCCCAAGCAGCTTCTTATCCACCCATCTGCATGGAAGAACAGCCATCGCTATGGCGATACATCATTTCCAGCTCTGCCTGTCGCTTATTTCTAGTCGCGTGTAATGGAAAAGAGTCACGGGGTAGGAAAGAGCTGAGCGTGAGGGAGCCGCTCCGAGCCGAACAGGTGGGTTCCTCGGTGGTATGTTCACGCCAGCAAAGTTGGGTTACGCTCACAGATACTCAGCTCACACACCACAACTACCTTTTAACAAACCAGATGCTCCGAGGACCGCGGGGAGTGACAAAAAGGCAACCCCAACTCTGAATACAGGTCGCTACCAACCCCTCCCCACCCCCGGTGTGTGACTGGCCCAAGCAGAGAACAGGCTGATGGAGCAAATTGGCCAAGAAAGCCCCAGCACAACTGCTACTAGACTAATGTGAGGTTTTATCCCACTGCTCCCTAGAAACACCCCTCTCCAGATGCAGAGCCCCAGACACAGCTCCCCCCAGAGGGAAAACTCCACCGAGTGAAAGCAGCCAGGAGAGAAGGAGCCAGCCCAGTCACCCCAGTGGCTGCTGCCCAAGAGGAACATGTGCAGAAGGAAAAACGGATGTGAAACATACAGAAGCTGACGAAGAGTGACCCTTTTTTGCTAAGGCCACACAGTCTCTGTTGGGGTAGCCCAAAAGTGCCTTCTCCAGCCTTGGATCACAGCTGGACTGCAGAAGTGTAAGTGGACACAGCCTCGTGGCGCACAGGTGAGGCAGGCAAAGTTAGAAATAAAGCTAAGAAGAAGAACTGAGAAAGACAGAGGTGAGAATCCTTGGAGATGCCTTATCTCAGAAAGAAACAAATCAGAGCAAGTTGTGCAGATAGTCCCTAACTGGGCAGGTGGGAACTTCAGTGAGCTGAATCCTGGCCTAGAGGGAAACAAGCAGGACAGGTCTCACAACCTCTGCTGCTTTGTGAGACAGCCCAGAGGAGCAGCTTCAGAGAACCATTTCCCTGCGTGTGTGGCACTCATCTGATTTTTCTAAGACTTGAGAGATGAAAGGGGGTCCAAAAAGACCCACTACTCACCTGAAAATACAAAAAAGCACCCAAAGATACACACTGCTCCAACATTGCCACTCTGCCCCCTGGTACTTACACCCGTTACCAACACCTGAACATATCATAAGAGTCCAAAGAAGAGCACAGCAGGCAATAAAGAAGAAACACAAAAGTGAGAAACCTTCTATATTCAGCCTATTGGAAGAACTTTGTCCTCTTGGTTTTGGTAGGCCTTCCTGGTAGTATTTACTGCTCACTTGTGGAAATCCTGATGTACTGCCCATACTCCCTGCTGCTGAGGAGAAAGGCTGTGTGAAGACATGGAGGTCAAAACCTGCTCTGAACTTCAGAGAGAATGATTTCCCTGCAGTTGCTCTGCTGTCACAAAGGGGTTGTTGCTCCATGGGCACCAAGCACCAGGAAAATGCAGCAATTCTGTCCCTCACCAGCAGGCTGGGGGAAAATGGAAAGGTTCTTGCAGCCGACACACAGGGCTGAGACAGCAGATCTTGACATTGGCCTTTGCTTCCCAAAGAGCTTTTTGGGTGGCCCTACAAGACTGACCTCTCGCAAAGAGACTTAATTCTTTAATGATGCTAAAGTATTCAGACATCTGGAGAGAAGTATTATTCAATTACTGTTGTGCCAAGGGAAAAACTCTCTTCCCCAGCCTTAGCTGGAGCTATGGAGTAATCTTTATTAGTGCATGCACGCCGCGTGATAACACAGGGAAGTATCTACTGCAGAGCACAGGCAGCAGGCATTAACAACTGTGGGAACCTTAACTCAGCATTTCCTGAGAGGGGTGATTAAAATCTCAAACTCAGTGTAATATTAACACTTTCTCAAGAGGCTGACAGCACGTTTGCCCTGTTTACTTCACCAATTCACAGTCTGCGCACTAAGCTGCATACAGTACTATCAGATTTAGGATTGATAGAGACTCATGGCAAATGAAACCAGCGGCAGAGAAGAAATGGCAGAGACTCAGCTCTTCAGCTCACTCTGTCCTGTCCAGCTGTTTTTTTTTAAAAAAAAGCAATACAGCTGCTCATTGGTTCAGCCTTCTTGTTTGCATTTCTTATTGGAATCCCACACAAAGTGATCTGATATTTTCAGATAAGCAGGGGCACCGGGTCAGCCTGGACTCTCCTGCCACTGCACACCTGCAAACTTGCAAGGTATATCAGACCACAGAGAACTGCCACTCACAGAATGAAAACCCAAAACTCTGCAGGCGCAACTGACAACACCCTAAGCACAAAACAGCCAGGCTGTGACTCAAACGCTTCTCCAGCTCACTCTGAAACCATCCCACGCCTTCTGTGCCAGCAGTGCCAAATCCAGTTACCGCAGAAGGGGCAAAAGGAGATGCAGCCCCTCAGTGTGGACAGATGGTTTGTTCTTCCAGTTCTGCATCTTCCTAGAAAACACCACGTAGCAAACTGTGGAAGAAGCAGCTATGCCAAACCTCCAGCTAAACACACAGGGCCTGAGGCAAATTGCCAGCTCTGCATGCCACCTTCCCGTGTGTCACAGCAGCAGAGCTGGCCTTCTGCAGAGTCGCCATCATGTTTTACTAGCTCCATACAGCTGGTTCCTAACCCTAAAATGAAGTAATGATGCTTGTGTCTCTGTACAGGGCCACAGGAGGAAAAATAAAGTCAGCACTGAGAAGCGACGCAGGAGCATGTGCTGAGCAGACTCTCTGCTCGCTGATGGGGACAGCGTAACGAGCAGGGAGTAATTGTTCAGCACCTCCCTCCCACCACATAAGCTGGCACCCAACCGCCTGCACAGTGAAGAAAAGGACCACTGAGGACAGAAAACATCTCAATTTCTTGTCACCTGCGAAACAGCCGGCATCTCCACAGTAAAACCACCAGCCACATTTGGCTTGGGCTGGGTTTGAACCGACAGCCTCCATTTGAAAGGCAGAAGGAGCCTCTTCTCCCACCCTTCCGCCCAGTATGTGTCCAGAGCTGTTAGAGTCTATACTTGCGGTGTTACATCTGCCTCTGGAAGCTGAACATTTTCCCCTTCTACCCTTCTCTGGCCCAGAAACAGCTGCTTTAAAGACTGATGCCCAAGAAGTTTCCTGCAGAGCACAGCTCTCAGTATAAACGAAAGAAGACAGCTTAGCTCAGCTTTTTCAAGGGCTAAAGCTGGCACAGATACCAAGGTGGCGATGATATAGTTTAGACTCATTTCCCCCAAACGACACGTAAGCACTGGCACCTATTCCTTGGGAGAAGAGCTGGGTGGGGGACATGGGGCAGAGGCGCTGCCAGGATGCTGGACGCTGCCTGTCCCTGGTGCAAGCAGGGCCCTTCCGAGGCCAAACAGTGCCACACAGTGGCAACACTCGGGCTGCTCCACTCCTTTCCAGAGAAGGAGATGCAAACCACCCCGAGATGCAGCAAGGAAGAGTGGTGTAGGAGGCTCTAGCTTCAAGGAGCAAGGAGTCCAGGGCTTCCAGAGAAGCTGCTGTCTTTATCCAGCCCACAGCTTCACAGCCCGGGAGCTTTGGAAGCGACACAGATTTAAGGTTTCCTTTTCATCGGGTTATTTTGGTGAGGTGGCCACGGCACAGTCCCACAAGCAGTTGTGCTGACACAAGTGGAGCGGCTGCACTCCAGTAGGCCCAGGCAGCCCCAGTACAAATATTCCAGCTGCCAAAAGCAGCAGTGCCCGAACCTGTGCCCTCACCTCCCCCTGGCCCTTTCACCACTGAATTTCTGATCATGCGGCCTCTCAGCACAAGCGGGGAAAGCTTTCCACGAGCCAACATTTCAAACAGATGAAGAAATCGAGGCTAACGGTAGGAATCAGCCACCCAATCTGTAGAGGCATTGCCAGCAACCTGCACTTCAGAGAGCACAGCCCCCCAGAGGGCAAGCTCAAGCGAACAGTGTGGTGCTATAAACAAATAGACGTCGCTGCCCCCCACTTTGCTAGAGGTTACACGTGGGAGCGCCGCAACAGAGCGACTCCCAGCACCTCAAAACCACTCACAGCATCTCCTGTCAAAGCATCTTCATCAATGATTTATGGAGAGGCTTAAGCTTGGCACGGTCCTTTCAATGATGCTGAGGAAGCAAAGGTTTCCAGAAGAGAAGCTGAGGAGAGGGAAAACAACCAAGGGCAGTAATGTCTTAAAAATGCTGCAGCTCTGTCTGTGCCAGAGCTTATCTTTCAAAGCTCCAAGACTTCACCCCAGTTCCACCCAGCTGAAGTCACAAACTAGTTATAAAAGTGCAATCGTATCTGCAAAGCTCTGGGCCCCGCTGTCTGCGGAGAAGGTCTTCCCAGTTCTCCTAAACTCACATCCTTAACAGCCATTTTAGGACAGGCAGCCCAGAGCTCCCTGGCAAGTTCTCTCGCGAGCCACGTGCCAAAGCAGCGCAAGGATTCCTGGAGGATGAGCTCCCAACCACCACTGCCTTTGCCTGCATTCCTGTGCCCGACGAACAGAGCTCACTCGGGCTCCTCCTGCAAGGTACAGAACTCAAACAGATTCAGGAGAGATATCCTCAGTCGCTTATTTTTTCATCCTTGCAAAAGAAAGGCACCGGTCCAGCCTCTCAGCGGAGAAAGCAATGCAAATATGACACCTACACTGGAAATTAAAGCCACGGTTTTCACGTTCCCAGTGCAAAGCTCCGATCACCTGGCACTGGGACAAGTGACCCACTTCCAGAACAAGCCTCGGAGCTTACAGGGTCACCCTTAACCTTCAGCATCTGACCTCATTTCCCACCGGCAGCCTCACCCAAGCCAGAGCCCTCAGCAGAGGCATTTTACAGCATCTTCTGCTTGTGCCTCTCCTATTCTGTATCAGCCACGCCAGCGCACGCTGCCAAGAAATGGATGGTAACAACATGCCTTAAACATGAGAGGCACGAGGTCACCAGCTCCTCAGCCTGACCCAGGCACAGCTCCCATAGGGGAAGCCAAAACGCTGGAAAATTTAGCAACAGGAAAGCAAAACAGATCCAGTGTCATTCCACTGCATTCCAAACACATGACACCAAAGCCAACTGCTGCCTCCTGCAGTACTCACGTCGCTGGGGCTGAGGTTCCCAAGACTGTTGTCCTGCTCAGAATCCTTGCTGAATTCGTGGCCCTGGGAGGAGCGGGGGTGGGAAGGATGGATCCAGATCTCCAGCCGCGTGGCATCATCTTCAACTTGTCGCAACGTGGACTTCTTGCTCTTCCCCCGGCGGCTGGGGCTCAGATCCAGCACCTGATGTTTCCTCTGCTCCATCTGCTCAGCCTGGGCAGACACCACAGATTCAGATCAGCCAGGGATCAAAGTTCAGGAAAAGTATATCATTTTATTTATGTGGACAAATTAGTGCTTCCCCCTGCTTCAGAACCACAACAACTCCCTGACAGGTCCAGAATTTGGTTTCTGACACTACAGGACACCACTGGTGAGAGGTTTTCAACTCCAACTGCCCTGGGGCAAGAAAAAGCTGCGTCCAGTCCTAGTGTGTGACAGCCAGTGTGCTGTATCTTTGACTTGGGGTGACCCTCTGGGGCACAAAGGGCCTGCAGTCCCACTTGTCCACCCCTATAAGTGTGGGACACTGCTGGGATAAGGCAATGATCACGCTGCAAACCACAGCAACCTACAGCTCTTGCTGAGTTTGGCTGTTTTACAGCTTGTGACCCAGAATTGAGAGATTCAGCTGCCCAAACAACCCCAAAAGCAAGAGAGGAGGGGCAGGAAACGACACCACCGTTCCAAAGGCTGTGTCTTTCATCTGACTCCCCACGAGGGAATTTGCTAGAAGTTGAGAAGTGATAGCTTCCAAGTCCAAAAGCAACACCATCACCCTTGTCTCTGGATCCCAGCTCTCCCACGGGGGCAGCTGCAGGATCCCACAGCCCAGCTCCAAGACTCACCTTGCGTTTTGTCTCTTCGAACAGACTCATGAGGCTCTCCTTGGCTGTGAGGATGGGGTTGCTGGCTGCCAGACTGCGCATGTAATAGTAGACAGCATCCAGCTTTCTCCTCTGCAAAAACACAACTCAACTCAGAGCTGCCACTCATTCTGGGGCATCTGGGGCCAAGCCCCCACATATTTCGCCTCCCCCATTCTTCAATACACACACCCTCTCCCTCTACACTGCCTAGGACAGACAGATGTGCCAAAAAGCAGTCTTTATGCTACCAAGATACACAGATGTGTAGGGTTTTGCCCACATGCTGCTAGCCTTATAGGCCACAGGACACTTCAGTGCTCCAAGCCCCACACTGGGAGTCAGAAAAGTCATTCCCAGCCACGAAGGAAATCCTCTTCTGAACCCTGCAGTTTTAACTGAAACCTAAGGAAGTCATGTGAGGGCGTCACTTAGACCAGTGCCCACGGGTTCAATGAAGACATGGCAAACAGAAGCAGCATCCTCATGACGCCACAGTCTTGAGCACAAAGAAAAAATGCAAAAGTTCAAACACAACCCAGTTTTAAAACATCTGCTCTCTCAACAGCCCACAGAACAGTCCCCCAAAATGCCAATAGCCTGAGGCAGTAGTGTGTATCTAACAAAGCTGCCTGAGGCCACAGCAGCTGGAACCCACACAGCCATCAGCTTTTTTCTTAAAAAAAAAAACAACAACCAAACACACACACACATCTGGGAGCACTGCCCTAAACAATGCCTTTCTCCAGCAGATGGAATCTCACAGCCATCCCAGAGGCTCTCCCTGCGCTCGCTACATCTGTGTGTGAGAAGCACCTTACCGTGTAGATGGCCAGAAGCGCCAGCTGGTTGTATGGGCGGCCATTTTTGGGAGCAATTTGCTGAGCCTTCAGGTACCAGCTGAGATAGGGAAAAACCAGAGAGAAGGAGTTACTGAAAGGACATCAAAAGCTGCATTCCTTGCTGTTAAAGGCACAGAATTCCCCTTGAAGAGAATTGGCAGTCCCATGATCAACAGGCCCCTTGCACAAGTGCCCTCTGCCTGCAAGAGCGCGCACAGGTAATGAGACTAGACCCAGCCTGGGGAGGCAGATGGGGCACAGGACAAGAGACAGGACAGAAACAACTGCAGGAGGAAAAGTTCTTGGCTGAGTCTGAAGCCAGACCTAGCAAACGCTGTCCCCCATGCAGCCTCAGGCAGGGACAACAGGCTATTCAGGGAACATTTCTCCCTCAGTCCTCTGCGTAGCTGGAACCAAACTCCTCTTGTCGCTTAGCTCGTTGCCAAAATTTTCAAGATACTTAATCATGCCAAGAGAAGAGGCACCCGTTCAGTGGCAGTCCATTCATACCTCCGTTGTCCTATTTTCCCTCAATTGTATTGTCCAACCCCCAGCTTATATCATGTCACACACAAATCCAGCAACTCTCCAGACACTTCATGAACCCACTAAGTTCCCCCCAGGCTCCCTGAGATACCAGCATTCTCCATGACATCCACAGACCCCTACCCGAACAGCTTTCCCTGCCCTGTCCTCCTAACATCCAGCAATTCCAGGGCTCCATCTCCCATGCTGTGCTCAACCCCCGACACCAGTCCTTGTTCAAGCGACAGAAAGCAACAAGTACCAGTCAGAACATATGGACACACATGGAAACCTCTCCTGGCTGCAAAGCTACCAGAAAATACAACAGCCTTTCTGCCAGCCTCAATGGCACAAACCCTCCCTGCTGCAGGATCAGCACAGGACAACTGCCACACTAGATGGCTGGATCTGCTGGCTCGCTCTCTGGGACAGCGGAACGGTCTAGGACACATCTTTCAGCTTCACAGAACCACAATACAATATAAAGGTGAGGAAAGACTTCTTTGGCTAGAGGCAAGTTAAAGCTTGAAATAAGATACATCCCTTGTAGAGAGAGGAAGAGCCATGCTCAGTGCTGCAGCAAAGAACACAATACCTGCGTGCCTTTCCGTAGTTTGCGGTGTCATTTGCTTGTTCTCTGTATCGGCAAATGTCCCCTTGACAAATCATACACCTCTGAGCGCTGATCAGTGCGTATTTCACCTGGAAAGAAGCATTCAGTGCATCACGTGGGATCTGCACAGCGTTGGTTCTCACCTGCAGAGCAGCACAGGAGCTGCAGGGAGCCAAGAGGAGGTCACTGACACACTGAAGGTCTCACGAAAGGGCAGCAGAATGAAATGACAAGGCTCCGTGGCACCGGCTCAGCATTTGTAGAGGCAAGCCAATCCCCTAAACACCTCCTCTCTTACAACAATGTCCCATCTCTCTCCAGAAAATAGTTGTTCAGTCCATGACCAATTTGAGGACAGCTGTTCAGCTAATGCATCTCTCTGGGAAAAGGAACTGGACTAAAATGTCCCTTCCCAGCTGTCCCTCGCACCTGCACTCACAGCTCAGGGCAACAGGCTGTCAAGTGTCAGGGAGGCAGTGCAACTGTTAGCTTTCCTTGTTTATTATCCTGGATTCCACAGGCAGAAATAAGAGCTGTTCAATATCTAAGGCAAAGTCAGGGTACCTTTGGACACTTCTTTCCCTTTATTAGCCCTGCTCACAGACCCCACACAAATAAAAAAAGAAAGCTGTTCTTCTGCAAAGGAAGCTGAGAAATGTTAATCCACCAGAGTGGGTTCAACAAGTTCTCTAACAGATTCCCTGCAAACATACTGACATCTGTTCAAAGTACAGCTGCCTACCTCTTGGCAAGGGCAGCACATGGAGTTCAGCATGTTGCCTATTATTAACAGGATGAGAAGTCTCCAGGAGGAAGCCAACCTACCATTTTCCTCAGAGGCTTGCTGCGGATGGCCATCCCATCCATATAGTCCTCTAGCTTGAACTGGTACGACACCTGCAGCTTCTGGAGTAGGCCATCAAAAAAAGAAGAGCCCTGCAAAACACACACAAGCTTGGATAGTACAATCTTTCTGATGACAAGTACAAAATTACCACACCATCCTTGCCACGTGCGAGGAAGAAGGTGCTTCTCCCTGAGGTTTGGGCTGTTTCTCTTCAGAAAAGAAGGAGGCTGGGGGAAAACCTCTCAGGTTTTCAAGACTGAGCTAGACACTATCAAGACAGACCCAATCCAGTGTTTCAGGAGTCCTGCTCTGAGGTGAACGTTGGACTAAAACCCTCCAGCAGACCCTTCCCACCAACCTACTTCTATAAAACACACCCTCTCAGATCCATCAGCCTACCTTCTGCAAAGAGTAAACCGAGCCCCAGAGTGTAGTAAATTTGATAAAGATGGCACAACACCTCCAGGAATACTTCTGTCTATTTCCACGTCAGGGCATTCATTCCATTTTAGCTTAAGTCAATTTCTGATTAACATAAACCACACCAAAACAAGCCTAGTTTAAACTATAACCAATTTAAACTGGACCTACACCTGCTCCACTAAACCATAACCTGTCTGAGCGTTCTCCTTGCACAAGGATGGCCTAAGGCACACAAAGGTATGAACAGGATTCAAGAAGGCTGGTTGCCCAGTCGCACCAGTCTAAACAGCAGCCAATCCCACCCAAAGGTTTAGGGATGTTTCTTACTTCTCACCTCATCCAGAAGCTGGAGGAGTTTGTTCCGAATTTCTTGGGCGTTTTCTCCCTGAGGGTCCTTGAGAAGCTGCCGGAATTTCTCAATCACCTGGTAAAATGCGTTCTTCCATAGCAGCTGGTCAACGTTCTGGGTATCGGAGAACTCGATATCCATCAGGATGCACCGTTCGTACAGCTGCAGCATCTCCACCCTACGGCGAAACACAACCAGCCATCAACACAACAGCAACTGCCCAGCGTGGGCCTGAGCTGCCAGGGAACATCTGCTGAGGCACCTGCTGCTTCTCAACCAGCCAGCACAAGATCTCAGCACCTCAGTACGCTACGGCAAATCAAACGCTCCCACATGTGTTCTTTTGTGTCCTCGAGCACAAAGTCTGGCTGTCACGAGGCAGGAACGAACACCAGGAGAACCAAAGGGGCAGGAGAGGTCTTGCTGTTAAATATGAACCCCACCTCCCCTTTCCATCCAACCAAAATACACGGCAGAAATAGAGACCCCGATTCCACAAAAATGAATGAGAGCTGGGAATGTCATACCTGAAGGAAATAAAGTCCCAGAAATCACATTTCCCTCACCAGCTACCTACAGCTTTGCCAGGATGCTGGAGAAGAATTCCTCCTCTAAATTTAATAAAATAGTTGCAGGCTAGAAAAACCTCCACAATACGTGGAGTTTATGGTAAAGGGAATACTTCAGCTGTTGCTGCCTTGGCAGCCTTATCCCTTACAATGTTTTGAGCCCTACAGAAAACAGTAAAAGGGCATAGATGGTAAAGCCTGGAGCAAAGCCAGGTGGCAACGCCTGGAAGAGCCTGACAGAGTAAGAGAAGGATGCTGGCGGGTTCCCATGCAGAGCATGGTTTGGGTGCCCTACCCCATGCAGTCCCCAAACCCTGCACACACACACACTTGGACAGCACAAACACCAAGATAGGCAGTATTTGCATCCAAAAGCCCCAACAGAGCTCCAGAGACAGACTAGCAGCACGCACTCACAGTCATGAGACACACCGAGACAGACGGACACTGCTGTCAGGGACAGGGCCAACCCTGCCTACATTGCCAGGGTCGGGTGGGCTTCACACAGGCCACAGCCACACTATGGCAGTCCTTCCTCTCCCTCCAGACAACAGTTCCGGGTGACCTCGACAGCTTGAGACACCTAAAATTTCCAGTGCTGCTTCAAGCACAGGCACATCCCACCCTGTGATCTACTGCACAAGGCCCCAAAACACAGAACGAGCCCTGAAATGAGCTCACCTGCTAGACTTGCTGCCAGTCAGCTCTGGAAATAAGTCCCCAGAGACAAGAAGGTCACAAATAAATGTGAAAGATGCCAAGGAGAAACTTACTACAGTCATATTAACTACCCTCCAGAGCACCAGCATCACCAAGCTACTCCCACTGAACCGCCGAGCGTCACAGCATTGAGTGGTGTCAAGAGCTAAACTGCCCGGCACTCAAAAGGCACTGTCACCATTACACAGGAACCCAAGCAAGACTTTGCAAGCACAAGGTGACAGTGGCCGCCCCTGAAGCTGACAATGTAAATCAGACAGGAGATAACTGAGGACAGGTAAGAAAGCAGAAGTCAGCCAGCAAATACTGAAAGCACACGAGAGCACATGGAACCGAGAGAGACCAGCTCCAGCAAGAGCAAAAAGAACCCGAGAGCGGGTGCTCGTCCTGCTCCCTCACATCCCTGAGATGCAGACAAGACATTCCAGAACCACAAGACACCACGGCTTAGCTCCTAGCCCAGGCAAATGGTATCTCCACCCCCAGTTTCCTTCCAATACCCACATGCCACAGGCACATGACGAACAGTCCCAGCACATCAAAAGCCAACAAGCCACTGCCCCATCTCCCAGTCTCTGAGACATCGATGTTTCCAGTACAGCAGATCACTAAGGAGACACTGTTCTCTGGATAACAGTTCTGGTAGCAGTTCCCCCTGGAAACGTCTCAGTCACACACCCCCCCTCCACAGCACGGCCACAAACCTCAGCTGGGCCATCTTCTCCAGCCCCTCCGGCCTGATGCGGTCTCTGGAAAGCAGGTTGCTGAGCTGCTGCTCCTGGTTCCCAGCCTCACGGAGGAGTTTGCTGAGCTCCTGCTGCTGCATGTTCCGCATCTGCTGCTCCATCTCGGGACTCAGAGGAGTCGGGGGGAGTGGGCCGCACAAGTACTGCCCCACCTGGCCAGGGTACCCAGGGTAATAGGCTCCTGGGTACACACCATTGCTTGGACCCATGGGATACTGCAGGGGATACCCACCGTACGGATACTGGGGGCCTTGACCAGAGGCACGAGGGTAATAATAAGGATTATCAGAGTTTTGGAATTTATAATAGGATGCCTGGACCTGGCGAGCTTCCCCCCAGGAGGTGGGGCTCACTTCATCGTCCGTGTCTAAGAAGTGAAGCTGAGTGGTCTGGCTCTTCAGGGCGGGTTTTTGGTCCGGGTTGTTGGGGTCCCACAGCCGGCGAGCGGTGCCACCTCGGCCCCTGTTTCGGGGGCCTTTACTCCCAGGCCCGCCGAGCAGGAGTCGGGGTCCAGGGTGACCAGGTTCAGGGGAGCCCGCGGTGCTGGCAGAGAGGTCTGTGTTAGCAGGCAGGAACAGAATCCCACGGCCCCTCCCTTGGGGTTCTCTGCTCTGGCTCCTCAACTCTGAAGTCTCTGAGTCATTGCAATTAACAAACGCCTTCGAGGGCTTTTTTTTATCTGTATCTGTCAGACTGATATCCCTGCTCATAGTCTTGCTGTCAAATGTGACTCGAAACGATCCCTTGACTTCCCTGCCATTGCTGCTCCATTCGCTCTCACTCCTAGAAGCTCGACTCTGCTCTGAACGCTTTTTCTTGTCCGAATTCCAGCTGGAGACGTATGTTTCTGCCTCGTCAATTCTGTCATCGTCCAAGGAGTCAGTGGAGGATGCAGAGAGCTGCTTCCTAGGACGTACTCTTTCTCTGGCACGCTCCTGCCGCCTCTCCACCCCATCCACGAGCGGGGCTCCATCTACACTGTTGTTGCTTCCAACTGAGCTTGTGCTGCAGGTGCGGTATCGGCTCCGCCGCTTGTCAGAGCGGGAATAGCGTTTGGTGGAGCCCAGCTTCCCCTGCATCACCTCATCGCTTGTTTTCCTTATCCTGTCACTTCGCTCTACTTTTTTTCCTTTTTCTCCCCTTGAAGCTTTCACTCCTTCCCCTGCCTGGCTCCCCTCTCTGCCCTCCTTGCTTGATTTGGTTTTCCTGTTATTGTCTTTTCCTGCACCTTTCTCAGTCTTTTCATCTCTCTCGACTTTCAGCTGCTCCATCTTACTGGTGACTTCCTCGGTAGCTGACCGTAGGGCCGGCTCTTTAGCAGCTGAATGCAGGCGTTTCCCAGGCTGATAGATCTGCTGGTCTGGCTTCTTGGTTCTCCTGGTGGTCTTGGCACACCACTCATCAGGAGCAGGCTGCTTGGACGAGTTCTCCTGGCTCTGAAGTCCACCTTTAGTCTCCGTCTCTTCGCTTTCCTGCGTAGGACCGTTCTGCTTGGAGCTGTCACCTTTACTAAAACCCTCCAGGACTGGAGCCTCTCCTCTCAAAGGGCCCTTGTCACTGGCACTCTCCTCCTCAGCTCTGCTCCTCTCTTTCTCTGAGGGCTCGGGCTTTGGCGGCACGAGTTTACTCCTCAGGCGGGAGAGGCCAGGCTTGTAAATCTCCAGGTCTGGGCGCCTGTTGTCTTTGCGATGCCTCGGCTCCTTCACTTCTTTCATGTTTTCTTGGGAGAAAAGGGAGAGAAGAAAGTTAGTCCCACCACAAACCAGCCAGGAACAAAAGAAAACAAAATACCACCTCTCAAATATTCAAGGAGAAATATTAAGTAAAGGCAAAGAGCCTTTATGAGGAAGCTTAATACCTTCAGGGCAGGTCCAAGAGAACAGATCTGAAATTCTCTGACAGGGCTTACAGGAAACGACAGAGCAAGAGAAGGAAATGAGAAAGTATAACAAAGCTGCTCAAATCCTTACGCCTGACTTAAAAAAACCCCATATGCCGCAACTGTTTTGCTTCAAAGAGCCAGCAAGCTGTGAAAGGGAGAGATAAAGCACGACGCACGACTTGAACACTCGTATGCAAGTATCAGACAAAAAGTTTTAGCATCACAGGCTTCAGCAGCAGCTGTTGGGGCCGGAGGAGCCTTCTCCAACAGCCCCCTGCTCTGCCAGCACAACGGTTTCAATCAAAGATGTATTTTTGCCTCTTGCTCGCGACCCAGTAACAATTCCCTGTTCCTCTCTGTAACTGTATTTTACACAAAAACTCACTAGAGAGCACAACCTGGACGATGTATAACTAGAGGTTCCACTAAGGCGGGCTGTTAACACGCCGTATTTCCTCAACTTTTACCTCCCGTCCGCACCAGCCCGCACCACCCAAGCGGGCCACCGCGACCAGGGGTCGGGCCCCAGTGGCGGCGGGAGGGTCCCGGTAGACCGCAGGGACCGACCTGACCCCAGGGCAGAGCCCCACCGGCTGCCACCGCCCTCCCTGGGCGGCCCCAGCTCCCCACGTTTGCGTGCTCTCACCCCGGCAACGACCGTGTCCGAGGAGACGCGGCAGCCCCCGCCGAGGGGCCCGGCCCACCCCCGGGCAGGTGCCGCTGAGGGGAGTTGGGGGGTGAAAGCCCAAGCACCGGCAGCAACCCCCCGACTCCCACCACCGCCCCACCTCTCCCCGCCACCTCCTCACCTTTCCCGGTGCGGGCCTGCGCCGCCACCATGTCCCGCAGCTCGGCGGCCGAGACGCGGACGCGCTCCAGCTCCTCCGCCATCNGGCCTGGCGGACGGCGGCCGCGCAGGGCCAAACAAGATGCGGCCGCGGTGCGCATGCGCGTTTGGCCGCTCCGCGCACATGGCGGCTCTGGCCGAGGTGAGGGCGGCGGAGAGGCGGCTGAACGGGCGGCTCCACCGAACGCCGCTGCTCACCAGCCGGGGCCTGGATCGCCTGGCCGGCCGGCGGCTGCTCTTCAAGTGCGAGCTCTTCCAGAGGACGGGCTCCTTCAAGGTGCGGGGGGATGGCGGTGCGACACAGCCCCTGGGGGCAAAGGTTGCTGCTTGTGATGGAGAAACTCACGTTCTGCTGGTACCCACCAGGGCAGACAGGGCTTCTGCCACCCTCGGAGGGTGGTGAGACACTGGAACAGGTTGCCCAGAGAAGCTGTGGATACCCCATCCCTGGAGGGGTTCAAGGCCAGGCTGGATGGCGTTTTGAGCAACCTGGTCTGGTGGGAGGTGTCCCTGCCCAGGGCAAGGGCTGGAACTGGGTGATCTTTAAGGACCCTTCCAACCCAAGCCATTGTATGAGTCTATAACATTCCCCCCAGGTCCTGGGCAGTGGCACTAATGGTGCTGCTCTCTCCTCCCAGATCCGTGGTGCCCTCAACGCCGTTAGGAGTCTCGTGGAGGAAAGCCAGAGGGCTGGAAAGAAGCTGCCACAGGCCGTTGTGACACACAGCAGTGGGAATCATGGCCAGGCGCTGGCCTGCGCTGCTCAGGCAGAAGGTAACACATAGCCCCAAGCTCCAGCTCTTTCCCAGAGAACAAGCCAGGCAGTGGAGGCAGCTCCAGCCACCCAGCTCTGTCCCCTCTGTCCCTCACCTGAGCCCACACAGACACATCACTCCTGCAGCTCTCTAAGTGACTGCTTGCAGCTTTTCAGCTTGTTGGTTTTGCCTCCTCTTTCATCACACAGGGATTCCCGCCTACGTCGTGGTGCCCTGGACAGCCCCGCGCTGCAAGCAAGATGCCATCCGCGCCTACGGTGCCACACTGGTGCCTTGCGAGCCCAGCGACAAGGTATGGCACATGGAGGTCAGCCAGGGACAGGGCCCAGCTGGGCTGAGAGATGACCATCTCCACCGTTTCCTTTAGTCCAGAGCAGAGACAGCAGCTCGCGTAGTCCAGGAGACAGGAGGAGTCATGGTGCACCCCAACCAGGAGCCGGCGGTGATCGCAGGGCAAGGCACCATTGCCCTGGAGGTGCTGGAGCAGGTGAGGGAAACACACAGTGGGGTGCAGCAAAAGAGGGGGTACCCGAGGTGCCAGAGGCACTCACGCTTCCTTTCTGCGCAGGCCCCCGAGGTGAACGCAGTGGTGGTTCCCGTGGGAGGCGGAGGAATGATCGCAGGAATAGCAGTTGCCATCAAGGTAGGCAACAGCTCGTGTGGGAAGCGACGGGCAGCAGCCTTTCTTCTTTAGACGCGGAGAGAAATCTCCGGTGCCTGGGGTCTGCGGGGCAGCAGCACGGCCTACACATGGCAAGAGCAGACAGGCACACCGAGTGGCTCCTCCTGCTCTCTGCAGGCTTTGAGACCAGACGTGAAAGTGTTCGCAGCCGAGCCACGCAACGCAGACGACTGTTACCAGTCTAAGGTGAGAGGGGAACTGACCCCCAACCTTCACCCGCCGGAGACCGTCGCGGACGCAGTTAAAACCAGCATCGGACCAAACACGTGGCCCATCATCAGGGATTTGGTTGATGACGTCGTGACAGTCTCGGAGGAAGAAATCAAGGTAAACGCTCCCCTGCTCCCTTCTCACGGTAGCTGCCAGCAGGCAGCTGCCTCCAGCCACCCTCTGCCCCTCCACTCTCAACCCCTCCGCTCTCCCAGGGCAGCACGGGCCCCCGCGCACAATCACAGCTGTGCAACACCCACGCTGTCTCCAGCTGGAAAGAAAGGGCTGGCGGAAGCTCTGCTCTGCCTTCCCAGAGAGATGTGCTCAGGCAGTGCCCTCCGCAGCCCCAGAGCAGCCTGTACTCGCTGCCGGGATGACAGCTGCTGCTCTGTCCCGACAGCGAGCGACGCGGCTGGTGTGGGAAAGGATGAAGCTGCTGATCGAGCCAACAGCGGGTGTGGGAGTGGCGGCCGTGCTCTCGGAGCAGTTCCAGGCGGTCCCCCGGGACGTGGAGAACGTTTGCATTGTGCTGTGCGGGGGAAACGTGGACCTGAGCTCCCTGACCTGGCTCACAGAGCTCCCTGGGGAAGCAGAATGAGAGCGGAGCCACGTCTCAAGTGGCAGAAACCTCACTCTGAGTTTGTACACTCTGGTTTTTGTGCGCCACTAAAAAAAACAGATAAATCCCAACCGCTTGCAAGTTTTTGTGGAGGGATAAGGGAAGCTGGTGTTGGTTTCTAGAGCACAGAACCACTTGGTTCCAAATCACAGGGTCACTACCGAGGGAGCCTGGAAGCAAAACGTGGCCTGTTCTCCCCCCCCAAGCCGCCCTGCTCTGGGCCAGACCTCCCGTCAGCTGCCCTCACTCACTCTGCCCAGCTGCTACTTCACCTTTCTTTCTCAGCATCACTAATAACTTCCAGGGAACTCCAACCCTTGATACAGCAAAACCCCCACCGCTACGGCAGGGCACAAGGAAAAGACACCAGCCCCAGTGGGGCCAAGGGGTTCCACGACAGAAGGGGTGCACACAGCCTCCCCCTTTGGCCTCCCCAGCCAGACACCACCAAGCCACAAGCACTTAAATGATTTTTTAAAACATTTTCCATTAAAATAAATAGCTGTATCTGGTACCTGAGCAGCAGCTGGTGAGACAGCCGCCCCTGTACAGACCCCAGCAGTAATACATCTGAGATATCAGTGCTGTCCTCGCTGTGCAGTGGCTGAGAGCAGCATCCAGGGAGCTAAGGCACAAACTGCATCAGCCACGCTGGAGACTTACTCCATTTCCACCTCCTGCACTGGCAGCGTGCTCTCACTCCTCACCCACGGCACGGGCTCTGGAACATGGGGGTCAAAAGTCCATTTAGGAAAAACGCGCTTGTAGAGGTTCAGCAACACCGTGTCCTGGGACTTGAGCTGTCCATCAAAGTGGCACTTCATGTGACCATGGGTCCCTAAGCAGAAAGCAGAAGAGGCCATTAGCTGTCTCTCCTGCCCAGGAGGGCCATATCCTGCCCAGCATGGCTGAGATAACTACAGAACCAAACCTACCTAATGGCTCCTTGATGTGTCCTCTACGACCCCACTTTGTCCTCAGCTCCACTGGCTTAAACCACATCACGTCCTCTGGAGATCAAAACACAAAAGACAGGTAAGAAACAGGCTTTGCTGCACCAACACAACTGCTCTCCCGAGGGCAGGAGCTCTGCTTCCTCATCCCCTCTTCCCACCACACACAGAGACAGGCTGTACCTCTGCTGAAGAACATGTATCGCACGACAGCCGTCTTGGTAAAGATCTTGAAAGGGTGGCCACTGAGCACCAGCCGTTTGATGATGATTCTGTCTGGGTCCACGGACAGCAGAGAACCCGTGGCAATGAGATCGTGCATTCCTGCGAGAAACAGTTGCTAATGCACTGGGGCAGCACCACAGAAGGTGCCTCCATCCCTCCTGTCCCCCACCACAACCCCCTTCCCCAAATGGTTCCAGGCCCAGAGCAACACCACAGCAGGGACAGACAAAGGTGCCAGTGATACTGGGGATGGAAATGCAATAATCTCCTCAGCATGAAGGGGACAGCTTTTTTTCAAGTCATGCTTTCTGGATAGATGCACTTGTAAGTGGGGCATGGGAACAGTATGCTAATATTTGTTTACCAGACACCACTTCCTCTGCACTTATCAACTTACCGTTATTTCTCTGTTTAAAAAGAAGCACCGAGGCAGGAGGGAAAGTGATGGGAGCATAAACAGTCACTACCAGAGCAGCATCCAGGCGCAGGAAACGCTCCAGCTTGTGCTTATCAGCTAGGACAGAACAACAATGGTCAGGTTCAGGCCAACAGCAGTCCTTGGAGCTCTGGGACACCCCATTGAGCTCGTTATTCCCTGGCCAACAGGCTCTTGTGCTTTAGGAAAGCAGGTGACAAACACCCCTCCTCTGCTGGCACAGACTATCTGGGAATGAAGGTGATCCTCAGAACTACCGGCTCATTGTGAGGAGCCCAACATCACCTTGCCTGGACCAATGAGCCACTTTTCTCAAGCCCTTCCACTCCCCACCATTTAATACCTCCCCTGGAAGCCTCAGAGCCTAGGAATGAGTCTTCAGAAGAGTCCTTCAGCCAGGTTCAGACACCACGGCTAAGACATCACAGGCTTCCTGCCCTGGCAACCCCAGCTCAAACTCCTGGCACACCCGTGCCCACCCCACCGGTCCCTCACAAACCTGAGGTGTGCTGGGAGAACAGGGGGGATGCTCGGAAGCGCCTGAACCCACAGTGAAAGATCAGCTCCTCCTTTGCCTTCACTGGCTCACTGTTGCTTGGATGCCGCCGCACCAGGAAATTCAATACAGACATCTGCAGGAGAGGCAGCACTGTGAGGGGGTGACAGCAAGGCTGGCAAATGGTGGCCAGAGCAGAAAACAGCTGGGGACAAAGCCCTTGACAATGGGCCACTGATCACCAATGCATAGACCTCAGCCAGGCTCAGACATTCTGGCAGCTTCAGCCTGCTCTGACCCCAAGGGAAGGTCCTACTTTGAAACTATGGGGAGTTTTAAGCCCAAACCCTCTGCAGCAAGAACCTCTCCACGCCGCACAGCCTGAAGGAATCGGACAAGGAGCTGCACACCTACAAGCTATCAGCAGGGCCATACTCAGTTACCTTTTGTTCATGGGGAAGCAGCGAGAACAGGACTAGGGGCTTCCCTTCTTTGAAGCTCTCCATTACAGAGACAGGGACATTGCAGACGTGAAGTGTAACGTACCAGCCAACCTGCCAAGAGAGGGTCAGTTTTGACTACTTCTCTCCACAGAAAAGTGGCAGAAGTAACATGTGCCTGGGTTAGAGAGGGAATCCAGGATAACAATATCAGCATGAAGCCATGAGTTCAGATAAGAACCAGCAGGCTGAAAAGATCCACTCAGCCACCCACCGTTCCTACTAGGAGTAAGGGAACACAGTAGGGAAAAAGATCAGCAAGAGAAACGGATGCTACCGAGGCTCCTTCAGTCTCCTCTTTCTCTATTTGCCGGAAGAGGTGCTTTCTGGTCCGGGAGAAGTCCTGGAACTGGAAAATCCTGGCATAATCCCTTGGGAGATTCTCTTTGGGGTCCCATGGAGAAGTCCGGAAGCTCTTCAGCCCCCTGTATTTCTGGAACCTGAAGGACAGGTAACAGAAAAGACAAACTACTTCACCAATCAAGGTGTGCAGCAGCAGCTTCTATGGTCTGCACGGACACACATCTTCAGAGAGGGCAAAGGGAGCAAAGTAATGTTAGCCCTCAGAAAACATCTTAGTGCAGAGAACTAAAAACAGCAGCCAAGCCCCCAAACAACCTCCCCTTGCATCAGGCCTCTGCCATCATTCTCCTTCTCCCAGGTCAGGACCCAGCTCTCCCTGCTACCCAGGCCCACCCATCACCTAGTGCCTCCCCTGGAAGCCTCAGAGCCTAAGATTTGTCTTCAGAAGAGTCCTTCAGCCAGGTTCAGACACCATGGCTAAGACATCACCGGCTTCCTGTCCTATCTCATCAAACCAGACAGAAGGGCACCATCCAGCTCCTCTCCCAAAGCATTCTGTTTCTTACCTGACTCTGGCAGGTACGTCACGTGGCGTGTCCACCTCATCAGGAAACATTTCATCCATTCTCTCCTGTTTGTATCTCTCCAGCATCTCTTCATCTTCCTCCACCTTCTCGTCATACTGGTCGTCCCGCAAGCACTCAGAAACGGTCATGGTCTCACATTCCTCCTCCGCAGGTTCCTCTTCCTCCTCACTGCTTTCCCCTTCCTGACACACAGGACAGCACAGAGCTTGTGAGCACACGCGCTCTGTCCATGTCCACGCAGCACAGCAAACCCTGTGTGTACTCACACTGTGTGAATCGTGAGCCAAGCTACACCACAAGGCCTCATTTTGGTATCTAACAGCCCAGGCGAGAGATTTAGCAATGGAAATCCAGGCAAGTCCTGGCTCTCTGTTGTGCCCTCACATGGAGCAAGCTGGAAGGACAGGATTGTCCTAGGATACACAGTAACACCTGAGAGGTCACCTTGTGAGTACCTGGGAAACTGCCTCTTCCATCATATCGTCATCGATGTCATCATCTTCATCATCTTCCCCATTGCCCTCTTCTTCATCATCCACAATCCAGGCAGCCTGGTACTTGGATGTGCCTTTGGGGACCTTCACCACCTTCCTGCTTGCCTTCAGAGAAGCTGTAGGATTTCCCACCAATAGTTAGCACAGGAACCATTCTCCTTTCCCTCAGCAACATTCACACCAGCAGAGCCAAGATCAACTCGAGACCAGTAGCGGTTTTCCAGCACAGAATTTGCCAGGGAAAAGGCAGCTAAAACGTAATCCTACCAAAAACCAGGCAAACCACACCACTTGCTAACCAGGTGATGGGACTAGGAATGGAAGTTCCAGACTCCCAACTAGCATATTTTTTCACAGCCATCCCAGTGACAGATGGTTTCTAACCTGTTTCTTAACAGGGACAAGGCAAAGGTACAGAAGTATTGCTGCTACTCACCCTCTGCTTCTTGCAGTTCTTCTTCAGTGGGCCACGTCTGTTCCCCTTCCATAGGATCAGGAACCACTTCTGATTGCAAAGACTCCTGCTTGTTTGGATCTGCCTTCATCAGGACCTTCACATCTTCCTCCATCTCATCGGTACCATTTACAGAGTCATCCTGAAAGGTAAGATCAGAGTTCCCAGCTGTAAATACACCAGCTAATAACTAAATAACAAGTAATTAAATAATAATAGTAAATAACTCCAGCTAGCAACCACTCTGAAGTGTAACTCCCTTCAGCATCACATTGTCATCATTTTGCTGTAACATAACATTTGTTACATGCCGCGTGCAAAGACTCTCTGCTCAGTGGCAGAACACAGCTCCACTGGCTCTTAAAAAAGCTCCCTTTGCCTCCCCTTAACCACATACACACAGTTATATTTTCCTGATAAAAGTTTAGAAACGTTGTGTTCTAACGAGACCGGCAAAACCCTGACCTCCCACGCACCTGTATCTCCATGTCCTGACTCCTCTTCTGTCCTTTAACCACTCGGGGGTTCAAAGAGAGAGGGTCAGGGGGTGCATCCACCTGGCTCATCTGGAAGTCTCCATGCCCCACAATATGCACCAGGCTGTTCACACCCAGGGTCTGTCCCCGGACAAAGCCAGACACCTTCAAGGTCCCAACCAGGTCACTTTCCTGACCAGGTACGAACTCGGCAGCGTAGGCGAGCAGGTGAGCCCGTCTGTCCCGAAAAGCGAGATGCCGCTGCTTCTGGGTGGCAAGGTGTCGCAGCAGCAGCGAGGACTCCTGCTCCGTGTTCACTGGGAAGAGCTTGGCCTCCGGAAAACGCTTCTCAATGGCTTTAGCCAGTTTCTTCCTGGCATCTATCCGTTTCTTAGGTGGCAAGTCAGTGCCCCCGGGGACCGCAAGAGCTACCAAGCAGGGCACAGAACAGAGTTCAGGGTGAAAACCTGTTCTGATACACCTTTTCCTAAGCATTAAAACAAACTTAGACACCAGTAACCCAAATAACCAAACAACAGATTCACACTCCATGTCACAAAGGCACTTTCAGCCATTCAAAAGAACAATCAGGACAGAAAAATCTATCTTTAGAGGTAATATTTTGACTATGGCAATAAGACCCAGGAACTGAACTGACCAGGAAAGCATCTGAATCCCTTTGCTCTGCTCACCTGAGTCACTATTACAACACTAAGAACCACCACACACCCACAAGTCCAAGCCTAGAATACCCTTTTATCTCCAGCACCCCCCTACCAGAGTAGTAACACAACAAGGAAGTGTGACAACAGCGTTCACCCAACTGATCTGTGCTCAGAAACAGTGGTCAAATATCTAAGATCACCTATTAACACACAGAGTTTTTAATTACTGCAACAGCAAATCTCTATCAAGAACTCCCTTGACCTATATCCCACTAAAAGCCCTTACTATTTCTCACTCACTCACCGTAACTGGGGAGCCCCTGTGCGAAGAGGCAGGAGAGGCAGTACTCCCCCGTGCTGTCCCAGCCATCTGCAGGATCCAGGATGAACAGGAGGGAGTCGGCAACCTTTGCTAGGTCTAAGACAGCATAAAGATCCCCTGCACACAAAACACATCCATTACTGAGGCTGGTGTGGGTCCAGAGCCAAGAACCACACCAACAATGGCGTTTCCTCACCTGCCTGTGCTGTCACAAAGCGCCAGCGCTGCTTGAGACGAGGGCAGAGAAGTGCAAAGTCACCAGCTCTTCCCTCATTGACGCAGACAACAGCGGAGTCCTGGCTCTGCAGCAAGTGGAGGGTGTCCTGGGCTGCAGCCCTGCTGTGCAGTGGCACCAGAACCACGAGGTGTGGGGGCCCATCCCTGCTGCCCAAGCTCCGCTTCTCTGCCAGCACCTGCGGGAACAACTGCAGAGCGTGAACCCCGGCCCCAATCCAGTTCCTATCCTGCCCCCCAAAATGAATACCGGATCCCTCCACTGCACAACTCGAACCCGTTAAATCTAGTGATGTCCCGCTTGACCTACACTGAACAGACCCAGGCACTCATTATTCTCCCTGGTCCAGCTCCTGAGTCTCTCACAAAGACCCAACCTGGCCCGTCCCCGCAGACACGCACCCACACCGAGACCCGCACCGGTCCGGTTCCCGCTCCCCACTGCCCCCTCGCAAACACCCGAACCGGCCCGATTCCCACAGGACCCTTACCGCCTCTTTCCGCTGCCGGCGAAGCTGCAGCGCCTGGTGCCTCCGGTCCACCCTGCTGAGGTCGCGGATCCGCCGGCGGGGCTGGGCCTTGACGGAGACACGGCCTGCGGGGGAGAGAGCGCGGTCAGGCGGGCCGCAGCGCGCAGGGCCGGCGGAGAAAGCGGCTGGACTGGACCGGACCGGGCCCGCCCCGCCTCACCTCACCTCCAGCACGGCGTTGCGACGACCCGCTGTGCTTCCCGCCCTTGTGCGCTTTGTTCTGCTGCTTCAGCGGCCCGGGCCGGTGAGCGCCCGCCGCCACCATGCTGCCTCCTCTGGGCCCCCTCTGCGCTTCCGCCGCGTCACTTCCGGCGCCGCTAAGCACGCGGGACTACACAGGGACCGAGATGGCGGAGCTGCCTTGGCACTGGCCGCCCAGAGGGAGGAGCGGCGGGCCCGGCCCCGCGGGGAGGCCGGGAAAGCGGCGCTGAAGGGCCGGGGCCAGCCCCAGGGAGGGAGGCGGGTGCGGGGAGGAGGAAATGAGAGGCAGGAGCGACAGCCATTCTTTCAGCGCTTTATTCATTAGTTCTTTGTACAGGTATTTACACAAGAGAGTAAAGCAGCCCGCCCGAGCTCTGGAAGCAGTCCTGTGGGAAGCAGCAATTGAGGAAAGGCCATTCCCAAGCCCTGGGCCCGGTCCAGGGCCCCCATTTGCCCCCCTCCACAAAGCCTGGTGGAGCGGAAACATTCCAGCCACGTTTGTTACCGGTAACGCTGGTCACCTCGGTTTTTGCCAATCCTTACGCAGCCCAGAACGTCTGTTCCTGGACCCAGTAATACCCTGCCTGGTGGCACGTCACAGCAAACACCCCTGCCCCCAGGACCACGCCGTCACTCAGGAAAATAATTCTCTCTGCTTGTTACTGGAAGCATTAGGTCCACAACACCCCAGCGAGCAAGAGGGTTAAACATTTACAGTGGTGTTGCAATTGCCAGTAAAGCTGAAGTGTGTAACCCGAGGGCAGGGCAGCTGCTACTCTGATCCCCACTGAGCAACTGCACGAGAGGAAAAAAAGCACATTCCAGCAGGACTCTGCTTCCTCTGAACTTGAGGTGTCATCCCCTCTCCTTTTCCTCCCAAGAAGAAACCAGCACGACAGCAGCAACGTGGGGTTGTCAGCTGTGGGCTGCTCTTCACACGTCCTTTTCTAACCCTAAAAGCAGGCTGGCCATGTAAACCTTTCAAACTCTAAAAGCAATGTAGACTGCACGTCCTACCTGACGGGAAGGAAGACAAAAATTAAGAGACCGGTGAGAGATACACACTGTTTAAGGAGCAGTAATTAAGTCCCTCTATGCTGGTATCCACAGGCTGTGGGACAGCAAGGAAGTCTCTCCTGCTGTTGTTTCTGAAGGCTGGGATAGCCCATAGCACTGACACAGCACTGCCTGGCGGAGCCAAGTGGGAAGAGGCTGCTCAGAGAGGATTTGGGGGGAAAGGAGGTAAACTAGGATAACTTCTAAATCAAGAAAAACATCACTCCTGTGAGTTAGTTATACCTTGTCATTCAAACAAGACCAGGGAAAGGAGCAAGGTTTGAAGCTTTCTGCCCAGGGTTGCTATCACAAAGCCAACAACCTCTGTCCCCACGAGACACACAGAAATCTGGAAACCCAAAGAGAGCTAGAAGGGTCCCGTCACAGAGGCCGATGTCTCTCCAGATCTCTGCAAAGCCCAGAGCTCCTGAGAGCCGCTCCAGCTTGGAAAAAGACCTAACACCTGATTTGCACTGTGGACAGGGCCCTTCATGTGTGAAAGCAAAATTCCCACAAATCCATACACCGTAAGCTTAGAGCCGTTTCGCTGACCTGTGTGGTTGTGCGGGGCCCTCCCTCTGCACAAACTACAAAAAAAAATTAAAAAAAAACAAATGTAAATCACAACCTGCCCAGCCCAGCAAGCAGGAGCAGAAAGCCAAGCACTACCTCGCTGTGGCCAACAGCGCTGCAGGTTAAAACAAGCTCTTCCTGCCAAAGTAGAAACTACCAAGGAAATTTGTTTACAGCCACAACACGAGCAGGGAAGTATCCTCCAGCAGCTGGGACGCACACCCCTGCAGCGAGGCAAGCCCTTGCATGGGGAGGACTCCCTTCAGCTCTTCTCTATGACCACAACGCACAGCCCAGTGCTCTGCACACGCACAAAACACCGTGGCAGCTTGCTCAGTGTCACCTGCCAACCCACCTTCCCTGCTCTATGTTCTTTTCTCTGAGAAAAAGGGCTCCGGGTCGCTCCAAGCCTGGACAAGCTGTGCAGCGAGGAGCAAAGCTCACAGACTGCTCCACCATGCACTGGCTACATCCCAGAAAGCAGCTGCACTGCAGGAAGGCCGAGCTCCTCTCCCTGCTCCCTAAAACAGCCTCACCGCTGCCTCCCAAAGCAGCACAAAGTCTGGGCTGACTCCGCTTTGGACACAGGTGAGGGGGGAGCGACAAGCCAGGGCAGGCTGGCTGCAAAACCTAGGCCTTGGTTTATAAAGGAAGACTGGTTGCAACTGGAAGGGCCAGTTTATTAGAGAAATCTCACATTGCAGAGAATTCACAACACATTGGAAAGGGTCCAGGCCTGCTGAGGGGGCCAAGTCTTCTGTGGCAGCACAGATCTACGTCCCCCAGCTCCAACCCCAGCAGGTGCCATGAAGGGGAGGGTTAACTGTAACACAGCTTATGTTTACAAGCAGCCTGAGAGAGCCGGTATTAAAGTTCAAAAAAGCCTCCCTGATAGACAATAGTTAAAACAAAAATGGTTTAAAATGTTTAAAAGCTCCGTGTTCTTGGCTGCAGCACAATGGGGAGGCAAAAAAGGTCTACCACACACACAGGTCTCTCTGGGTCTCAGCACTCGGTCTGCTCTACCAGTGAAGGCCGGAGGGGGGGGTCTTCTCATCTTTGTTGCTTTCCAGAGAAAAGGGTGGGATTCGGACATCAAAGTGGGAGCCATCAGGCCTTTCAAATCGAAAAGTACCCCTGCAAAATAATGGCAGAGATCATGCTGAGGCCAGGGACAAACACAGCTAGGAATCATCAGCAAGAAGGCAAGACATGAGCTCTTCCTGGGGCTGCAATTTGCAAAGCCAGTCCAGCAGCAGTACCGCAGCAAGGAGATCTGCCTGCCAAGATGACTCATTTATTGGGAAGACTCCTCTGCAGTTTACATCACACCTCGAATATACATTCCCTGAATAAAGCAGTCATGATTGGAGCCTGTGGGAAGTGAGCGCACTCCACGCATCTGCGGCAGTGTTTACCTAACTCCCACCCCACAGGAGACACAAACATCTGAGCTATTTTTACAAACTGGTTACACGTAAATTCAGATTCGTATTTCTTGGCAGAAGCTCCACCGGGGTAAGAAGCCTGCAACAATACGAGATCCCTTCACAGATGTAATTTGGAATAGCTTCTGCTTTGCATTTCAGAAAGGGTGTTTCAGAACTGAATCTCCCTGTCCTTGTACAAACAAAGAATTTGTTTATTGCCCCCAACTACAGACAATCGCACTGCAGGACGTGACACCAAGAGGATTCTGGAGATAAACTAACAGGTTCTCATGAAGAAGGGGACACAGTCGAACACCAGAAGTCAAACTGAGCAGCTTCTGAGCTGCAGAACCTTTGTCTCCTTTTGTTCAGGATGTGCGAAAGAGAGGGAGAAACTACTAAACAATCTGGTTTTACTCCCTGGGGCATGTGTTCGGGCAATTCAAAATACTTAACATGGCAAACAAGGGTGTATCCTATAGGCAAAGACCCCCCTCTTGCTTTTCCCAACTCAAAGGCAGTTCAAAGGCAGCTTAACTCCCAAAGAGATTTACTTATGAAATGTCAGCTGGAGAGACCTGTCATACAGGAGGCAAGAGGTGGCTGTGCATTTCTTGTCCACACAGAGGAGACACTAAATGCCCTAACCCAGCTGAAACGCTGACAGAGGGAAACTGCTTTAACCCTGCAGCACAGGAAAAGAACAACTGAGCTGAGCACCTTCCCACCTGCACTTACAGAAGAGGGGACCCTGAACACCAGTTAGACTGAAGGCCTTACCTGGGAATAATCCCATACACCAATTCCTTGTGGACACAGCTTTCACTCAGGGACAAAGTCAAAGCCCAGTCCTCTCCAAAGAGACAGGATACTTGTCTACACATCTCTGCTGCCCTAGGAAACACCAGCACGAAGCCCTCCCTTTTGCACCAAGGGCTGAAAGGGACAGAAACTGAGTATGGCAGAAGATATCAGAGAAGTGCTTTGTGTCTTTCCAGATCCAGTCTAGCACAGACCAGAGAAGGAGGATAAATTAGCCTGGAACCTCTCTTGGTGCAGGAAATCAACAGATCACCTTAACACTAACTGGGATACTGCCACAGAGAAGCTCATAAAAATTTTAACTATCAATTATGTCTGGTCCAGGCCACTTCCACCCACCCTTCAGCCCTAACTCCAGACTGCAAACTGCACCCCAGCTCAGCAACGTGGGGTCCCGTATCTAAATCATTACTGCAGTAATAACTGCTTCTTACCACATGTGACCGCTGGATGCCTGCAGGGAGACGTGACTGCTGTACTGAAATGCCGGCTGCTCTTTGGATAGAACTGGCTCCTGAGAAGACAAGAAGAAACCACTTTGCATCAGCAACAGAACTTAACATTTCTCCCATAGACAGGCATCAACAGGAAATCGATATAGCGAGAAGAAAAACAGAGAGCTCCACTCCCCAGCATCGCTACCAATTACATGACAAACAACTCGCCCGGTGAGCAATGCCAGCAGCAGTTGTCCCATTAACAGTCATTCTCTAATACACAGTGTGAAGTTTAAGTTCATGCACACTAACAAGAGGCTTAAAGCTCATGTGATTTTTTCATTGCCAGTTTCCTATTCCATCTATTCCTACTGCCCACTAAGCAATTCACTGGCAAATCAACCCAAGCGAGGGGACTCCAGCGAAGGGCTTTGCTTCCCCAAAGAAACTACGTGATACCTACCCTTCCTACAACGCCGCGGCCCCTGACCGTTTCCAAGGTGCCAGACAAACTAAATATCCTCCAGTGCCGTTCTCGGAGTTGTACCACTTCGCTGTCAAGGTTCTCCAAGCGAATACAGTAGCGCCACTGGACAGAAGAAAGACCGTTGTCAAGAACTGGCATCAGCTGCCAAAAGTTGATAACCCACAGCCGATACTGGGAAACAGTTGCCAGGCAAGGGCTACTCTCCCTCAGAGGTTATCACACAGCAATGATGCCACAGCAAATAAACTCCTTCCCTTTAGCTCCTTTGTGAAACAAAAGGCACTTACCCAGTAGACATGGGAATTCTGGGCTTCCTGTCAAGAGAAACAAAAGACTTTAGCAGCTGCCCTTCAACGCTCAGCGCCAAAACCTCTTCAGCTGTCAGCACAGCACAAGCACAGGGGCTCTCACTCCATGCCAGATGGACGCGGACAACTCACATGAGCACAGAGACAGCTGCTCTCCGAAGCAGTCCATCAGCTACCGCCTGGCACTGGCTCTGCTCTAGACATGTAATCATGAGGTGGGAGATTTGCAAGGATCCCGTGACTACAGAGGGTTGATCTCCATGTTAATTACGCACTTTCTACAGATCTAGAAACACCCGTTTCCTTGCCTTCAGGCACCTGTTTTTCTGACAAGGTTAGGACAAACATCAGTTGGGCTCCACAGAAGTTGTGAATCCACACCAAAATATCCACCAGCCACGGCGCAGGCTCCCCAGCAGCTGTGCTTCTCTGGACTCAGAAATCAAAGTGCTGTGGTAATTATTCCCAACCGTCCCACTGAGAAATCTATTGGAGCCTCATCATTCTGGATGGCTCATGTGAAGTTCTTACAGTACAAAGATCTGGTTATCAGCTAAATCCAGAAGGTTTTAGCCAAACCCTCTAACCCACAATCGAGCCAGGAAACGGGCAGACACAGCACGTCACCAGTGGGCAGGGTATGTCTGTCATTGCAGTACAGATGGCCTTGGTGCCACCATCCATGACTGAGACAGTAAAGGACCAATTCACAAGACTTCCTAAATATCTCACTAAGACTTCTGCAGAGCTGTACAGGGTTATTTCCCATCCTACAAATAACAAGCAAAAGCCAAGTTGCAGGAGCTATTCTCCAAAACTGTATGACAGAACACTTGCACGTTTGTATCTCTCCCAAACATAATGACAATGAAACTGTGATTAAAAAGTCATTGCTCCACTAAGCAGAAGGTACCTTCAGTCAGTAAACTGGTCTTAGAAAAAACATACCAGTCAAAGAGATCGCAGAACTAACACACTGACATGCAACACAGACCTACCCTCATGCCCATATAGAAAGGGATGACTGTGACACGGATGTTCTCTGTGGTTTCTCGGTGCACATCGGAGAGCTCCAGCCAGGGGTGATTCTTCTCCTGCCATGCACACAGGGTATCCCTCGCTACAAAAGGTGGAACTGTGGGGAGGGAAAGATGGGAGAGTTTATGAGAGGAGGCACACCATAACTGGAGTGCTTTCCCCTCAAACCAACTCCTTTCACCTAGTTACAACAACTATTTAAAGGAGGCTTTACTGTAACAAACCCCAAGACAGATGAATATTTTTTACACCACATTCAAGATGATGGGCTCTGGCTACTTGTCATAAAATACCTCAAGCATCTGCCTGTGGAGACTGCCTTCCAAAGCCAGAAATTACCTTTTGTTTGGTCGTACATGAGGAACCTCTCAAAGAGCTCATGCTGGATGGGCACTTGATCAGTGGAGCTGTAGGGAAGGATATCTTCATGGCTTACGTAATCTAAACCTGAAAGAAACCCCAAAAGCCGTTGAACTTCCCCACTGAGGAGCAGCTCAGAAGCCTCCTGGAAGAGAAATGGATCACACTACTAAAAAGTTAACAAAAGGACTTTGGCAGCAGAAGCCAAACTAATACCACGACTGCAAGCAACAACAGAGGGAAGAGGCCAGTAATAACCCTTCCTAGTATTCTCTGGTGAGACTTCTCCGTAGCACAATTTCCCTGATAAATACATGCTGCCTGAGAAATTACTGCACTGCCACAAAAGGACTTTGGGCAGGCAATGCACAGGACAAGAAGAGATCTGGCTGCCCCAGTAACAAAATACAACAGCCCGTATGCAACGGGGTATGGGTACGGGATCCGTATCTCAAGAGCTCAGAGTGTTCAGGCCTGCATCCACTCACAGAGTCTGCCCAACTTCCATCAATCCAAAAGGGCTCCACGTGCATTAGTCATTCTGTTGTTTCTAGCAGGGCCCTACACCACAGACAGATCCACTACAGGAACGTCCTGTAGGTGCCACTGCTTCACTGGCACGAGTTCACTGCCGATGACTTTTCTGACCTCACCTCAGGACAGTTCACATCTCCACAGAGGCTGAAGGTGTATTTTACTCACCCGGGATGGCGTAGAGGGCTCTGCTGTCATCGTGATTTGCCAGGAATGTCACTGCTTCCGTCTGTGATCTCTGGGACTGAAAAAAAGGGAGGTCTATGTCTTTCTGTGTGGATTTGTTGTGGGCCAGTTTCCAGCCACACTGTTGTGGTTTCCAAGGTGTGTTTATTACAACATTTACTGTAAAATGTTTACTTTATTTAACCGATTCACCTCAGAACATCCTCCTTTTAATTCCTCTACACTAATTCTCCACTTAAACAACCGAAGAACATTTTCAGTGCTGCAACCCTCATTCATAATGACCCGTCTACAACAGGGCAGGAATGCCAACAGGATGAGGAAGGGAGGCTGGAAAGGTCATATGACATTCCAGATTATCTTTCTCAGGGAAAATACAACTTGAAGAACACATTTGTCCTAAAATTCTAAACAAACAGGTTAGCCATCAATGCCATTTTCTTTCAGTGCCTGTCCATCTAAGCATTCACAAAGGAGAAGATATTTGAGTTTCAATACCAAGATTATTGGCTACTTACTATATGTGGACAATCCCGGGCATCTATTAGCACCTGATAGTAAGTATGTGTTTTGCCCTTGACCTCTTTGGAACCATGGCCTGTCGCATTCTCACTTCTAAAAAGAAAAGCAAAGCACTGAGCTCAAGCGCAGGATGGCAGCAAACTCATAAACACTCATAAACAGCGATTTCAAAAAATATATATATACACTTCAAAGTCTGTAATAATTCAATTCCATCCAAATTAAACTCATGTCAGCCACCCACACAACAACAGATGAGCTTAGATGGCAATCAATGGTGTTTGTCACAGGCACAACAGCTCTGTTTTTAGAGTTCTTCCTGTTCTGTCCAGTCTCCTGTTTGGGGTATTTCTACCACAGGCCAGGGGAAATGGATGGAAGAGGGCAGAGAAGCGAACAGTGACTCAGTCCACAAGAAGCATGAACTTGTCCTGTTGGGTTTTCAGCTCAAAAAATCCAGCTCACTGGCAATATACAGAAGTAGCAGCCTGCAATTTTGACACAGGAGCCTACACCTAACTTAAAAAGCAATACAAGAGGTATTTTTTATAACAAAACTCACAGAAAATGGTTTGTTGATGGGCTGGTTTTTTAATGTCTTTTACACACAGACACTCTCATCCTTCATACATCCATCCTGTCTCTAACCAACACAAAATTAATACTCATGCAGTATTAATTCTTTAAGCATCTCTCTTCTAGTTTATGTTCATGCAAAAGAGACCCAAACCATTTCCCTCCTTAGAAAGACTGGACTACCCCAACCAGGAAACTCATCACAAAACGTAAACGTTAATGGTACAACAACACATAACCCAGAACAAAGCCTTACTTTTCTGTGACAGGAGAAGCCACGTCTCGATCATAAAGCCTGGCTTGCCAGGGGAACAGGACTATTCCTCTGTAGCCAAATACACTGTGAAGAAATAGCTAAAAAGAACGAATAATTGCATCTGAATAAACAGCAAGCTTTAATCAACTTAGACACAACAGAAAACATGAAGCCAAGAGCCCATTTCTGATATTATTTTTAAAAAATCCACAAACAGGTAAATCTAGAAACATTTACAAAGACCATGAACACACGTGATGGGAGTACAAGGAGAATCAACCCTGTGCAAACCCACAGCAGACACAAAGAAGGAACATAAGCAGTCAGGGGCGAGAGAAGAAATTTCTGTCATCTCTACCCCATGAAAATGAATGCCTAAACCAGTAATAAAATAAAACAATGGCATGTCAGAAATGCAGAAAGGAGACCAGCACAGGAGAGATCGCTCAGAAACGCACAAAAGTGACAAGTTTAGTTGTTACTTCTCAGTTATCATCTCTTTTGCTTCTGGAGGGAGAAAACTCCTAAATAAAACCAGCGGAGCAAACGCCATTGTAGGAAAGTTTGTGTCACACCGCAGATTCTTATCAATTTCCTACTGTCAGATGACTGACAAACTGCAGACACAGCAGAGACAAGGAGCGCTGAACTGTGAAACGTCTGGCCTTCTGCTACAGCACAGCAGCCTCCTTATGGGTGACCCACTCAGCTGCCCAATCCACCCCACAGGTGGAACAACCCTGTCAGCTCTGCTCCCCAGAACCACTTACCTGTCCTGTCTCGTATTTGCCGTGCTGCTTCGGTGCTTCAAACACCCCCACGGTCTCCAGCACTTTGCCCTCTGGCCGGTTTCTAGGAGCAGAGAGGTAGTTTGGTGGGCATGCAGAGGCTGGTAGGTGCTGGCCAGCAATAGCCCCCCAACTTGTACCTCCCTCAGGTGCCATGCATGCCCCACAAGAGCCCCACTACACGCTAGGCTGCCCAGTAACCACCCCCCCTTACCTGTGCTCCACCCCTTTGCTGCTCCCCCTTTCCCACATGCCCTGGACACTCCCCTGCCAAATTGCCCCTTCAGCCCAATNCACCCCAACCGTCCTCTCAACACCTCCAAACCGCCTCGGGCCCTGCCCTCCCTAACCACACGGCCCCCCACCCCCTCGCCCCGCGCAGGCCTCACCGCGACGAGAGGTGCC
>VXBJ01006734.1:824062-908095 GCA_013400055.1 Nycticryphes semicollaris | reverse complement strand
AAGGACCAGCCCCAGCTCACGCCTCATAAGCCACCTTCAGCCTGGGGCCACCCAGAAAAAAATACCCTTTGTGGTTGAGGTGGGCTGGTTTGGCTGGCCCAGAGCATCTCACGAGACACGACTCCCCTTTAGCCATAACCATAGCAGGAGGAGGAGAAGGATGAAGCTAGTTCCCAGACTCAGGGCTGGAGTGAGGCCATAAGGAGGGGGCTAGCCGATCAGTGGCCCTCAGAGCCCTCCAGCCCATGGCCCCTAGCTCAGAGTCTGGAGTTAGGTGTTCTGTGGGCTGGCTCTTGCCAAAGCATCCTCACACATGGGCTGGGAGCACGTGTGTGTGCATACAAGCACACATATGAGGGTGCACATACACACATGGCACTTAACACATCTAGAGGCACAGCAGTGCTGATGCAGCACCCTTCAAACACCATGAACACAGTCCCACAAGGTCCCCCTGACAGACAAGCCCTCTGCTCTGCCCCATGCCTTGTTCATCATGTCCCAGCAGCACCTTCTGCAGCGTGCTGGTCCCCAAGAGGACCCATATACCTGCCATGAGCTGGGTCAGGATCAGCCTTTCCCTCCTAGCAAACACGTGGCTCTGCCAGCTCTGCTCGCCCTCGCTGTGCTCAACCCCAGCCAGGCCTTTGGGTGGGTGTCGAGGAAGCCTGGCCAAGGTTTTGCTCCAGCTTGATGGGTGATGTGTTGTGCCCTAAGGTCATCATCTTGAAGGCAGGGCCTCGCTGCATGCACTGGCAGGCAAAAAGAGGCAACAGCTAAATCAGGAAAGTCCATTAGAGTGGAATTAATCCCAGGAAACATCACTGGCATGGTCTGAATTCAGCACTTATCTTCCTGGCATGAGAAAGCAGGTGCTGGAGTCTCCATCTCTGCTCCAGGAACAGTTCATGGGCTGGGGTCTCAGAGCAGCTGTGAGTCCCCAGTCCCTTGCTCCCCTCAGCCTGAGGAACTATCAGCCACCGAGCAATGGCAAGGACCCCTCCTGAGTCCAAGCCTCTGGCTTAGAGACATCTCCAAGGATCCCTGTGCAGCAGTGGCGGTGCTCAGCAGGGTCCATCCCACGTTTCCAGGGAGTCAGGGACCTGGTGGGTCTGTGTTTGTCATCCAGCTCTGTGGCTGAGTCTGGGCTTGGAGCCAGTCCCAAGCTGAGGGATTTATTATTTTTTTCCAGAGCTCTCCACAGCGTTCGCTGCCAAACCCACCCCAAGGTCAGCAAGAGCCATGCGGGACACAGGCTTCCCAGAAATGCTCTTCCCACCTCCCAGCACAGAGAGGCCAGCATGCCTTCACCCCACCATCCCTGGGGGACAAATACATCACTGCCTTCCTGGGCAGCACAGCCCAGCACAGGGCATCTGCACCAGCGCTTGTGCCTTGTGAACAGAGCAGCTCCATTATGGCACCGAATGGGTCATCCCCAAGGCCAGAGATGGACCTGCCCCCTTATCCCAGGGAAACTCATGGAAGGGCAGCCGAGAGCCCACCATCTCCCCCTTTCTCACTCTATGCTTTTACAGTACAGCCACATTCAGGTGTCATTTTAAGACCACCCTCGCAGAACAGGTCTACCAAGGCCAGCTCTGGCTGAGTAGCAGCTGGTGGTCCTTGTCCGCCTGCCCCCAGGCTCTTGATGTCCTCTTCTAGGAGAGCACGGGATTGTGGAAATAAACACTTTTCCTCCAAGCTGCCTCCACGTTACCATCCCAGGAGGGGCTGGTCTCTCGCACCTCTCTATGACCAGGTCTGTGTGGTTGCTCAGCCAGATGTGAACCCCCTGTCCTGGGCTTGGCACTGATCTGGAGAGCAGCCAGGGGACAGCACGGGTTAGGGAGAAATGAGTTTTCGTCCCTGAACATGAAGCACCTTGCACATACACCCAGGAAAGCTGACAAAGCATATCTATTTCTAGCCTACCTTGCACTGTTAATTGCTATGTACATCTTAACTCGAGCACAAGAGCCTCTGGAGTGGTGGCCCTGGGCCAGTTGGGCCCTGGGTCGCATCCTGTCCCATCACAAGCTCTTCCAACACCAGCCTGTCACATCTCGCTGCAGCGCAGCCTGACAGCGTATCTGGCAGCCATGTCCCAGGGGAAAACATCTGGCTGCCGTGGGGCACATGCTACTGAAGCACGGGGGAGTTCACACGCCAGTCATGGTTCTCATTCCCTTTGTGGCTACCTGCCCTTCACCTGCCTGTGCCTCTCCTTCCTGCAGGGATCGGATTGCTCGGATCGGTCTGGGAGTGATCCTGAACTTAGCCAAGGAGCGGGACGTTCCCCAGTTGGCACAGAGTGTCTCTGGTATCCTGGAGCACATGTTCAAACACACCGAGGAGACCTGTTTTCAGCTCATCACTGATGGTGGCCTGGATGCTATCCTCTACTGGTGCCGCTGGACGGACCCCATCGTGTTGCGGCACTGCGCCATGGCCTTGGCCAACTGTGCCATGTACGGAGGGCAGGCCAACCAGCGCCTGATGATCGACAAGAGGACAGCGGAGTGGCTTTTCCCACTGGTTTTCTCAAAGGATGATGAACTAATTCGCCTGCACGCCTGCCTGGCCATCACGGTGCTGGCCACCAACAAGGAAATCGAGAAGGAGGTGGAGCGTTCGGGGACGCTGGCTCTGGTGGAGCCGTTCATCGCCTCGCTGGACCCAGAGCAGTTTGCCTGTGAGATGCTGGGCAGCAGTGACAACAGCCAGGGGAGGACAGCGGAGGACCTGCAGCGGCTGGTACCCTTGTTGGACAGCTCGCGGCTGGAAGCGCAGTGCATCGCCGCCTTCTACCTCTGCACGGAGGCTGCCATCAAAACCAGGCAGAAGAAAACAAAGGTAAAGGGTAGGTTGGCCTGAAGGAAGGAGATGTAAAAGGGAAGAGGTGTCATAGCTGCATCTCAGTGTCCTTTGCTTCCCTCCAAGCTCATCGAGCGCCCTGGTTTTTGGCTGGCCTGGCACAGGTTGTTCTGATGTCTCCTCCCTTTGTGTCCCCAGATTTTCAGTGAGATTGGGGCCACACAGAGCCTGAAGAGGGTAGTGTGTTACTCCACCAGCAGTACCACCTCCTCCCTGGCCAAAAAGGTGCTGCGCATGATAGGGGAGGAGGTTCCTCGGCGCATCCTACCCACCGTTCCCAACTGGAAGCCCTGTGAGGTGCAGACATGGCTGCAGCAGATTGGATTCAACAAATATTGCCAGAGTTTCCTGGTAGGGTTTTGTGTTGTGGGAGGGACAATTGGATGGGCCTTTTTGCCCCATCTTGCAGAGAGGTGTAAGCATCTCACCCAACAGCTTTTCCTGAGACTTTTCCAGCCTGGATTTCTCTTGGCAGGACCACCAGGTAGATGGAGACATTCTCCTGAGACTGACGGAGGAGGAGCTGCAGGAGGATTTGGGCATGGAGTCCAGCATCACTCGGAAGAGGTAGGACCACTGCACCCCAGGAATGTTACCAGGACATGCTGGTCTCTCTCATGGTCATGGTGGCAGAGCCAGGGAAGAGGTCTGAGCTTTTCCCTTCTCACAAAGACAAGAAGAGAGATCATCCAAATGGAAGACCCAGACTGCCAGGGCTTTTCCAGTGCAGTATGCAGTCCCAGAGGGACTCCTGCAATGGGGCCAAAGCACAGGAGAGGTGTGGGATGTGGAGAAGCACCATAGGGGAGGTGGGATCCTACAAGTTACCCAGAAATATGGGAATTACCCGAGCTTCTCCTCCCTTAGCTGAGCTCCTCATACCTCTATGTCCTGAAGACCAACGCTCTTGCAGTCATGCAGCTGTTCAGCTCTTTATTTCTGTAGCTCATTCTTCACCATAGCATGTAGCTGCATCTATTGTGCAGATAAAAGATGTCTCTAGATCCTGTCTGGTCTACCAGCCTCCCCACCCTACTCCACATTGTCATTTGTTTCTCCGGTAGGTTTTTCCGGGAGCTGACAGAGCTGAAGACCTTTGCAAACTACTCCACCTGCGACCACAGCAACCTGGCCGACTGGCTGGGCAGCATCGACCCCAAGTTCCGCCAGTACACGTACAACCTGCTGACGTGCGGCATCAACCGCAACTTCTTGCACCGGGTGACAGAGCAGCAGCTGCAGGAGGACTGCCACATCCACACGGGCTTCCACCGCGTCCGCATCCTCACCGCTGCTAGGGGTACGGGTCCTGCCGCTGCTCACTCTACTGGAGCTGGCGGGTGGGGGTGAGTACAGAGGGTTGTTTTTGGGACAAGTTGTTGGGTTCTTCTAACTTCTGGTTGCCTTTTGCTCTGCCTAGAAATGCTTCACTCCCCCATAACACTGCAAACTGCGTCTGATGGGACTGACGTGTTTATCAGCTACCGGAGGAGCAGCGGGTCGCAGCTGGCCAGGTGAGTTCTGCAGGCAACCTTCTGGTGCTGGGCTGAAGCTCAGGGTGAAGGCTGGTGATGCGGGATGAGAAGAACGTGGAGCCAGGAGAGCTGCAGGCTGCAGCAGGGAGAGGCTGCCAAAAGCTGTAGTGCAAATGGGGACAGCATGAGCCATGAGCTGTGTGGTGGACAGGCTAGTTCCCAGTCCTGTCACTGCCACCCTGTCCCTCTTTTCCCCGCTGTGCTTGTAGGAGATCACAGCAGGGAGTTGAGTTCCCATTCCCCATGTTTTTTGTGTGGCTCCAGACACCTGTAAGCAGGCTGGGCTGGCAGCTGGCATCTCAAGGACCATGCCATCATCCATGGGGGCCTGTTTGCTGCTCCTCTGTCTCACCATGTCTTGGCCAATGTGGTGGGTGAGTGCATGAAACCCAGAGGTTGGCTGTCACCCTCCTCACAGTGCTGTGCCCTCTTGCCCACCAGCCTGCTGAAGGTCCACCTGCAGCTGCATGGCTTCAGCGTGTTCATCGATGTGGAGAAGCTGGAGGCAGGGAAATTTGAAGACAAGTTGATCCAGAGTGTCATGAGTGCCCGCAATTTTGTGCTGGTCCTCTCACCAAATGCGTTGGATAAATGCATGGGAGACCCCGAGTGCAAGGACTGGGTGCACAAGGTAGGAGATACATCAGGTGGATATAGGAGCTGGACGGGGCTGGTGACAGGCTGACGTGGGCCACAGCCTGAGTACTAACATGTTCCTGCAGGAGATTGTGACGGCCCTGAACTCTGGAAAGAACATTGTGCCTGTTACAGACCATTTTGAGTGGCCAGACCCAGAAACACTTCCCAAGGACATGAGGGCTGTCCTGAAATTTAATGGTATCAAGTAAGTAAGAGGGACTCATGGGTTCTTTGACACCTGGAGAGAATGGCTTGCATAAGCAGTAGCAAAGAGCACAAGGAAATTGGAAGGAACAGATGAGGGAGGCAGAACGGGCCAAAGGAGAGGTGAGTCACTTCAGGTACTCCAGAGCATGAAAGGAGCAAAGGTCCCCACCACAACCTTTCTGCTGTTATTGTGCTTAGGGTTCCTCTGGGTAACTAAGGTCCCCCCCCTGCTCATCCCTGGGAGGACATCCATCCTCTTGCCCTCAGCCAGGAGCGATGCTGGCAGGTTTCACAGCTCACCTGGGTTCCTCTTGCCATCCATGCAGCAGAGGTCTAGGCTGGCATCCCACCCTGCTGATAGCCATCTAGCCTGGCAGGGTGCAGGGGAAGGGCTTTCCTGCAGCATCAAGTGTTCCTCCATGGGGGTGGAAGAAGAGGATCTCTGGCTCCCGATCTGAATGCACCGAGATATCTCATGGCATCTTGCAATATGGAAAAATTAACTCAGATTTTCCCCTCAAACACAGGTGGTCCCATGAGTACCAGGAGGCCACAATCGACAAAATCATCCGCTTTCTCCAGGGCCGTTCCTCCCGGGACTCCTCGGCTGGGTCAGAGAACGGCCTGGACTGCTTGCCCTCCTTGGGGCAGCCCTAGAACCAGCACCTCATCCCCTCCAGAGACATCCCAGGTGACCTCTTTTTATGTGGGCCCGAATTTCTCCCTCTAGATTTTTCCCCCATCTTAGTACCTAGACTTGAGACGAGGCCTTGGCTCATTAGCCACCCTTCACCCTCCAAATGCAAACTAAAAGGCCAGTACTCACTTATCCCGTGCCTGGTGAACCAAGTCAAGGTGGAGTCCGGGATGGAAGAGTTGTCTTCTACATCCTTCCTCGGGGTGGCAAGACGTTCAGGCTGCACCTCCTGCAACACAGGGGGTGCGAAGGGAGACCAAAACTGTCCAGACTCCCCAGCAAAAATTGCTGCAGCTTCCCCCAGAATCATCTCCGAAGAGAAGGGATTTTCTGAGGACCACAAGCTGGGGAAGCGGTGAGGAGTACATCGAAAGAGGACAGGTGAAGGAGAAGAGCAGCTGAGAGGGAACGGTCCATAAGGATGGTATGGCCTCTGCTGGGTGCCACGGGAATATCACTGCGCTCAGAAGCCAAGAGCAGGAAAGGACAAATAAAAGCTAAGCCCTAACGAACTCTCCATGTTTGGGAAAGATAACACACGGGAGCTTCTAAATGGCTCAGCGGAAGCCTTTTCTTTCCCAGCAACATCCCTTTATCACAAGCGCTCGCTTCCTCCTTAAGGGCCTTTTACTTCCTAATGCTGTAAAGCCATTTTGTGCTCTTAACTCCGGTGAGAGAAGTTTGGGTTTAGATCACATAAAGTTTCGGCAGGGTCTATGCAAAAAAAAAGTGCTTTTAAAACAACATTCTTCTCTCCATCTGGTGTCTCAGCTTTACCACTTTACCAGCTCTGCACTTACAGGGCACAGAAGGCTGGATTGTGGCTCTGGAGAACACGTATCCATGCGGATATGGAAGCTGCTAGTTGCTGCACTGTACTTGTGGAGTTATCACACTCTGGCTGTATTTTACTCTGTTGCTGGTGCTCCGCAGCAGAGCCGTGGTCTGTTCCTTCAAATGGCTGACAGCCCTGGCTGAGCTCCTCGGGACCAAGGTTGTCCCTCCTCTCTACTGGGTGCAATACCAAGTAGCATTTGCTTCTTTCTGCTGACCTCAACAGCCACCAGGTCTTTTTGCACCTACTCACCTAAAAATATCAGAAGGAGTAAAATCGATGCAAAGGGCAGGCAGAGGCTGCCGTGGGAGCACAGGCTGGGAGCAGGGCTGGCAGCTCCTGCTGCTGCTGACCTTGCAGGTGAGGAACCTCAGGCACCCTGACACACCTCCCCTCAATTCTGCACTCCCAGCCTTCTCCTGTGTCTCACACCTGCTTGGAGGGTGAGCAGGCTCTCAACAACATGCCGTTTTGCAATTAGGACCAGAAATTGCAGCTCCTACCTCAGCCTGAATTTTTTGATGCAGAGCAAAGTGAATAATGCAAAAAGACATCCTTGTTCAGAGCACACACAGGAGGAAGAGCAAACTATGCCTGGGAAACACCAGCCTGCCTTGACAGAGTGGAGACCAGGCTGATGCACCACGCTTCTGAAGAAGCAAGGTGCTTTGCCTGTCCCTGCTCAAGAGAACTCAATGCTTTCAGAAGGTAACGAGGAGTCTCAGCCACCTTGTCCTTACCCTGGCTCTCCCCACAGCCTCGCTGCTGCCTTATCTGGCAGAAACACAAACACATTTCCTTTTGGCTTAGATCCATGCACAAATGAGAAAAAAAAAAAAAAAAAAAAGTTAAATTCTGGTGCTTAATTACAGCTTTATGGATAGTTCTTATCAGTTTGCAGTTAATAGCATCTATGCTCTCCAGTGAAAGGTTAATAGCTCTATCTGCCCAGCATTCATCAGAATCTATCTAATCTCCAGATTAAACACACGGCAGCCAGCAGATGAGCCCAAAGGTGAGTCTGCAAAGAATGAAAGCTACTTGTGATCTGCTTCAGGGTAAAGGCTTTAGGAACTGATTGAATGCCAAGGCCTCCGTGGCCACCAAAAGAGTCCCACACAAACAGTCCTCAGGATTTTCCTCCCCACAGTAACACACAGTAAGGCTATTGCCTCTTGTTTCCCAGGAGTTGCCGAGCAATTAACCTCCTCACCCACCATTCAATCTCGAGAAGATTTACTTGTTCTCTCCAGCCATGGTGTCTCACCTGCCATGAGATCCAATCTCATGCCCCAGCTGCCCAGACCATGACTCTGTTTCCCCATCATTCAGTTGTCTTCACTTTAACGAACCCGCCCTGCTCTGACAAAACATCCCACATCCAGTCCCTTCCAGCTGGAGCAGACAGTCTCAAGGAGGCGAATCCTTCTGTTCTCACCCTTCCTTATTCCTTTGCTATCTCATGACAGAAAGTGTTTCAAGTTGTTCTATCAGATATTATTAATAAATCTGGTTTATACTCTAAATCCCCACCTCTTTTCTGTTTGTGTCACACGCTTCTCTCCCTGCAGCCGTCTTCACACTTGCTCTCTTTTGCTGTCACGTTTTCTCATCCTCTGAAGGAGAGGCAGCAGAACTGATATTCTCCAGGCACCATTCTTGGTGGGGACCCACACTTCATGCTCATCTTCACATGGACTGACGTAGCTCACTCCATCCCCAGGGACCTGGTGCCCACAATCATGATGCGTGGATCATGTATTTGCTTCATGGCTGTAATTCTTGGTGGACAGCTTAGAAAAACTTTAATTTTTTTAATAGAGTATAGTAGCTCCTATTGAATATCTCCTTTGCAAGCTCACTGACTTGAAGAGGGAAGCAGAGCCAGTACACAAGTCTCACCTCATTGCACAACGCTGAGCAGCTGCTAGCACTGGTGTCCATGGAGTCTGTTGGTAGAGAAGACTTCACAATGAGTTCAGCTACAAAGATCTAACACAACGGCTCACAGCATGCCCTGTTCCTCAGGGAGGGTAATTCTGGGCTTGGCCCTGTCATTCAGATGCGTAACCCCTGCCTACGTCCACTGGCATAATCAAGTGGCATAACACCAAGTTCTTCAAGCCTTCCTCCTTCTCCACCTCCTGCTTCCCTACTCCCCAGTTCTCCTGCTTTTATCAGAAACTCCTAATGAACAGGGAACAAAGCTGTATATAAGCATTTTACATTTACTACATATTGAAGGACAGGTTACAGACTAAGCACCCCTGCAAGCTTTACTCTGGTGTTCAGGAAAAGCAAGCTTGGGCTGCTTGCAAGTCCCAAACCTGCATTTTTCCTGACTCAGGACTCCCACACGCTCATTCTGATACGAGGCTGATAACTTCCTCCTGCTGCTTCTTCACTGAGAGTCTTCTTCATAGAAGCAGAGCACGAGGCAAGGGCAAATGACACCAACAGCTGCACAAGAAAAACTATCTTTTTATGAACCATAAAAGAGAATGGAAGTTTTATTCATTCTGAAAGTTCCATATCTGCTGAGCAATTCCACAGTTAAGGACGTTATTGCACGCAACTGAACAGTGGTGTGCAATGCCATGTACACAGAACTGCTGGTTTATGGCAGTTTGAAGAAAACAGGATTGAGGAAATACACTTAATGCTTTGGAAAGAATAATTATGGATACCCAGAACATGAGGGTTTCCTTGCTGGCATCAATGTATTCCAAGAAGGGAAGCAGAAGTGAGGTCACTGACGCAAAGTTATGCCCCATAAAATAAAAAATTATGTCTCCAAAGACACTAGCCCTGTCCCCACACCAGCTCATCCCAACAGCACTGGGTATCGATGAGGAAGGACTGCTTCTGGCTCTGCCATAAGCACATGTGACACTAGGGCCCACTTAAAACAGCTGGGGTCTCAAATGTATAATGTAAGGGTCATCCATTAGGGAGGCCAAATTTTGTCAATTGTAGCCTGAACTTCATCACTTTTGGCAACTGTCAGTTAAGGCACCTACTTGCACCTTAGTATTCTCACAGGAGCTATTACTTCTTGAAAGCACCTTTGAAATCCTGGGCTGAGCTGCAGCCAGCCAGGCAGGACACCACTGGCACTCCTCACCACAAGCACTTCATGCATGAGACTTTCTCCCTGGGACACCTCTAACTTGCAAAGCTAAAGCCAGTTTAGTCAACAAGGATGGCAACAGCACTCCTGTGCCAAACAACTTCTCATCAGGAGGATTTCTGCGGGAGCCAAGTCTGGTACCAACATTCCTATGACTTTTATTGGCAGATAAAAGACAGACCTTCCCCCTCAGCAGCACGCTGTTGGGTACCTCTTGCTCTGCAGGCTTTGGTCTGGGGCTAACCCACACCAACAGCTCATCTGCTGTACTCAGTGGGGGAGATGTTTGGCAATTAAACCAGAATTCAGTCCCCTCTCACCACTAAAAGCGTGCCACAGACCATTCCCTCCCCACCAAACCCAAATCCACTAACCAGCCCTGCAAACGGCCAACAATAGCTTTCACTCTTGATTGGCTTTTGGGTCTCTTGGGTTTTCTCTGACAGATGAGCCAAAACAACGGTGAGGAGGCATTCACATGTACAAATCAAGTTCCTAATGGCAGTCAGAGCCATGATTCCCAACTATTTGGCATTTAAAAATTTGTAAGGACAAGCAAAGTGTCCTTCAATGGAAGAATAAAGAGCAGTCTTCAGATGGACTTTGCCCAGCTGCCCAATTCCTTGTTGCCAAGTTGCTGCTCAGCCATCTGCTGGGGAGAGGGAAGCCTCTGAGAAGTGATTGTAGTCCTGGTTTGAGCCCCAGATTTCTATCCACCTAAGAAAGAAAGAACAGTTAGAGCCTACAAAGGCACACCGGGACACGGCTGAAGGAAGGGAGGTTTAAAAGTTTCACAGGAACAGAGCAAAATGACTCTGACAGGAGCTGTTTCACTCCTACCACAAATGCCAACACATTCTCTCTTGCTGGACTAACCAAGGGTTTCATTCTCTATTATGACACTTCTGCTTTAATTGGTAGCGAAACAACAGGAAGAGAAACTTGTAAGAGAGCTCCATCCCTTCCATAAAGGAGGACTTTCAAATTCAACTCCAGATTTTGGATTCCACTCTCAGGGTGGAGTAAGACTTTGAAGCACTTTGAACATCTCAGCTGGAGCTGGAGGTTTATCACTAGGGTTCAGATGCCAGAAGAAACAGATCTCTGGTTACTGGGGCACTGAACACCCTCTCAGAAGAATAACTGCACATACACCTTAAAAAACTGTGTCGTTCCACCCAGAGTAAATAGTATTTTTCATATTACACTTCACTGTGGCAAAGTTCGGAAATTTGAGGTATATTACCCAATAATAGCTGCTGGAATAAGAAGAATTATAGCCCCAAAGAGAAAGGGGAATCCCCTCATGAAGTGCAAGCTGGCAGGGTAGAGGGAGTTGAACACTCCTGTAGCCACGAGTGAACACAGCCCTTCCACGCAGGCGACAGAAGCGAAGAGAGCACCTGGGAAAGACATTTAAGAGGTGACTGGTGAGACAACGCTGCCTGCAAACATCTTGCCATCACCTTCAGTGGGATTCCGTGAATCCTTCCAAAGGTTTGCACTTGCCAGCAGAAAACTGGTGTCTGCACTGTCAAGCCTGGTAAGCAAGAGCTGGGAGCAGATAACAGGCACACTGTGCCAGCCTGGCAGGCCAAACCTGTCCAGCTCAGCTCGTCTGTAGCCAAGACCAGTTTGCTGACCTCCAGAATCTGTATCACCAGAGCTGACCAGTGACATTATACATTGGCTGGATTGTAAATGCTTTAGACAGGAATATCTAGACCTACTTACCGCTGAGTACATCTTATCACTTGTTAAACATTAAGTTCAGCAGAAGACTGCACTTTATAGATTTAGAATCATAAATCTGGTATCAAGTGTGCACCACCTTCATTCCAAAATAAGAAATGTGAATTCTGCAAAGTCACCTTTCGACCTTTCTCACCTCGATTCCCTCCTCCCCTCTGTCTGCCTACAGAGGCAATTCCTGGGCAGTATTTAACAGCAAGTGCAACCAAATTACAGGAAGAAAGGCCAATGTGCTCCTCCTATGGGTTATCCATGATCTTTTACCATGGTCAATGATATAACCCTCTAACAACACGAGGTTTCATCCCACTGTTACTGATCTACAGAAAAGAGTCATGGTCAGGGAAATCACTGTTTTCTGCTCATTATATAATCTATTTTAACCCTTGCTCCTCGTAAAACTTTTTGAAACGAATGAATGATTCCCAAGCGCAACGCTTTTCATCTTGCTTTCCCTCTCTCGCCCTCAACTTGAAAACGTGGCAAGTCTAAATGGATGGAAACCAACAATTACTCTGAAAAAAATAAAACGCTACCCTGGGCCTGAGAGTGAATGCAGGGGCACGGGGGTCCAAAGGAGCCTGGGAAGTCCTAATCTTCCAAAGTAGTTTGGTTTCAGTGTTCCATGAGACAGTGTTTCAAGACCTGGCTTAAGCAGAGTGCCAACTCCTTACCCTGTTCCTTCTCACTGACCAGCTTGGAGAGCTTGGCTCTGATGACTGGAGTGGCTGCCATGGAAAGGAAGAGAATCCCGTAACCTGTGAGGAAAATACAGCACGTTAGGGAAAGCTCAGCAGAAAAACAAAGTCTCCAAAGCCAGTCTCAAGAATCTGCAGCTCCAGGCATCTTCTCCCTGCTATATTTAGATCCAGTTCACCCTCCTGCACCTCACAATGCACTTTAGTCCGTGTCTGCAGCGTAATACAGCTCTAGGAACTCTTTGGTTGCACTTTCAACTTCAGTGCTTGGCCAACATTGCTGCTAGGAAGCCACGGTTTTGTTAGTACATGGGCTGCAACAGAGGCAGAACTTCCTCCACGTGCCTGAACTCCCAGAAGCACCCTGCCCTCCTGCCATCTCCAAGCTCAGAGCCTGAGATATGGGGGTTTAAGAATCAGGCATCACCTGTAAACATCAGTGGTGTTGTAGTTGCAAGCGAAATCACAACCAGTCCAGAAATATTGGAGAACAGTCCAATCTCTGCCACCCATGTGTCTTCAAGGCAGAGCTGCAGCAGTCGCAGCCCTCCCAGGCTGCCCAGATAAGCCAGGTAACTGGCGGCCGAGCCGTACCCGATGAGGTCCGGGGCCCAGCAGAGAGGGGAGCCAAGCTCATACAAAACAAAGAGGTCCTTGGTCCCAAAATGGACTGTGACAAGAAGAAAGAAAGCCAAGGAGTAAAGAGCGAGCTTCCGCCTGGAGCTCGAGCATTCTGGGGCTGCGTACAGCCTGTAGACAGCCTTGTAATGGCTGAGTGTCAACAGCTTGGCTGGTTTCTGCTGCTTCACCGATTCCTGGAGGCAGAACGCAGCATAGAGAGCGGCAGCAAGGCTGGCAGCAAGCACCAGCCAAAAGGGGTTGATGTACCCTTGTGCTTTGCGCCACTGGCCACCGCCGATGCTGGCCAGCATGCCCGCGACGCCAAGGCAAGCCTCCAGGATGGCGACGCGAAAGGTCCGTGCGTGTCTGTCGCTGGTGTCGGCCACGTAGGCAAAGCAGCTGGCCAGGATGAGGTTGTAGTCTCCCAGGAGGCCGCTCAAAAGGCGTCCGAGGAGAAAGTAAGCAACGTGGAGCTGTAGGTACATGACGAGGAGATAGATGGCCGCCTGCATGGCCATACCCACTGCCGGCAGGATAAGCGTCGGACGGCGGCCCACGCTGTCGCTCCATGGCCCGAAGAGCGTCACAGAGAAGAGCCCAACAAAGAAGCCTCCCAGGTTGATACAGAGGTTCCAGTGGGAAACCAGCGCTTCCACCTCCTGCAAGAGAAACAGGCACTGAGGCCCCAGGCCCGGCAGCACCCAGCAGAAGGGGGTAGCACCCCCGTNCGGCGGGCAGCGACCAGCAGCGGCGGGCGGGCACCGACCGCGGGGCTGCGGCGGCGGTGGGGGGCTCCGGTGGCGGCGGGGTGGCCATGGCGGCAGCGGGGGGCGGAGGAGCCGAGCGCTCCGCCCGGGACGGGCTGCCCTCGCCCGCCGGCCCCGCCCCGCCCCGGGAGGCGGCAGCAGCACGGGGGGAACCCGAGGTGGGGGTTTGTCCCTGGTTGTCACGGTTTCCTCCGGTAAACCGGGGGAGGGCTCGGCTCCGTGTTCACATCGGCTGCCGAGCGGCGGGAGCGGGAGGCGGGGCTTGCGCTTGGGTCCCTGCTAAACATGTCACTTTCAACCCCATTTAGTGTTTTCGTAGGGTCATAGAATGGCTTAGGGTGGAAGGGACTTTAAAGATCAGCCAGTTCCATCCTGTTCACCGACACCTCCCGCCAAACCAGGTTGCTCCAAGCTCCATCCAGCCTGGCCTTGAACCTCTCCAGGGATGGAGCAGCCACACTTCTCTGGGCAACCTGGGCCAGCATCTTACCGTCCTCAGAGTAAAGAATTTATTCCTAATATCTAATCTAAATCTACCCTCTTTCAGTTTAAAACCATTACCCCTCATCCTCTTGCTCTGGTCCCCAAAGGAGTAGGCAAGAGTCCCTCCCTAGCTTTCCTGGAGCCCCTTTGGCAGCTGGAAGGGTCTATAATGTCTTCCTGGAGTCTTCTCCAGGTTAAACAACCCAAACTCTCTCAGCCGATCCTCACAGCACAGGGGCTCTAGCCCTGGGATCATCTTCCTGGCCTGCTCTGAACCCACTTTAACAGGTCCATTTACTGATGGTTAAAAGAATTTAAACTTAAACCCTGCCTTTTTTCTTACTCCAAACAAAGGAAGAGTTTTAATCAACATTTTTAATGCACTAGGAATCTGAGAAATGTGGTAGCTAGCAATGTGTAATCACTTCTATTAATTCACAGCACATTAGAAAATGCCTCTGCTTCTAAAGGACAAAATAACTTATAAACTGTAACACACGCGAGGTTTTGGCTGTGCTGTTGGGTTCTGTCCGCCTTGAAGAGCAGATCAGTAAGCAAAGACCAAGTTGTTCTTTAAATGCAAAGAACACAATTGAGAGTATTAGATTAACCCGTTTATATAAACTGGAGTGGTTCCATTAATGTAAATTGGCATCACTCCTTTGACACCATTGAGGGAGTGTTAATGGGCTACAGGTGAGGCTCTAACAAATCCTCCTGAAGATGAAAGCCATTAATTTTTCAGGAACACGCTCACAGAGATCATTTATAGCATCTTTGAAAGTAGCAGGACTCACGTAGCAGTGGAAACAAACCCTGTGGATGAGATGCTTCTGAAGACCAGGCACAATTCATTAGCTGAAGGCCTTTCTGCGTTCGCTACTCACACCCCGGAGGCAAGGCTGCAGCTGGGAGGGCAACCTTCGTGTCCCAAAGATGTATGAAAACCAGAGGTTTCCTGTCAGATTTTGATTGCAACCTTAGGGCGTGAGAGCAGAAAATAGGAAAATTACTTTGTCATTGGCTGATTTTGTCACTGCACCTTTTCAAACACTAATTCAACGTTAAGTGGATGAAAAATGTGAGGGGGTGAGAGTGGTATATAATAATAATAATATAATAATTCACATATACATTATATAATATATATTATATATGTGTGTGTATATATATATATATAATTCATTTGAAAGCTCTTTCTCATTCGTTTTGTACCAAGGGTGAAACACTAAAGCTCAGGATGGGTTGTTTCTTGGGAGCAACATGCCTAAGGTCAGGCTTGCGAGAGAGCTGTGGGCTTGCAGCTCTGACAACTGAAACTCCACTTTTTTTTTTCCATCATAAGTAGGTTATTGAAAGAAAACAAGCCCTGGCAGAAAAGGGATGAGAGAAACAGCAGAAGCTCTTTGTGGAGCTGACACCAGATGACCTAATGTCTGTGCTTCTCTCTCTCTCTGCCTGAGTGAGCTATAAACAGAGCTGTGACAATTTATACCAATAAAATGGAAATGTTATCAGCATTATCTGAAGCATGCGCTTGCATCATCTACCAAAGCCATCAGACATTAACAAGACACTCCCTCTGGAACTGAAAACTTCAGTTCCAATCTGGTGTATTTACAGAACCAAGTAATCCTCTCCTTGTATTTTGTGTCTTGCAAATAGGACAAGAATTGCTGGTAATTTCCCAGTAGCACTTGTTTTTTTTTTTCCCCTCTTTATTCCCAATACACCCTGCGAGCTACCAAAGCTGTGCCTATAAACCTGCAGGCTCAGAGAGACGAAAACAAAACAAAACAAAAAAATAGCCCAACGCCTGCAGAGTGATGCACTGCAGCGAGGTCTTTCCCAACGCACGGAGACGCAACGATGCAACAGGCTGTGTCAGGAAGAGTCACCCGGTTCCCTCTTTGTCCCTACGCCTTTCTCATAGCACGCTGAGCTGCCATGGGGGAGGAACTGAGTTCTCGCCAGGCCCGAATGTTTCACCTGTTGCTTTTTGAGTAGAAGAAAATGGAATTGTCGTGAGGATCGCCCCTGGACCACACAAAGACGGGTGTCCCAGCTCTCAGGTGGTAAGGTCTATAAATCCCTTCCTCCTGTGGATTTTGCCACCCAAAGATTTCCTCAGCAAATATAATGACGCCTATGTAACGCCTTGTGTAGAAGTTTCTAATCTCTATATTTGAGTATTACAGATGCAGATGGGATTTTCAGTACTCTACAGATTTTTGAAACACTTTTCAACAATTATTCAAAGAAGGCGTTATTAAAGACCAAACCACTAATATTCTTTTTTATTCTTTTTTTTAAAAGCATGTGTCATTTCAGGATGTGTTTAATAAACTCCCTTGGTCCACAAGGAGTTAATTCTCTCCTGCATTTACCAGTTATCAGGCAGATTGTCTTAAGAAAGTTCCTGGTCTGACACTCTTTTGCTGTCCCCTCCCTTCTTTGTTCTCTTCCTTCTTTCTCTGATTACAGTTCCAAAAACAACACCCAATCTCCTGAGGTCAATGGTTAATATTCCCCGGTGTTTATATAGTCTCCGGCAGCAGAGCTCAGGCCTTTCAGCACTGGGCTAGCTCCAGCACCATGGCTGGCCTCCTGCAGATGACCCTGGCCTTCAGGAAATACCTGATCATAGTGCTCGTACCCATCGTGTTTCTCCCTCTGCCCCTGGTTGTCCCTACCAAGGTAAGAACTTCTTAAATTGAATTTGAGAGCCAACTCTCTCCTTAGAGTTGATCCTTCTAAGTGACCGAGCTGAAGAGAACGTGCTGATTCTCCCTCAGAGGCGCTACCTTCATTTATTGCTTGAAGATCTGAAGGTCTCTGACTACTGATAGTGGGGGAATATAAAAGCAATAGGACACAGATGGATGAACAGATACACCAGGGACTGCATATTCTAGAAGAATGCTCAGTGACATGCAATTTTGTAACTTTGCTTTGCCTCTGGCTGATTTAGCAAAGGATTTTATATGCTGAAGCTCATACACGTGAACCTAAATTACAGTCTAAGGCTCAATTTAATCCCCCTTCTGATTTTCTAAAAGTATCCACTCCACATCCTTTTTTTAATTTTTTCCTTGTTGTCATTGCCTGATAGAAGAGGCATTTTTCTTGGTCAGATGGACAAGGCATTCTGATACTTAAGGCTAAAAAATATGTATTTCACTCTTTTTTAAGCACATTTCCGTCAGAATTTTTCCAAACAATTTAAAATTTAAAATGCCAAGTTTTGGAAGACACTTTGCTTAAGCTTCCTTCAGAAAAAAATAACTACAAAAACTGATAGGAGGTATTTCTGAGACATCGATCATTTAAATACAGCCCCATGAGCAGGCAGTCTGCCAGCATTTTGCTTCTTCTTCACTCTGGCTTATTTCTCCCACTCCCGATCTCTTCATGCAGAGAGATCTAATCTCTGCTCTTCATGTCTCTTGTTACAGTCCCAGCATCGTTAAATAGCTAATCCCAACTTGCCTCTCCTGCCACTGCTCGTAGCGTGTCAAATCCTGGCTCCTTCCTCTGGTCTCCGCCTGCCTGTCTCCTGATCCCACTGACTCCCAGTTTCCAGTCTCCTTCCCCAAGCTTCGTTCTTCCCTCTTCTAGCTCTTCCCTATCATTTTTTTTTTTTTTTTTAAAGCCTGTCCCAAAGCTCCTTCTTCTTCACAGCTCTTTTTCCGAGCCTTATCAGAGACTACAGAGCTTTGACCAGAGGACTGAAGACAAGAATGATAGAGCGGCCCTGGCTTGAGGTGAAATGTGCTAACTGATCAGGCGTGTCCTCCTAGTCCTCTGCTATGCAAATAAAACAGCTTTGACATTTAAAAGCTTACTAAGAAGAAAAACAGAAAAGTAGGTTTTTTGCTAGTTAACTTTCCATAGGCAAAAGAGTTACTGAAGTTAAAAGAGATCTTGATCAGAAAAGTTCTAAGTGGCCGGAAAGAGTCAGATTATTATTTTTTTTTGGTCCCAAGGCAACGAGTTCAAACTTACTTGCTGGAGTCATTGTTACTACACAATAAGTCCTTGGTGCTGCGTGTGGAATGATTTGGCAGTCTTGGTTCAGTTCCTCAGGTTTCTCTGCATGTCACTCTGTGGTTTCTAAGTAGTCAGCTACAATGGAAAAAAAATTTAAAACATCCTGGACTTTTCCCTTTGCAATCGGTAAAGAGATTCTTCGTGTCAGATCTGTGCATTGTGGTACGGTGAAGCAGGAAAAGCTGGTACCTCTGCAGGCAGAGCTGTTAGCAGACAACTTACTGGGAGGAATTTTACATTTTTCTCTGCTGTTAAGCTATCAACCTGTCATATAACGACATAGCTCTGGACACTAAACTATTACATATGAGAGAAAACAATGCTAAAGATTTTGTCTAAAAGCAGAGGAATGTCCCTACAGAACAACTGACTTTGTAAAAAGCCTTATTCCAGCTTTTATTGTTCACAGCAGGCTGGAAGTGAATAGCACTGCATCTATGATACATGTTCAAAAGCCTTGCTGGGGTCTCTCAAAAGGCACCCATTGGCACCTCTTAACAACAAGAATGGGAGAAAAACTATCATCAAAATGGAAAATTGTTTTCATTTCTTGGTGGGATATATAATTAAGTCTTACTACTCTCACTCAAAAATAAGGCTGAAAAGGGATCTTCATGAATCTCTGTCAGCTTTACTTCTCCAACCTTGCTACTTTGGTAATTTACCACCAAGATTGCTATCTTCTTCTTTCCTCCAGACTGCTCAGCTCCTCTGTTCATCCCTTCCTTTCACCAGCTCTGTAACTTCCATGCCACTTCCAGAAGTCCTGACCACATTCTGAAGCATCACAAGTTTGCTCCTGCCCGCAACTATTCCATCTCCTTGGCTTAGTCCCCTGCAATCCAGCCATTACACTTTCCCAGCTCTTCATTATTTCCTCAATAAGCAGCACTATATTTTCATTCATGCTGCCCAGTATATTTTTGTGGACAGCCTTGATCCAAGACCACGCAACTGCTTTTTTCTTCCTCTGGACTTTCTGGTGCCCATTCTTGTGCCAAAATGAGGAAGAGACACTGTAACCTGCAGTGTTATTTTTCCTTGCTTTCTTCATCAGCCCAGTCGTATGAAAATCCAGTGACCTGTTACTTTGAGCCTTCTTAGTGTGTGGGACTGAATTCAATATGTTTAACATAAAATTTGGAGTGGTTGTCCAAAACAGAACTAAATTAATGTTCCCTCAGGCAAAGAGAACATGAAATGGGGGAATCATACTTTCTTCACCAAAGCAAGTCAAAGGCAGTGGAAGCTGTGACTAGTTCATCAGTGAGCCATTCAGTGTCTGTAATATGCCTAAAATCCAATCAAATGAAATTATTTAACTCAATAAATGACAAAATTACGAAGAATTGCTAAATTACATAAGTATTTACAGTAGAAGGGATCCAGGCTGTTGAAATTAGCTGGGGTTCCTCTGGACCATGTTCTGAACCATGTGGAAAAAAGAGTGGAGGAACCTTGACTGGATCAGTAACTATTCCTGCAAATCAAAGACAGAAATACGTCAAAAGGAAATACCACCATCAGCAAAATCAAGAAGTCTGTGCAGAGATAGCCAGTCCCTTATCGTGAAGGGTTCAAAGTCATCAATTTGTTTCTTTTCCCAAGTTTTTTGTTTGCCCCCATCGCAGGCCCCAGTCTTTTCCTCGCTGTTCCGACAAGGTTGTTGAATAGTTTGTCAGTTGATTAGGATCTGCACAGGTAGGAGGCTAGACAGGAGTGGAACACAGAAAATAGCCTTTTCTCAAATCCCTTTATCAGGCAATGAATATAATTATGGGCTGTTGCCTTCTCCAAGCCTATGTGAGATGTACAGTCTGTTCTGACTGCGTGTGCTCTTCCTCTGCCAGGAGGCCCAATGCGGTTACATTATCATAGTGATGGCGTTGTTTTGGTGCACAGAAGCCCTGCCGTTGGCGGTCACAGCTCTTTTTCCTGTCCTACTCTTCCCACTAATGAACATCATGGATTCAACAACAGTAAGAGATCTTGCTCTACACACGTTTGCCTGTGTATTGATTGGTCAGCCTCTCTTATTCAGGGAATATTTCCTGGGTGATTTCCAGAGTGTGTTGCAAAGAACAGAAAATTGCACTATTGTTACACAGGGAATCATCTGTCCTTACCATGGAACAGAACTTGCATGACCCTAGAGTGAACTCTGGGTGGAACTGGTAATCTGAAATCAAAGGAGGTTCACCGTTGGATAATAGAATTATAGAATGATTTGGGTTGGAAGGGACCTTGAAGGCCATCTCGTTCCAACCCCTGCCCTGGTCAGTGACACCTCCCACCAGAGCAGGTTGCTCAAAACCCCATCCAGCCTGGCCTTGAACACCTCCAGGGATGGGGCATCCGCAGATTCTCTGGGCAACCTGGGTCACTCTCTCACCACTCTCAGAGTAAAAAATTTTCTTCCTAAATCTCCCCCTCTTCCAGTTTAAAACCGTTACCCCTCGTCCTATTGCTGCATGCCCAGATAAAGATCCTTCTCTATCTTAGATGGATTGTGTAGTTACTGCAGCTGATGTCTTTGGGACAAGATCCTCCCTCAGAAAATGCCTTCTCTCTTGGCTTCTTATCACAGTTTTCTCTCCCGTCTTCCATCTTACAGGTCTGCCGGGAGTACTTGAAGGACACCAACATGCTTTTTATTGGAGGACTGCTGATGGCCATTGCTATTGAGAAATGGCACCTCCACAAACGCGTTGCTCTGCGGGTCTTACTTATCACTGGTGTCAGACCAGCCCTGTGAGTAACAGTCGTGGACACGCTGTGGGATAAAGGACTTTATGGCATTGGTTCCTATCTCAGAGTTGCCTGCAGTCTCCTATGTGAATCTGCAAATCATAATCTACAAATGCTTTTCTACAGTCCAAGTGAGTTAGTGCCCAAGCAAACCTTGCAAATGGGGATCCTTTGAGATGTGCTACAGACCTGAGGCCTCATTTTTGAATTCAAAATGGTTTCAAGTGGAGAAATCGCAGCAAGAGAGTAAATTCTGAAAAGAGAAGGGTGCTGCTAAGCTTGGCCAGAAGCGCAGCTTTATACTGTCAGGAAAGACTACAGTGAGACATAGAAAACACATACTGTCTATGCAAAGAGAAGAGAAAATATGGAGATGCTTATTTTGAAAACAACGAATGTTTACCAGACTAGAACTTTAAGCTACGTAGAAGCTACATGGCCCTATTTAATTTGTCTCAGATCATGAGAAGAGGGAATGCTGGAGGAAATTACAAAGCAATAGAATAAAAATGCATACAAGATAAAGCCCTTTTCATCTAACATATAATCTGCATCTCATCTAAAGAATAATTGTGAGACAAATAACACAGTAATACTGAAATAAGGATTAGAATTTTGTATGAGTAAGAAGAGAATCTTAAATGATAGAGGTAGGACAAAATTACAACAAAAAAAAAAAAGAAAAGAGATCATCTTCCTCATCTTCCTCATGGCTTATCATGGCTTAAACTGGTTGCCATTTGGGATCAAATTCAGCTTGAAATTCCTCTGCAAAAATATATAATAATACATGAATATATGTTATTGAGATGGTGTGTCTTCCCCGGAAGCGTGCAGGATAAGTGGGATACTGCCTAGATAAACTCTTTGCACCGAGAAACCAGCTGCCACTTTTCTAGTCAGAAGAATGTAAAAGCACAATTGGCTGAAATTGCAAAAAGAATAAAAGATGTTAAATCTTACTTTTGTGACATTCACAAAGCCTACTGGGGCAAGAGGAAGCGCTAGGTGTGAATTGCTAAGCATGTTCCATACCTAAGCAACAGCAACAAAACCAAGGACATTGCAGCCCTGAGTTTTCTGAACGGGCTTTTTCGAACCTTTTCATTTCAGCCTTCTCATGGGTTTCATGGCTGTGACTGCCTTCCTCTCCATGTGGATCAGCAACACCGCCACCACTGCCATGATGGTCCCAATAGCACAAGCCGTGTTGGAACAGTTGCACAAATCCGAAATGGAGTCTAGCACAGGTGGCCAAGCTTCTGAGCACATCAATACAGCCTTTGAACTGCAGGAGGAGCCAACTAAAACAGATAATTCCAAAGAAACAGAGGGAAAAGGTGAGTGGGTTAGGGATGTTTTTCTCCTGGGGATAATGGAGGGTAACCCCACACCTTCTTCACTGTCATTACAGTCACTAGGAAATTGTAAAAGAAGAATGTACATAAAGCATCCTGAGTGTGTCAGACAGCATTTATGAGGCTCTTCCATGAACCAGACCAAAGCACAGTAAGATCCACTGACTTTGGCTGGTTAGATATAGATTGAAAATACGAAGCGATGATAACTAACCAGTAAAACAACAAAATGTATAAATTCTCCATTAGATGAAGCCTTTACATTAGGCTTGATATTTCCCAAGATATTTATGGTAGTTCAATTATTATCTACTGTGTAACTTATCAGATAATAGGGAATACCCAAGCCCAAGGAAAAATTTCTGGCCTATTTCATGCCAGAAGGTTAGGGATTAAAATGATCTTTCTAATACAAAGAATCATGTAACAATATCTCTTTGCCAGCTGTCTCTCCCTCTTCCCATCTTTGAGACAACTCAAGTGTTTCTGAATGTAAATCTGCTGCTGGTACAGAACAAGATCCCTTCAGACCAACTCCTCCAACTCTGTGGTACCTCCTGAAATCTTGCCCCAACACATGCAGTCCACACATTGCCCTGTTTCACCAAGCAGTATGGTTGGACTTTATCACACATTTCAACTTCTTCCAAAAAAAAACTGCTCTGTATCAAGACAACCAGTGAAAATGGACAGAAGATCAAAGTATTAACAATGTTGGCCTTAAAATGAGAAAATCTGGGTCCTTCTGCTTCAAGTCCTTTTTGTCCTTGTCTTGATACACTGAAGTACACAGGCACAAGATCTTTCCTATCCACTCTACCTTCTGTAACTCTTTTGTTCCTGTCTTGGGACCCAGGTAATAGTCACATCCTGACAGTCGAGGAAGACAGAAAGAGAAATGAAAAGCTGCTGGAAGAGAAGCACAAGAATTTCTCCAAGGGAATGTCTCTCTGTATTTGTTACTCAGCCAGTATTGGAGGGATTGCAACTCTGACTGGGACCACACCAAACCTGGTACTGCAAGGACAAGTTGATGAGTAAGTCTGGTTGAGTTTGGGATTACATAACCATTAAACTGCATCACTCTGCTACAGCTGACTTGCAGCCAACACAGAGGAGGAAAATATCGGTTTGGTAACTTCGTTGAGAAGTTACCTCCCTTAGCAGGTCTCACAGTAACTCCTCTTTTCTGAATCATCAGTGAAGTACAGGAGAGAGTGCAGAATTTTGGATGCTAACAGCCAACTACATTTTACAGGCTCTTTCCCAACAACGGCAATATCATCAACTTTGCCTCCTGGTTCTCCTTTGCCTTCCCCACCATGATCCTGTTACTGATTTTGGCGTGGATTTGGCTGCAGATACTGTACCTGGGCTTTGAGTAAGTTCCCATTACATGTAGGCCAGTGAGCAAGTGCTCATTACACGGCATATTACATGGCGTAACACAAGTGGTACTTTTATTGATGAGCCAATGTTTGAAAGTCACACAGCAAGTGACAAAGTCCTCACATACACCAGAGAGCACCAGAACAGCGTACCCAGTATCTGTTAAAATACTACAACCTTTCCTCTCAGGAACCTGATTAAATTCCACCTAAATATACTCTGTAGCTGAAAATAGGACATCATAACTGCATGTAACCTGTTCTGCAGCATTGCTTTCATGTTTTGAGAGATTGTTGTTCTTCAGATCAGGAAACTGATTTCTACATACAGCTGGTAAATACCTTTGTGAGGAGAGTTGCTACAGACCTAGAGGGTGAGCTCTGTGCCAGTTCCCAGTGCTGATCATCCCATACAACCGGCTTGCATTACCTCTTTAACGCATAGCCTATCACTCTTGAATTATCCCCAACCTCCTGACTTTTAAACGGAAAGAGTGCTGAAATACCTGAAAGGGTGCTTTCATCTTCAGATTCCTCTCCTAAAATTCTCCTTTTCTGTAGTTTTATAAAGTTTGGCAACTTTTAACTTCCTGGTGAAGGTACAGCCTTGTCAATCATGTTAACATTGACATTATTTCCCCTCATGTCCAGGTAGCACGCCTACTTATATTTAGATCATGAGCTTTTAGGGCCAGGAAGCTTGTTTCTTTTCATCTTGGTAGCACTAAGTACAATGCAGTTACCATCCAACACCTGTGGCTGCTGTCGTTATGATAATAATAGTCTATATAATTTCCATATGCATATATAAATAATTATCTCTAAAAGACAATATGACTGAGTTTAAGATTTGGATTCTTCACTCTGAGGTATTCTGGCAAATTTCTCTCACATTTGTTTGTCCATTCTTTTTCTAGTTTTCGGAAGAATTTTGGTTGTGCTGCAGATGGCTCTGCAAAGGCTAAGGAGCAACAGGCCTATGACATTATCAAGGAAGAAAGCAAGAAATTGGGCTCCATGAAATTTGCAGAAATAGCAGTTTTGATCATCTTCATATTACTGGTATTGCTCTGGTTTACAAGGGACCCTGGATTCATACCAGGTTGGGCAACAGTTCTTTTCAACAAAGGTGATACAAGGTACCACCACTTCTCCTCCTCACTTGGAATAAAATTTAAGTAGGCTAGATTTCATACAAATGAGAACATGGCTAGACTAAATATCTGACTGGTCTATTGCAGCTATGTCACTGATGCTACAGTTGCCATCTTCATTTCAATTTTGCTGTTCATCATCCCTTCTGACATTTCTAGCAGCGACAGTGACAAAACACAAACAGGTAAGTTTACTGAAGGCATCAAAAAACAAAAAATCAACTGTCCGAATGGGCACACGGGAAGTTTTAAATTTTAGATTTACAAAGGAAACTTCAGACATTAAACAAAATTTCAAACAGCTCTTTCTGCATAGCTACAGCTCTCTGCTTTCGACTGGCCAAGGCATATATCCCATTAAAGTTTTCTGTTTCTTGTAAATTAACTGAGTAGGAAACTCTTATCCCAGGAGTGTCCCAGACCCTAGTATACACATATGTAGAAGCTTCTGAAGGTGGAATCTTCAGGAGACAATCCATGACTTAACAGAAACACATACAGTTCTGCAGATACGTTGCAATGCCTTGAACTCAATCTTACCTTTATCCTATCATGTCTCTTTGAGGAGCTACACATCATTCATTAATATTTTTGCAAGTCAAGTTTTAAAATCTTTGTTGATGAGGCTCCCACCATTTGCTTTAGGAGATAATTCCACAGTCTGCTTGATTTTGCTGATAGAAGTGTTTCCTGATGTTCAGACTAAACTCGCCGCCCACCAGGAAATCCTTTGGAGGATGTAGCATGGCTTACTAAATCTTTTTGGATTTTAGGCAGCAGGTCAAAGATCCGAGCACCTCCAGCTCTCTTGGACTGGAATGTAGTTCACCAGAAAATGCCATGGAACATTGTGTTTCTGCTGGGAGGTGGCTTTGCCTTAGCCAAAGGCAGTGAGGTAACATTCCTCTGCTTACCTGGTATTTGTATCTTCCCGGGTGTTTTCCACCTTGCTTTTCATACGTGCTCTCCCCAAACACAAGAGGGCACTTTGGTAGCACCAAACACACGTTGCCTCGGCAAGTGGCAGTAGGACAGGCTTCTCCATCCTTAGGAGGAGTTCTGTGATTAGAACAAATCTCTATTGCTGCCTGTGCAACGGGGAAGGTACTGCCAATCAGGGCAGCGTGATTAACTCTGTTTCTAGAAAAGCAGAAGATTAAGAAACTACCCCAGCCCATTAAAGGTTCTATTAAAAGTTTTAACTGATGTGGCAAACATGAGGAGCTATTGTGCCCAGAATTGGGTTCCAAACTATTTCAAACAAACTACTTATGGAAATATAATTTAAATTAAACTACTAGACAACAAATGCAGAGCTAGCTAGAGGACCTTCAGGACCAGATCAAAACATCTAGCTGCTGAACTGAAGGATGTACTGATGTGCTTCTACAGGTATCTGCCAGGGGTCCAGTGTTACAAATTATTTTTCAATTATGATTTAGAGGATGGAACAGACAATACATTTATTAAATCTATAGGCAATAAAACATTGGAAAAGGCTTCAAGTGAATTTACATTAAATGGCTAGAATGTCTCCTAAGATATATGAAACTGAGTTCAAAGATTCAAAAGAAAGCCCCAAATATCCATCATGCACAGCTAGTGGCCTGAACAGAGAAATATTTATTTGTTATCAATAATATACTGTAAATGTTATATCTTCTCCTTTCAAATTCTTGGGAAGGGAAAGAACAGTTATTTTTAATTAACATACTGAATTACCGTGTCTATGAGCATTGCCTCTTACATGTTTTTCTGCAGAAAGCAGTTTGTATGAGCACTCCTATAAGAAGAGAAGGTAGAATTTGGATGAGAAATGTAATTGGCCTGTGATGTGGCTATTTTTTCTCCAGCCTACTCTCTTGACAGATCTCTTTCCTCTGTTACAGGAATCTGGTCTGTCTTCATGGTTAGGTACCAAATTGACTCCTCTGCAGCAGATCCCTCACCCAGCTATTGCTCTCCTGCTGTGTCTCCTTATTGCCACTTTCACCGAGTGCACCAGCAATGTAGCCACCACTACCCTCTTTCTCCCTATTCTGGCTTCAATGGTAAGTTCCAACATTTCAAAATACTCTTAGAAAGACAGCTTTCAACTCTTCTCCAAGCATACATCTGCTCAATTACAGAAACGAACTGGCTGAGATATCCAAGCACCGGTTCATCTATCCAATCAGGAAGATATATGTATGCATATATATTCACACAGTCTGTGCTTAGTTCAACCTTTCTAAAATCATTGCTGGTGAAAAGTGAAGGGATTAAATTCATTGGCATATTAGATTTTGCCTTCTGGCCTAAACAACCTCATGAGGTCACTGCCAGCTGTACTTGTTTTTTCCTATTTGTTCTGCACACAGACAGCAACAGCAGCAGCATTTGCTTCCCTGCAACATTCCATTGTTGTATTTCACTCCGACCACTGGCCTTCCAGAATTCTCTGAAGGTGATAGCATTAGTCAAGGTCTATGACCTAATTCGGACTTTTGCATTTCCACTGGAGTTTCCTGTTGCTGGGGTAGACACTGTTCTGCAAAGTGAAAAGCTGGTTCCAGACCACAAGTGGAATAAACTCCACCAAAATCTTTTTGCACAGGCTTCAGCTAACCCCTAAACTGATCCACTCACCTTCAGAGTTTGGGCTGCCCCATTTCCTCTGATTATTTAATTTTGTTCTTAACCAGTTTGAAGCCGCTTTACATTTTTTCCTGGTTTTAGAGTCAAATACAAACATTATTGTTAATTTATATGGCAGCAGTGATCAGATTCCACAGCTGGGAACACAAAGCACTGTCCACAAAATCAATTATTCCACTTGCTGCATAAAGACATTGGCTAGAAGTTTCTAAAGCAGAACAAAAATTCGAGTGGCTGCAGTGTTTGAGAAAGAATGAGATCTCTGACATGGGCAAATACAATCAGCCCTCTGCCAAAAGACTTCTCTGCATTTGTTTCTATTGAAACTCTCATCTTTGCCCTCCCTTCTTGCACAGGCTGAAGCGATCTGCCTCAATCCACTCTATGTCATGCTGCCCTGTACACTTTCTGCATCGTTGGCATTCATGCTCCCAGTGGCCACTCCTCCCAACGCCATTGTCTTCTCATATGGACAACTCAGGGTTATCGATATGGTGAGCAAAAGCAGGTTCTTTTCAGATTTTCTGTCACTAGTTCTGATCTTTCCTTTTTCTAATATGGGTTCTTCTTGAAAGAGTGTTAGAAAACTCACTGTACTCAGGATTTCAGGACTTCTAGTTTAAGAGTTTTACCCCATGGAAACTCATTTTCCCCTAGTACAAATTATACTTGTAAAGAAAATCACCTTAAATGTAATTTGATGGAGTTCTGATGGAGCTATGGAAAAAAGGACCAAGAGAAAACATAACCATACAAACCAGTCCTAATCAGCAGGGAAGGAAAAAAGTACTCGGTTCAACTAATAACCCTTTCTCTTTTATAATTCTAGGCCAAAGCTGGGTTTGTACTCAACATCCTAGGAGTTCTGACAATAACTCTAGCCATCAACACCTGGGCTTCATCTTTGTTCCAACTGCAAACTTTCCCATCTTGGGCAAACAGGACAGGCACATGCCCATAATTCGGAGAGGGAAGGGACCCCACAACTGTTTCTGTTAGAACTGCAATGAGAGCAAGACTATTGCCAACACCAGTTTTGCTGCAGCGGTGGTTAAGAGACAGGCCTGTGCTGTGGAAAAGGTCAAGCCACCTACAAGCAAAATAATTCAGTTGATAAGAGCAATAAAATTGCCTAACAGTGCTGTTTAGCAGGCAATTTTGTTACCCCAGCAGTAAGACGAGGTAACCTTTGGCTTTTCAACTGTTCCAGGGATCTTTAGATTTTCTGTCTCAGCAGGGGTAGATTTTCCCCCAGGTACTAGCCACATCACTTTTCAAGCTCCGCCTGTAAAGTCTGAAATCTGGAGTGAGAAAGAAGAGAGAGGTATGTGTATAAAAGGAAGGAGAGAGGCTCAACGTTCCTGATTTCATGCATCTAACTATGTATTGTCACAACTAATACGAATATTCACCTGTGAGTATACAGGCCTCTGTGTAGATGTTCAATATGTACGTGGTCGTTACACACTCCATGGGCATTCACAGCAAAGCATGTGTTGTTTGATTACAGGCAAATCACATACTGTCAGCCCATTCTATTGCTTTGAAACATATTTATTTGCAGTCCACTTGTGTTATGAGCGTGAAAGATGTCTGTCCCATTGTTATTTATGGAGGATTACAGCCTGCAAGGCCATGTTAACAGTAGCAATATTCTCTTGAGAAGGGGAGAGTCCCTGTGTTCTAATATATATATATATGATTGAATTAAAGATTTTTTTTCTGTACCCTCCATGTTATGGAGATTTTTTTCCTACTGCATATCACTGCTTGTAGTTCTGTCTTCTATGCATCCACTGCTTGCGTGTGTGCTTCCTTAAAATATCTTGAAACATTTAGAGAAGTTAGCATAACTGCTTTTCTCTTATTGTTTAAGTATTAATTTCATTATTATTACGAGTCCCATTTTCATGGACTCTCAAAACCAAGATCTTCCTTTTCAAAGGCCCCTCATACATTAAACATTTAATCCCCATTCTGCTGGAACTGACTTTCTGTAGCTGGAATATCTGAAGACACTTTACTAACTCAAGCACTTAGTACCATAAATGAGGTTGGGTTCAGTTATACAATCCGTGCTCCTGTACTTTGCAACAAATGCTTTGTTCCATTGTTGCCTAAGTTTTGCACAAAGTGTATTGCATTTCTGAAATCCCACTTGAACCGGACTGGTTGAATAAGAGTGAATATGAGTGAATTTGACTCTAAAATAGTACACATGCTCTTCAAAATCTTTCTTCTTGCTATCTCTCTCTTAATTATCAGAAGACAAGGACAAAGTGCAGTGTACATTTGATTTATAGAATATTAGAATTCACTGACCTGCAGTAGCTTCTTTCCAGTTCCAACTATCAAGACAATTCTGGTGTCTGCTGGTCACGGATTCCCTTCTCACCAGTAGCTCCATTGGCCTGACAAGCACAGTTGCTCTGGAAAATCACTGTCCCAGAATGAACAGTCTAGTATTAGCCCTTCGGTGGCTTTGAAAGGTAGTGTTTTGATTTGATATGTGATAGGGATCCAGTAGAATATCCACAGCACAAAAAGGAAGGACATTTATTCTCTTTTGCTAATGAGTTCTTGGGTAATTGATTTCAATCATGTAATGACTTGGGTCACTGCTAAACCACTCACCTTCTCTCCCTTTGCATTTACCTCTGTCAAATAACATCCAAATCCATCTAAGCATTTTCACTACCCTGCTCACCCTGTGTCTGAGCAACCAACAAAATGACAAATTCGAGCAGATGATTTGCTGCAAACCTCTCCCTTCTTTGCTCTTTGTCTCCAGCATCAGGGCAGTGTGCATAGCTTTTGTTTGCTTTTTGTTTTCTTTGAAATACTTGCACATAGTTTACATGTCCTTCTAAATTACTGCTTAGCTAAGCAGGAAATGCTGAATTCTTATAACATTTCCCATCAGCCTCTTCTTCCAGCCCTTTAAAACTGTGTAAGGGTTCTTTGAAGTCTTTTCTATTAGTCTACATTATTCAGAGGCTGTGGTGTGCATAAGTACCTGTAGGAGCACAGGTGCAATCTTTATGGCAATCTCGAGAAGAAAGAAGAGAGACATCAAGTAGGATGGAGTGTCGTGGGGCCAATGCAATAATGCTGGGTGTTCCATGTACATTAGCATGTATGAGAATATAAAGGCTAGAGACTTACCAGAAATGGCTGCAGTGAAAGTTACTCAAGGAGTACCCAAATGCCCAGCTTCCAGAAGATGACGAGTGAAAAGCTGTCACCTGTAGACAGAGAGGAAAAGCTATCCGTAACAGCAGGATAAAAAGAGAACGGGAAATTTCATTAGCAGTTTCCACCTCGAAGTGATGGTAGTAGCAAATATACACTGGGCAGTCGATTGCCTTGGGTGTGTCTGAACACGGGACTGGTTGAGGTACAGCTAAATATAGTGTGCTTGTGCAAAAACCAGTAACCCCATTAAAAGTGTTCATAATTTTCTAAGCAAAGCAGGTAGAAAGTGTTTCTAAGCCCCATTATTACATAGATCACCTTTGAAGGGTGGTTCCCCATTATGTTTCCAGATATTGCCCTCAAGGAGTGGCTCTATTTCCCATTGTGCGATCAAATTTCACAATCTTCTGTGAAACTGCCAGCTCAGCACCTGCTGTAGTTAGGTGTGATTTCCAATGCAGCTCTTCGTTTCTGAGTTGACACTACGTTTGTTTTACATAAGAGTTGTAAGTGATAAATTTCTTAATGAGAAGGGGATGTCTGCCTTCTCGCCTTTGCCTTCTCGCCTTTGCCTTCTCGCCTTTGCCTCCTCTAAAAAGCAAGTGCTCTACAAAACCACAAAATACAGGTTTCCCACAGTGGATGCTGGTGAGTAAGTGGGTGACTCGCCATCACCTCCTCCATTTTCCCCGGAGTTACGGTGTTGCCTTGCCTTGCCCAGACACACACACACACACGCACGAGTTCTACAGGCACACACATGTACACCCAAGAGAACACGAAGGACTGCTCCTGGTAAACACACACATTTCTGCGACACCACATCAGAAAAGCAGGTGAATTTTGAGCAGGATAATACAACAGTGAAAAGAGCTCCCGTATGAGAAAGGTACTTCATCATAAACTTCTTGAGAGAAGTTTGTAAAGTGGCATGTAAGCGATGCAATGATCACTTCATCAAGCACTGAAATCATAAACAGACTTCGCAGAACACAGGGCAATTTAAAAGCAAAAACAGGGTAAAGCCAGCATGTCTATTTATTCCTCAAGTTGGTTTGGAGAAACCAAAAATTTGCTCCCAGTCACTTAAAAGCTATTAAAATTAACTTCAAGGAAACCTTGCTGTGCACCACTGAAACCTTGAAATGCATCTTTCATTCTTAAGGTTAAGAACCTTAGGAATCTTAAGCTTCTTAATTTCATACTTAAGCATTCATTAAAAAAAAAAAAATCACAAAAACCCAACAAAAACCCAAAAAACGAATTAAAAAATCCCCCACAAACTGCTTTGAAGGAAGTCTTGTCATATAATGATATAATGGACATAAGACAATTCTCAAAAATATGAAAAATGTTTTCAGAAAACAAAATGCAAACCAACAGAAACACAAAGATCCTGTGTTTTATCCAATAGACATCAGCATGTATGTAAATAAGGGCCCTTTCTCCAGAAGTTGTAAGAGCAGTTCCACTCTCATCCCTGGAGGTATTCCTCCCTCAGATAACTATGGCCTGTTGGGCAGGAGTGTGCATCTTAGTGCAAAACTCCAACTCTCTCCATTTGACATACTTATTCTAGGATACAACCCTTTCCTCTCAATTTGCATGTTGGGGTGAGTGTTTGCAAAGGCAGAGACACAGTTTAGAATGTCTGCAATGAGGAATAGCCAAATAAAGAACAGAAGCTAGAAATACAAGGACTTAGGAAATACGTAACTTTAAATCATCAAGGATTTTCACAACCCTCAATATTTTTTCCAACACGGAACCATTAAAAGTATTTACAACTTGATTCACTGAACTTTATGATGTGAGTTAGTAATGACCAATGTGCCGAAGTCTGGAAATGAAGTGGTTTGAATGCACTAATCACCCAGTGTCCAAAATAACACCTGTTTAACAGAACTTAATCACTGCCATCAACGCTATGCATTTTCTCCTATTAAAGAAACATTTAATATTATTTATCCTTTACTCATACTAACCGGCCGAAAACGTCGAGTTGCTATTCAGGACGGAGAGATTCCCTTGCCATGTGCCATCTAGTGGCTGCAGGCTCCCCACTGCCGCATGCCCAAAATTCCCGGTTCCAGGCCGAGCAGATAGTCGGGGGTTGATCTTCCTTGGAAAACGCCCTTAAGCAGCTAAGGGGAAAACGATGGAAGAAGAGGAACGCTTTTCAAAGGCAGTGCATGGCAGTATAGATGCAAAAGTAGAGGTACGCTAATCAACCCAGTTAAATAAAAATGGATTTAAATTGTCAAAAAGGGGAAAAACCAAACCACAAACTGACTCGAAAATAGAGAAAGGACAAAACGGTTAATTCAAGGGTTCGAGCCTTAAATATTGTAATGTTTCATTTAGATCAGGCCAGATGCAACTGCTTCAAGGCTCAGACCTGGCGTGCCTGTGTACGGTGTCTATCTCGATAAATCATTAGTCATGACTATTTTTAGATGGCGCTGTACTCGGAACATTAAGTAGGATCAACACACACACTTTACTCTGCTTCAGGTTTATACTATTCAGCTGACCTTAGATTAGTATTAAGGATCTCTTGCCAGCCTAGCAGCACTACAGGAATTCCCTCGTTTCCCTTGATCCCTGTCCAGTCACAAGAAGCAGAACAATTCCAAGTTTTCCCAGTACCCGCCATGGGGAGCAAGGCCTCTCCAGTCTTTCGAAGGGAATGCAAAGCCCTAGGACACCCAATTTCATTCATTCTGCTGGTCACAGCGCTTCTGAGTTCTTCCCATAAAGCAAAATGAAAAGTGGTCAGAGTTGTTCGTGAAACTAATGCCCATATGAATACGGAATTGCACAATGTTGGAAGACCAAGCTGTGTGCAAGAGCAGCAGGGGAACAGTCTCGGTACAGTTAGCTGTTATGGCACCAGTTCTCCTGGTTCCTATCAAGGGGATCTTTGACAGTGAGTAGTGGTTATTCTGGAGCAGTTGTAGCGACAGCAAAGGGAAAGTCACATTTCCCTTTTTGCTGTAGGACTATCCTGATGAGACTTGCCAAAAAATTCAAAAGGATCCTCTTTATTTTTAAGATGTCTTAAGGGGAGGGATGAAGGGAGTTTGAATTTTCCTCCTCATTCTTACCTCTGGCAATATCATTCCTGCTACATGAAGCATACAGTCATAAATCACTCGTCTGCATTGCAGATAACACAGTTGTACAATGCAAGCTTCCTCACACCTGTGCCTTTTCTCTTCTATTCTCCGTGCACCTAAGCAAACGGTGTTGCGGTATTGGGAGCTACAACCGGTACTGAAGAAACAGTAGTCCTAGAAGAGACTAGCTAGCCAATCTGCAGTAATCATTGTAGTTCCTCTAGTGTAACATCTTCATCATTCAGGCTACACAGAAAAGAGTAACATCATCAGAGTTCAGATGACTTTTAGAGACTTGGAAGCTTAGGGATCAAGACAGAACAGTTTTTCCTCTATCCTCTTTAGAAAGCCAATGACCACAGCTAGTGCTACAGCTCTTCTGGAGGGTTACAACAGAAAGATCACACACAGAAAAAAAAAGACTCCACTCTCATGCTCATACATTATGTCTTCATTTAAGATGCTCTGACAGTTAAGAGAAAGCATGGCTTATGGACAAGGCAAAAATCTATTTCTGAACAATATTGAGAAAAGACTGAAATACAGCTATTTGGGGGCAGGTCCTGTCTGCCATCCTGGCTCCAGAAACAAAAGCTTTTCCCCCGCAGTGTGCACGGGGTGTGTGGAAGTGCAGGAGTTCATACTGTATGCTTTTATATCTTGGCAGAGATATTACAAGTTGAAAAAAAAAAAAAAAGACTCAAAACAAAACAAAAAAAAGCCAAACCCATGCAGCTTATTAGCCTAGAAGAAAAATCTTTGGTCTGTTTACACTATAACCACACACCTGTATCTCAGAAATATGAGACAATTGATGGGGAAAGGGGAGGGGACCGACATCTTCAGCTTCCTCTGCACCAGGTGCAGTCAAGTATGTAATATCTTTCTAGCCACTATCTTGAACCAGTGCCACTTTTGGCCTACTGTACCTGCTGAACAGCCCCTGCAGGGAATGACTCCAAAACATGCCCATGCTCTCCGCTCCCGCGAGAGCAGGTCTTACCTGGAGCCCTGGCGGGTGCATACGCGAGTCAGCCAAATCCCAAAGCCGTGTGAGCGCAGCTGCCGCTCCTCCCAGCCACAGGAAGACAAAAACACTAAATCTTGTGCTGAACGGTTATATCGGTTCATTTTCCTCACAGGACACATCGCTTAATTTCCTGCTGCTGCCAGTTTCACACTAAGTTTTTAGAGGACATAAACGTGGCACTGAGGAAACTTGTTGTTTTGTCACAACACAGCTGTGTCACAAAACATAAAGGGTAGGGGACAGAGACAGAGCTGGACAAGAAATCTGTGCCATCTCCCTGATACCTCAAACTAAACTATGTTGTAGTAAAATCCAGGTGAATTAAGTGTAACAAAACTGAGTGTCTGCTTCTCCCGGGTATGATTGTTCGATATTCCTGGACAAACAGGGAAGAAGCAAAGAGGGTTATATATAAAAAAGAATATTTTTTTCCCCCCAAGAATAACTGTCTTTGTGTCATGAGAATGACAGAAATACATGCTTGTATTTGTTAGGGTAGTAGCCCCACGAATAAGAGCAAAGTAGCTGCTGCTGCAGTACTGATGACATGAGACCAGACATACTGCTGGCCACGAAAACAGCAGCTCTTTTTGACTTAACAGCTCCTCATTTCCCATGACATGGAATCATTCAGTATTTACTGAAGCATAATAAGTGACGTGAAACTGTTTTAAGACAGTGTGTTTTGCCACACAATCCACGGAGAAGCCCAAGACCTGACACACTTTCTCCACTGTTCTGCACAGACAGCACTGGTGGAACTGGACCCGCGCTGCTCCAAGGGACACTGTGGTGTTGCATTGCCCGTACCAAAATGCACATAATAGTTCTCTTTCTTGAATCTGACTGCATGTAACCCCACAAACCAGAGAAAGCAAAATCTCTGTGTCTAGGAACTTAGATCTTCGTTGGGAAAGGAATGTTTAATATTCTTTGTTGGTGATTAACATGAACTCTGAGTTGGAGTTTATAAATACGACGAGTCTTTAATTTACACAATAAGTAGAGCAATAAAGATTAGAGGAAAGAGTTTGAGAGGGAAGGAGACATTCTTTCATATCTAACTTAGGCTGCTAACACACTCTCATTACAATTAGTCTCACAACAGAATCTGTTGAGAGTCAGTAGGTTTCAGTATAAGATTTGAAAATAGCCAGGTGCTTATACACCACGTTAGCACAAAGTTATCAAATGTGTAAGACAGCACAACACATGGGTTTTCTTTAAATCTTACTCAGGTTATTTTTTGTCATGAAATAAAGTACCTGCATCTTTGGCAGTTGTAAAAATACCGTGCATGGCACCACCTGCCAGACTAATAACAATAATTAGAAATGTAATAAACTGTTCATTGGCAAGGTAACAAATTGTCTTATCCTTTGAAAGTCACACTGGCCCCGGGCAATTCCTCACAGACATTCGCCACTGATGTCACAAGAGCCTGAGTGAAAAGCATACTGTGCAAAAAAAAAAACCAAGAGAGAAAAAAAAATAAGAGAGGAGAGAAAAGAAAACAACTAACCCACTGTCAAAGAGACATTCAAGCAAGATTGAGTAGCTGCGGTGGATTCTCATTTTCCTGAACAAACCATTAAAACTAAGGGCTTACAAAGAGTTGACAGTGAAGGTGAAACCATCCTATTGCTTCCTATGAAACCTTACAGACTGGGGTGTTTAGAGAATCACATGAACTCATAACACTTGCTTAAGAAGATAAGACATTGTAAACTGAACGCAGAATTAACACTTCACTTGCAACTACTTATTTTTCTACTCCTTAATTCTTTCCATCTTTTGTACAATCATCTTCCAAAAGATTATTTGCATTGCATACCTTCTGCAGTGGGTTGCTCTGACTCTTGTATCTCATGCGTTTAATTTAAGATCTGGCAATCTGAGATCAATATTTCTTTCTCGTTGAAGCTCCTCTAAGTGCTAAGGCGGACTCTGTTTCTCTGCCAGATTGGAATTAATGGCCTGTTCAGGACTTTTACCTCCCATTACAACTTTCCATTTGAACAGACCACACAATTTCACATTGCTTGTTTTCTAAGAGAGTGTTTAAAATCATCCTCAGCAATGAAAATGTGGTTTCATATTTTCACGACCTTATAATTTTTAATAGCCCTCTTCCGTGCAATGTGTTTTACATCTAAAAATCCATTTTTGATTTCTAAAATGTAAAAGCCACCCAGAAATCTGTGAACGTAAAGCATTTGCTTCAGTCCATGCCCTTCCTCAGCCTTCTCCTAGAATATATGCAGGCTTTCAAGAGCCCACAGCTACCGGTTCCGTGCTTACAGAGAACTGAAGAGAAGAAAATCAAGTCATAAACGCTGCATAAGCACTTCTTTCTGAGGCTTCTGATGATTTCACAGTCCCAGTAAGTCATCTAGGAGGGGCCCATGCCAGGCAGCAGCCTGCTTTTGTTCTTTGCTTTGTACTAAGAAGGGAGGGACATTGCTGAGGTACAACACTTTGAGTATTTATATGATTCATTCCTTCTTTCATTGAATCATTTTCTAGTTTCTAAGATAATACCTCTGGGATGATTTCAACTGCTGTTTGCGGAAGCGCAAGGTTTTATGTTTTCCACTATTGTGTATGAAGATAAAGATGAAGGAGGGATTGCCTAAGGAAGATGTGAGAAGGTTTTGAGCAGGATGGGGGAAACCTCCCTTGCACAGATCTGATGACTGACCTGATGGATCTAAAGTCTGGCATCCACGAGCTGGGAAGGTCGGCTCAGGACCCTGAGTTATAGCTCCATAACCTTCCTGCAGAACCTGCCGCGTATTGCCCCAAATACAAGCAATGCCCTAGACTGTGTCAAATAATTCATCCCAAGGCTGTGTTTGTGTTATAATTGGTCGGGAAAACCCAAGTACTCTAGTCCTTACGAATGTCCCAGGTAAACTCTTCCCACTTTATGTTTCAAAATCAATACAGCAAGACCTGGTAGAATTTGAGTTAACACTTTGGAGTAGTGGCGTTAAGCTTTGCCTATAAATACTGCAGATATAACTATGCTCTCTTAATGAGTATATAGGAAACTCACATTTCAAGAACTAAAGTTGAGTTGTATTCCTGAAACAGTTTTTCCATAGTCCAACTTTACTAATCCTGTTTAAGAGCACTGTGTGTGTGTCTCTCACATTACTACTGTCGGTGAATTTTGTGACGCTCAGGACAGATGTCCCCCCCAAAGTCTATGGAAGCAGAGAAACGCTAAAAGGGCGTGCATGTATTGGCACTAGCCGCTTATGGAGCACTGTAGTTAGGAACATCCAAGCACACTCCAAGAAAGGAAGAAGACAGACCAGTTGTACTGGTTATTAGACATGGTTAAGGGGCTAAAAAAAAAAAAACCAAACCAAACCAACACACACACGCACACTTCTGCCAAGCCAGTTATAAGAAGATAATCATGTGCTAGCCTCAGCCTCTGGCAGGAGTAAAACACTGTTAGCTGTCTTCTAGTTAGCTAAATATTAATCATCCTGTTTAGAACCAATCATGTCACTAGCTGGTTGAAAACTTGGCTAAAGGTTGTTGTACAGGGAAGGTGTACTGTTTTATCTCTACCTAGACTTCTACAGAAAATACGTTGGCCGAGGCAAATACAAAAGCAAAATCCCAGTTGTTAGCAAATCCCTGAGTTTTTTTGAAAGGGGTATAGGAGGTTCTACAAGCTGAGAATTGCAGCAGGTCCTGAGTGCACTCTGCTGTTCTGAGCGCTACACAAGAGATCCTCAAACAATTCAAAGCAGATTCTCTTCAGCTGTTGCACAGGAACGGCGCAAGAGCACACAACGTGTTTCATCTTGGGTTGCAGAGTAAGCACAGTAAATTGCTAACATGCTTCATCTGCACCACAAAGCAACATCACATGTCAGTCACAAACAAATGTTGTTTCTAAGCTCTGCCACAGCTCCAGAAAGGATGCTGCATGCTCGTGACAGAATGTCAGCAAAGAGGAACAGACCAGAAAATCGCCTGAGAACTAAAAGATGCATGCTACTTGGGGTAGGTGTGGGTTATTCAACACCTTTGAAATCATCTTGGAAAATAAAAAAAGCAGGCAGCAAGCCTTAGAAGCAATAACGTGAAGTAATGTATGAGTGATCCTTTCATTGCTTATGCCTCAGCACTAAGTGGCCAAACCTGCATAACATATTCAAAATCGTGAATGTGACAGGATCGGGTTTGGAAGACTCATACGGTTCAAAGGCCTCACTTGTAGCTCCACATGTTCTTGAAACTCCCATAGTCCCTCAGGGCCTTAAAACCTGGATGCAATAGCATTCTCTTTTGAATCTCATGTGGTCTGACCTTTAGAAAGTCCTGTTTAGATAGAGGAGTTAGAGGTGACTAGACAGAGGATCCACCAACTGTTCTTTTCTCTCCAATATCAGTCCCCAAGTTTCCAGAGCTGTTGTCAGGTGGCCTAATGAAACGCTTGCAGCATTCAGTCATTTTTCTTCTGATGTTGGTCACAATCTTCTACATCCTTGACTTTGACAGTGCATTCATCAAATTCCTGGGCTCTGGAAACTGATGTAAAGTAGACTTTCTCTGTATTATTGTCAGGTCTCCAAAACCCCCCCAACTGTGATGTTAAAAAAGCCTGGCAACCAAAAATGAAGAAGGCATAAGACGAAACAAACAAAGACAGCCTGCCAACCTACCACTTATCCAGCAGCTCCGGGCTAGGAAAGCTTTCTCTCTATCTGTTAACCTTGTAACAAAAAAAAAAAACCCAAAAACAACAACAAAAAAGGAAGAAAATCACAAAAGACACTTTCTGAAGTGCGATATCAACAAAAAAGGGGAAGTTGACAGAATGCTGCCAGCTCTCCACAAATCACATTCTGGAAGAAGAAAAGAAAGTTTGTGATATGTTACAGGACATTTCAACCTGATTCCGAGGTCTGAAACTTTACTCACACACAGTGATCAGCTCCAGGAAGAAATGAGCATTTCTAACTGAGGACAGGAGAAAGGTCCAGCTGCCCTGGAACAATACAGGGTCCTGAACATGGCATATGTTACTGAACAGTGATAAGGAACAAATAACTAAGCATGAGAAAATAAATACACGAGGAGAATCAGAGATTATTCCTCCATTAGCCCAATAGCTCTGTCTTAAATTAATTATGACACTCCTGCACTGAAAGTTGCATTCTAACAGGAGTCTTTTCAAAAAAGCAAAACAAAGCATATTGCTAGATGACACAATGACTATAACGCATGTCTAGATCACCTACCTGAACTCCACCTAGAGCAGAAAGGCACAGACTCAAGTCTAACACCACGTCTCAAACTCATCTTCATTTCTAAAATAACAAAACAATAATACCTTATAGTGGCTGCCACATTGCTGCAGATGCCAGGCTTTATAGGCTACACTAAATCACTGGTCAGGAAACGATATTTCATGTATAATAATGGTTCTTTATATTTTAATTTAAGATTAAACAATTAACAAACAGAAAGTTCTGCAAATGCCAACAAAAGAGCATCTTATGGGCGTGTCAGATTTGGAGGCTATAATTCACATCTCTCCACTGAATTTTATCCTTCAGTCTTCCAACAGAATACTGCAACTCACAGCTCCTCTAAGCTGTTGCAACAACAGGGCGAGAGACAGATATATTTTGTCAAAAGAAGAGGCTCAGAAGGGAATGAGAATGATGCTCTCTTAAATATACTGAATGATGAAATTGGTAAGTTCAGTTTACCACTGTGTTTTTCTAGACACATTAAACTACCAGATAAACGCACTTGGAATTATTTTGTAGGGACAAAAATGGGCTGAAGTGTATGTAGGTTAAACCAAGGTGTGTATTCCCTAGGGATATCTCAGAAGATAAAAAGCAAGCCCTGACTACTATTTAAAGGCAGCCCAGCAGACGGTTAAGTTACACCCAGGTGTGTCTTCCCTCAGGTGATCCCAAGGGAGAGATGCTCGTCCACTTTTCCTATTTAATGGTGGCAGAATAGCTGGTTAGATTACGTCTTAAGTCATTTTGTAAGCTTATCATCCAAATGTTAGGATACAAAAATTGTAAGCCTACAAAGCTATTTATGATAACAAATACTGCTGCCATCACTGCATAATAAAATATAAACAATGTATTAAAAATAAGTAATTATCCCACTACTAAATGAAATAAGAATATTTTATCAAAGGAACGAATTTATGCTCTGGCTGAGCACAAAATGGAGTTCATAGGGAGAACTTCTCACTGACAGATTTCCAGATCAACAAGACCATTCTTGCCAATTTTAAACAGAAAGAGGGGTTTATAATGAGAGTCACAGTGGTTTTCCACATCAGGGAGCCCAACAGCATTTTATGTTAAAATTGATCAAACATTCTGAATTGGACACAAAGTGTCATACACACCTCAGAGCTCAGCTTATCCATTTCCAGTGCTCTGCTTTGCAAAGCGCTGGCTAGTCCAGGAAAAAGATTCTGAGACAAGGATTGAACTGGGGAAAAAAAAAAAGTAATCCCAACTTCTATTACAAAATAAGCTCCTATACCCAAGATGCCAAAATGCAGCACTACAGGAAGCAGATCGTGCAGGATGACTCCCCCTCATTCCGGACATCTTACAAAGACAGCGTGCCACGTCAGTTATGCAGACTGTCATTTCTTTTCCCTCCGCCTGTGTGGAGGTACCAAAGAGCCCTGCCCCTTTAGGAATCTTCAGTGGGCAGCTGAGCCCTCGTGAAAGTGGATGGGAGCCATTTCCACCTGCTGAGGTTATTGCTTCGAACCATAGCTTCAGTCAGACATCACTGAATTGGTTCCACTGACTTGCATTTTGAGTGTTTACTTTGCAACTTTGACAGCTCTTTTGTTTTTTTTTTTTAATTTTTATTTTCCTCTCCAAAAAGAAAGATCGAAAGAATTTAACAGTTTGGAATAGCTGCCAGTACACCGAATAAAAACCTTAGTCTTTCAATAAAAGCTCAGACCGAGAGGAGATCTAAAGTTAACTCATTACAATAGCCTAGTCTGGATCTGACAAAACTAAGTTTGTTCTGATGTCAGCCTCTTGATCTCTCTTGCTCTTTGCTTGTGGCTTCCTATCCTGGAGACCAAACTTGTAGTTTAACAAAACTCCTCGAGCTGACTATAGGACAGGGGTGAGGAAAAAAAAAAGCAAATGTACTAACTTCCAGGTTCTGCAAGATTATTTCACCAGTCAGAAGGAGAAACACTACAAAGCAGTGCTCTTCTGTGGACCATGACACAAGGCTGTGCTACACATTGGCAAGAAATGGGAAAAGTCTGCAGCAAACGTTGCCACCCCTCTTTCCTCTAGGTATTTCCTCCCGATAGTTATGCCGGGAAAGGAGAGATAACACTTGCCAGTCAGTGGTTCACTTTCATTCAGGATCTTATCTCTGCGCTGCAATCGTCCTGTGACGCCAGCTCAAGTAAACACACCCAACGAGTTAATGTTAAACCAACTAACTTAGGTACCAGTAACTACAAACCTGTAGCAGTCTGGAGTCCACGGCAGGCTGCAAAGCTCGCTCTGGAGACTGAGTTAATAATCAGGCCATTAGCCTACTTTGGCTATTGCAGTTAATACCTAAGTTACTAGCGTAAACCCATCTTGGATTTGACTATCTCAGCCATCACAGCAAGAATTGTAAATTAAAGGTAATGCAGAATTTGGGAATAATTGAGTAAAGACATTGAGTCTTTCTATCTCAAACCACCTCAGAATCTTCCCCGCCAGCTTTAGATGTATAACCCTGAGGGACATCAAAGGCCAAAGCCCTTGGAAAGGACAAGTAATTATCCAGCACTATCTCTGAGATCTTCCAGACAGGAAAAAGCATATCCACCAACATTTCATGCCCACTATCTCTACAAGATCCTCCAGATAAATTGACAAAGTCTTCCTTTCTAGTATCAGAAGTTCATGAGAGATCTAATAAAATCAAACTGACAAACTCTTTATAGGAAATAATTAATTGCGGACGAAAAACCTATGGCTTTTCTTCTACCGGTCCTATTATCGTGACATGTGGATGCCGTGGCGGAGCTTTTCTATCACAACTCTGTGTAATGTATTCTGCACCAGGAATCACAAAAGCACTTCATGAATAGCCTGAACTTAATATGAATATAAATACGTCTTTCCAAAGCAAAGAGCATGTTTTTATCAAAGTTTCAAGACTTTCTTCGGTATCTTACCATAATCGTGGGAGATAAACATGGGTGTACCTATACAATAACCTGGGGGCCGCAAAGATGTTTCTACTGTTTTGTGGAATGACGATAATTATATTTAGCACTCATTCAAGGCTTTTCATCTTCAAAGCACTTTACAAACATTAATTAATCCTCACAACACCCTATGAGGTAGGTAAGTATTATTACAGTAGGTGTGATCGGGTTTGTGTAGGGGACTGTAGAGTGTGCACAAAGCCAGGGAAGGGCAGCAGAAATACATATTCCTGCAACTGCACATTTAAATTCATATTCCTCTCTACATATTTGCACACAAAAACCAAACCTCTCCACACAAATATATATATACACATGTGTGCCCACACAAATGCATACGCTCCAATCTAGTTCTATTTTTATCTGTGCTAAGGCACACTGTTTTGGAGAAGGAATATCACCCTGAGTATACCGCTCCTGTAAGTGTTCTGCTGACATTCAAATAGTGCAATGTGTTTTTGACTTTCTATGGTGGAGCCACAGTTCCTTTCCACGATGAGAGTTCAGACTGTACATATGTAGGACAGACACCCATTTCTGGTCACTGAATGTTTTCTGATACTATGGCAAAATCCGCGCCAGGAAAGAGTGTTTTTACCAACCGCAGGTGGATAATAGGTTTGCAAAACACGGTAACAGATGGGTATTATAAATTAAAAGAAAAACAGAGAGGTTGAGAGGGAGTGCTGTCTCTCCAGACAGTTAGAGCTCAATACCTGCCCAACTTCTCTGAAGAATTACCAAGAGAACAAGGAAAAAAAAAAAACCTGCAGCTTAGTCATATTTGTATTCTTATTAAATGCAGGACTGCCTGAGGCGAACAAGAGCTGATATCATAATTATTGGCTTGCCTAGCCAGCTGCCTTCTCTCACCTGATGTAAGATCAGATCTTTCCAGCCTTTGGAGACTCTGTACCGCTGAGCCTCCACTCTCTCTGCAGGGCTGTTTGAATGACCTAATCCTGTCCTGGAGCAGCAGCACGCCGTTTTGCTTCAGTAAAAAGGTAAGAGGAAACCTCTGACAACTTCATATAGCCTTTTAGAATTCAGCCGTGAAAGCCAAACGGAAGGGGGAGCAGAACTCTTTTGCCTTGGCTCATCTATTTAATCTGAAGTCCCTGAGGCTGACTTTGAAGAACTTCAAGCTGAGGGAAGGGGAAGGTCAGCACCTACATCCCGTTCCGCGGCAACTCCTATAGGTATTTATCAGCCGCGAGTGAAGAGTAGCAGGAGAAGGAGTCAAGAGAACACCAGGTAAGTTAATAGATCCATTGCTCTACTACTGGGAGAAATGAAGACTGTAGGTGATTTCCCAAAGGGAAAAAAAAAAATAGCTCTTCTTGTCTTGGGTGTATACCAGCTTAATCTAAGCTACTTTCTGTTCCATAGCTACAAAGAAAGGTGGAAGGGTTTACCAGTACCTGGGGAAAAAGAAAAAATAATTAAATAACAGAAAAACAAACCAAGAAAAATATTTCTCAAAAAAAAGGCAGGGAGTCTCATGTCTCACAGATTCATAATTGACTTATTTTAAACTTTTCCAATGGCAAATCAAAATCTTGGGAAGTTTATTCTGAAATCAAGCTTGCTTTTACTGTGGCCTCTGTTTTCAATCTGTTACTTCGCCTGATGTGTTTTGTAATAGTAGATGAAAATTCGGTTTAGACTTACTCCTATATTGAAAAGTGACTGAAGTGACATCCAGACAGAAGTTAGGATGTGTTAACTGCAGAAATTACTAGTTTTGAGTACTGCAAATGGAGAGTTGTTTCTTGTTTCTTATATGCACAGGAAATGTATTGCTTTCTTTTCACTTCTTACTTTCAGACTGTTAGATTTCCAGCAAGAAAGGAACTGTTTGTGTTACAAACACAATAATTACCAAACGTGTAAATAACAACTGGCCATCACTCACTCTTGGCCCTCCTGCAAATTTACTGGACCTCAGATTAAATCTTGGGGAGTTAGACTTTATTCTATAAATGTTTCAGTTTGCTTTATCTGAATCATATGCTTCAGACTTGAATATTGATATGAGCTAGGTTGAACTGGATGAGTTTTAGGCTGAAATACATGTATTTTATTCATAACTAACTATGAGCATAGGAGAACAAAAAAATATTAAATATCTAGAGTGTATATTTCTTGAGGAGTAATGGATTGTGTAGCTTGCTTCCAGCCATGTGATGTCCTGTCTTCTATAAGCAGCCAAGAAAATATACAACTAAAGTACATTGTTTACCTTAGATCCTGGTGAGGGGAGATGAACATGGGTAGAATTAGTATTAAGGTAAATGAAATAAGGGACTACAGCCTGGTAATTTCAGCATCTACACTCGCCTCACATGTTAAAGTATAGTGTGAGAAAGTACTAGCTTGTACATGTCACAGATACTTGTATAATACTGCAGTGTTCCTAGATATAACTGGAGCCACGTGTTAGTTACTGAGCTAGGAGTCAGTCGAGTGCTCTGGGGAGTACATGGAAATATCTATATGCCACTGTAAAAGGTGCAATAGAAGAACATGCTAGGAACACATGAAGACACTTGCCAGCACTGCAAAATACTGGGCTGCAAGAGGAAAGTGTAGAAAGAGGGACGTCTACATAAAGCAATGTCTTTCTCATCCATTCTTTCTAATAATAGGCTTTTTCTTTTTTAGGAGAATAGCTTGCTGCTCAAATACTTTTTTTGAAGGGGATAATGAGAAAGACACATTAAAACCCCAGAGAATGCACTCTGTCCTCTTAGAGCATCCATGTTGTAAAAACAAATAAAAAGAAAACATAGTTATTTGGATTCCTGGAAACTAAAAGTTAACTGCAACAACAACATTCTGATCTTTTTGAATGCAAACTCCAGAAATTTAACACAAGAAGTAGTGTCATGCAGAGCTGCTTTCCATCACAAAATCACTCCCATAACTTAGTTTCATAGGCTGTTAAAGGACCAAGGACAGGGAGGCAGTGATGCGGCCTCCAAAAAATGTGAAAGCGAAATTTCCAAGTCCTGCAGAAAATACTGCTAATTGATTCACATTAGAACTGAAAGGAGCCTTTGATTACAGCCCAGAGGGACCCCAGCTAGATCTAAAGCCAGAAGTTCTGCAGTAATACATGCACTAAAATTTAAAAGGACTAAAGTTGAAAAAAAAAAAAAACCCAAGCAAAAATACCCAAACAAAAATACCCAAACAAACAAAAAAAACCAAACCACCCCTACACACACCATGTATTTCCTCTTTAAAAGGTAGGGACTCAAAGCACTGCAGAATGTATAATGAAGAATTTTTGCACGTACTACTCTGTCCTGCTTATAAACCAAACAATTACAGATGCAAAATATTCTAGTAGCTCATGGCCTCCCTCCTGCAGGAACTTTGGAAACTGGCTCTTTCTAACCGGGTCCATTGGAAAGTAAGAAAAAGCACTGATTTGGATGTGGCATAAATGAAACAGTATTTGGCAGGTCAGTCTAGAAGCCATAGAAATAATATATGGAGATAAGTTCCAAGCAGATGGGATTTACTGTTTGTGGCCATGTCCTCTATTGTTACACAGAAAGGCTGAGCTTTATGATTTGGGTCGAACACACCTCTCTGCTCTCCTGCACCTCAAAAATTATTAGCTTGAAATACAAAGAGATTAATTATGGAGATAACACAGATTAAGCGAGAGGTACAAATGAAATCTTCCCTTTGTACATCTGTGAGCAAGGCCAGTTCCACGTCTTTCCAAGGCAATTCTTCATTTAGGTAAGATCTGAAAGCAAGGTGGCAGTTCTCAGGAGCTACATAAAGTTGAAAAAGGCTGGAATACCCTGAGCAGGAGCCCACTAATAAATGACCAGAGAATAGTATAATTCTGGCTGCCTTAGGAAGCAGAGCTGTGAGGTGCTGCTCCTTCTTCTGAGTCCCTGTGGAATAGATGCCCTAACGTGGTGCTAACAACAGGATGCCACTTACATTGAGAACTGAAACCAAAGTCGTGGCCAATTCTATTTATCAAAGACACTGTGCCATTTTTACTAAGATTAGGGAAATTATTAACTCCTTTGCCACATTTCAAACATAAATTCAAGTAATGCCCTCGTAACCATAGCCACCTGCTTGCTACTGCCCTGGGTGGCTCCTCACCCCATAGACAAATATCCTGTTACGTTTGCTGTTTTCTTTTAAATCAGTTTAGTCCTGAAGAACACAGGACTCATGGGCAGCTAAGTCTCCTGCTCCTACATGAGATGCTGCCAGTGGTCTCTTCCAGGAGGCTGAGAAAGCTCAGACCCCTCGCTAAACACTGCGGCTGGCTTCTTGAAAACAGCCTCTTCCTGAGGGGCACCTATAGAATCATATATATGCCACTATTCTTACTTCACATCTGCACTTGAAAGAGCCAGGTATTCCAAACAAGTGCGATAGAGTAGGTTATTCTAATAATTGATATTTGGGATGCAAGATGTTTAGAGTTGTCCGCAGAACAGCAACGTTACCTTTTGCATTATATAAACAAAACAGTAATGCATAATATTACAATGTGTATTTTGCCTAAATTCCCTAATATTTTCAAATGAAACCTGCATTCTTTGTACCCTGTTAAATGTTGACGAGTACTGAAGGGAGCTGCTACACATGTGGTTAGTAAAGCGATCCTCGTGTAGCCTTTACAAATCTCAGTAGTGTCTTTTGAGGCTTAGTAAATATATGTAAAATCACTTTAAGATGTTTGGATGAGACAGGGCTACTGCAATCCAGAGCATTATTATCTTTCTGTTGGTGAAGTGCTCAGAAATGAATGAAGCATATAGGGTGAGGTTCCATCAGAGTCATGTAATGAAGCTAAACATGCTGTCATTTTAACCCAATTTGTTTCCCTCTGTACTGCTGCCTCACCAGTTTGTTAGAGCCTCTCAAAGGAGCTCATCTGGTGTCAGCTTCCAACTTCCACACCTAGCCCGTACTTTACTCCTGGAATGGGTAGGTATCCCTGCCCTGCAAACTCTTAACTGCTGGTTCAACAGACCTGCCAGGACAGGTCCCTGCAACATTCCCCTCTGTGGGCAAATGGTAGGATGCCAGAAATATTAGACAGGAACCTGTTCTCCCAGGAATGTAAGTAATTCATAGAAGGAAATAATTTACTATTTTCCCAGCTGGAATAATTAAACAGCTAGGCACTGTCCTCCCAAGCTGCAGAAAAGAACAAATGAGAGGGATAAAAAGAGCTGGGATGTCCTTCAATATAAATTCTCTTCCAGACTGAACAACCTTAATTCTGCAAATCTTTCTTCATAAGCCACATTTTCTAGGCCCCTGACCATTCTCACTCCTCTCCTACAGGCTCCAAACTGGAGTCCATTGTTTCAAAATGCAGTGCCCGAAACTGCACACAAACCTCTAGTTGATACTTTACCAACACTGAGAGGAGGTAATTTCCCAAGTCTCACAGAATATACCTCTGTAAGCACCTTACACCTGCTCGCATGTCTGCCTCTTCCATTATGGCATGATGTGGCTGATTTAGGTTCAGCTGGTAACCCATTCACACCTCAAGATCTTTTCATGCCAAACTGCTACCTGGTCACTTGTCCTCATTCACTATCTGCAGGGTTTATTATTCCTGCCGAGATATTGAACTTGGTTATTTTTGAATGACACGTTACTTTCGCCAGATCATTTTTTCTAACTCCTTTTTGAATACTAATCCTGTCCTCTGCATCCATATACAAAGCCTTCCATCTGTCTCCAAATTTGCTTTGCATTCCTCTCCAGTCTATCACACAAGTCATTAGAGAAAATACCAAGTAGTATCAGGCTCTTTAAGAAATCCACTCAAAATACCCTTTCATTCCGACAACAAGCAGTCAGCAACTACTCTTAATGCTCTATTCCACCCAGCATTACCTCGTCTCTACCAGAGCTTTATCTAAAGTAATTTTTCTTATTTTGCTTATGAGAACATCATGGGAGACAGTGCAGAAGTCTCCTAATGTCAGGCTGTATTACCTGTAACACCTTCTCCTCTTCTTGAAAGACCAGTGCCCAGGGAAACTACACTGGTACGACATTTTCTTCTCAGCAAATTCATAATGGCTTTTACTTTTGCCTTTTTTTCCTCAGTTTGTTGTGTTGGTGTTGGTTTTTTTTTTTTTCCAATTTTGTGCTTTTCCATGAATTAAAGTTAAATCTGCCATCTGTAATTCCCTCTTACTTTCTAGTTTCAAGACAGGCAATGTATTTACCTCCTTTCAGTCTTCTGATACAGCACTCGTACTCAGCAAATTCTCAAACACCTGCAGCTCTTTAGTAATAATTTCAGCTGATTCTCTAAATTCACCAGAATGAAATTAACTGGGTCCACTGAACCTGAAGACGTCTAAAAGCCTCAGCCCTGTCCTCTGGGAGGTGAGAACACAGGTATTCTTCAATGCATGAGATCAGAGGCAAACAGCATTAATATTCCAGAATTTCTCATGCTCTGACTTGGCATTGCCCCGTTAGTTTTCCATTGTGCTTTAAGGTCACTAATTAATGTATGTCCTACTTTTCTACCCAGATTTGGGGGTTGGGTTTTGTTCTTTTTTTCTTTTTTTCTTTGAAATGCAGAGTGTCTAGAGAGCACCTGATCCGCCCATGTGGGTTTGGGGTCAGCTTTGTGATACCTGAATTCTGTTTTGGCAGTACACAAGAAACACTGTTGTCTAACATCTTTCATAAGAACCTTTCAAAGCATTGAAAAATTACATACAAGGACCAACATTTTCAAGATTAGTTATTAATGCAAGGTATTCTGTTTGGGATAGTCTATGCATCATCTTCTGAGGTGTTGAGCAATAATGCCACGTATTTAAATCTATGGAAATTTACTGTCCATAGGTTTATATCAGTTCAGTACACAGTATAAAATACCTGTACTCACATGGAAAAACTCTTTGCCTCACAAAATATTTATTCAATGGTTAAGACTTACTAGAAATCCACTTCTGGCTTTCCTCAATTTCTGTCCACCCTCACACAGGCGAGGGTACCCTGCAGCCTAATTTGACATGCACTGGCTAGTAGTATTTTTCAGCAGATGAACTTAACAGCCGGAAAATAAATGGGGCACAGCATAATTCAGTCCCACTTGTTCTTTTTTTTCCTGCCTGGCCTAATAAAAATACAACCAGGGACAGTTTTCAACAGAGAAAAGAATCCAGATTTCTCTATGCATCCATGTGCAGATTGGCTCAAGAGGACTGCAAAGGAAACTGGAAGATTTGGCTCAAAGCGATGGTGCTCCTTATTGTTGAAAAGCCTCCACTGAAACAGTCATTTTTAAAAGATATCCAACAAAATTAGGAAAAAATCAGGTATGCACCAAGAGAAAATTTTCCCACACGTGAAGACACTGTTAAGCCAATAGATTTGAGAAAAAATGTCAAAGTAAAATTTAAGAGAGAATTAAAATGTCGAACCTGGAAATGTGCATATACTGAAACTGAAGGTAGCATGTACCATGTAACTGAAGGTAGCATGTATTAAGGAGTGAACTCCTTAATAATATGGATAATCAAATCTTATCCTTAATGAGTTCTGAAAAAACAGCATCTTTGATAATTGCTTAAGGTTTTAGGCAGTGTGAGAATCAAGTTTCCACCTGTGGTTCAAAAACACGCAAAAAGTTTGCATTCTGGATAAAATAAGAATGGCGATTTTTGTATACTCACTATTCCAGCAGCAATGAGTTTCTCAAAAACTGTAAGATAAGCCAAGAATCACAATAAGAAAAGTGACAACTAGTAATGCTTAACTTGGAAAGCGAGAAGGAAAGGAATACTTTACAGAAAACCAAATAAAGAGAACCTATATAAAGAATTCCTTTGCCCTAGTTTAGCAAGTCAGATTTGATGATGTGTTCATTAGTGATGTCTAGTGTTCATTAGTGATGCCTAATGTTCAAACAAACATGCATGGGTTTTGTAACAGACACAGATTTCCCTGACAGAAGCAAATGGGGATGTGCTTTTCATCTTTTCCTTGTTCTCCTGCTGATATTCTTCTCCCGACTTTAGCTCAGCTGACCCTGCACTGAGCAGGGAGAGTTGGACTGGACGATGTCCTCAGGTCCCTTTCCAGCCTCAGCTTTCCTGGGACTCTGAATCTTCCCACTGGTATTTTTGCTACATATGTTTTGTTATGAATTAGAAACAACAGCTGTGAAAACCAAGCACCTCATAGCTCTGCTCTACAGACTCCCAACCGCGGCCAAAAATGGACTTTGATGAGATCTGCCATAGGAAGCTACTGTCACCACAAAACCAGTTGACAAAAAGCGCAAAGTATGAGGTTGCTTCCAGTAGCTGACTGGGCTCTTCACCAGCAAAGAATAACTAAAGCTGACAAAAGCTTTTCATATAGAAATTAATTTCACACAGCCTCAGATAAAACTAATCCCAAAGACAAATAATCTTCTTGATTTATAAACGCTTCCTAACTGATGGCTACTGTAATACAAAATGCTGGGTTCAGCTGGAAAAATACTAAATCAGAGGGCAGAAATGAGTGAATGCAAACAAAAAAAGAACCCAAAAAACCCCCACAAATGCTTTGTAATAAAACACATTCATTAATTTCAAGATATTACTTTATGAATAAATACCTAAAAAGTCTCCAAGGAGCCTGCTCTTTGCTCAGAACCCTGTTTTCCCTTGTTGATTTTTTTTTTTATTCTGCTGAATTTGTAATGCTTTCTGCTATTGCATCACAGTCCATGGTACCCCAAAATTCTATAAGATTATAAGTGTAGTCCAATACTTGTTTAGTCCATATCAAAAAGCTAAAAAGCTACAACGAGGGGAAAACTGCCTAATTCACAGAGGTCATGAAGATGAAGGAAAATATTGAGCTGTCGCTGATATTGATACAAACTCTGTGGGAGTTTTGTAAAATATAAATATATTTTAATATATCGATTCCTTTTTTTTCTCCTGAAATTACCATTCTGAGGACAGAGTTAGCAATAATATAAAACTCTGATTCTAGTTCCTTAATGAATATTCTGTATCACCTGCGCTTTAAGCATTGGAAACAAACACCTATTAAAAGTTTGATTTGCATTATTTTTTATGTACAAGAAAACAGAATGGGGTTTTGTAATATGTTTGGTTTTACATCTCTTTCTTTAATGTGGGAATTCCCTTGGATCTATTAAATACGTTTTATATATCATTGAAATTTTATATTTTAAGAGAAGAAATTAGCATAGTTTCAACCTCTTCATATCTAGCTGCTCTCAAAAATGCAAGATTCTATTTCAATAAGGGATTTAATTTTTCACACTAGAGATAATGGACAAAACCCCTGTCAGAGGGGGCATGTGTCTCCCAGGAATAATCTCCTGTGCTTCATTACCTACATGAGGATATATGTCTGTCAAATGCAAAATGAGTACAGAATCAAAATGCAGGACTCCTGTTTAACTTTCGCCTTTTTCACCTTTCTGATTTTCGACTCTATAAGGAATTTTGTGACAGCATCAAGCACGTGCATATAATTCGATGCACTTGCTTCAGTGATTCTCCACGAAACAGACACTATTCATTCAGCCTGTTTATTGCAAAACTGTGTTTGCACACAGCTTTTGGATGTTTGCTGCTTCTGTGAAAGTCTTTTCCTTTATTTCATGGGCGTTATCACCTATTGTTTTGTGGCAAATGAAATCTCTACTTTCTGGGCCTTCTTATAAGTGAGAGGTGGGGAAGGCTACTTATTTTGTGTCATGGAACTGAATTTCTCCTAAAAAAGCTGTGAAGTTGACGTTTTTTGGTTTTTGTGGTTTGTTTAATCTAGTTTTATGGGTTTTTTTAAAGTACTTTGCCATCAGGTATTTTAATTAACCATAATTTGGGACAGAAAGAATTAAAAGTACATTTATCGTCTCAGTCATCAATACTGACACGCTTACCTTAAAGGGATCATCGCAGTAGATGGACAGACACAGAAAGAGATAGAACTCAGAATTTGTAAGAAACAGTGGAAAGTAGATACACTGTTTTGAATACATATATAGCTCTCAAATTATATTCTCTATTCCTTTAGATATTCATTAAAAAGTTGAAATATTTAAGCCTGTCATGGTTTCCTTTTCTTAGATACTCTGTTGATAATCAAGAATACTTTTGAGATTTAAGCCGTGAAGAGGGACATGTGTGTCACAATCACGTGTGTTTTATTTTCAATGTTTTTTTGCTGAGCACAGTGACCATTAATTACTTAGTACTGCTCACCTGTTCAGTCAGGTCATGACCAAAGGAAAAATTAATGTAAAAGCACCTCACAGTTCACAAGGCAGATAGACCCCACTGAAAAGCTCATCCTAGATGAATACATCACATCATTTTGCCAAAAATTTTGCATCAAGCATTTAAGTCATGCTGACTTGAGCAACGTGCTTTTAAACAACCAGGAATGAAGAAAACCAGGGTAAGAAACTTAGCATTGTTTTGCTCTTCTTTTAGAAGAAACAGTTTTCACAGAGCTTGAAGAATATTCCTGAAAGAGTTAAAATAGCGTAAGATGACAAATTAAATAAAATGAATTTAAAAATCAAATAGCTACTCTTGCTTTTAGCAGTAAGGAAGCTGTGTTTATGAAACAGAAATAGACTCCAGGAATAAATTAGGCATTGTGAAAACAGGTGGGCGTAGCGGAGGAATGAGTACTTGAACAGTGGGGAGGGTAAAGGGAAAGAGTGATCATTAATGAAGCAGAGAGAAGGTTAATTGGGTGAATGAACTTTGGTGCAACTTAGTCTGTCAGATATGGCTACATTTACAGGTTTTAGAGACTCTTATGCTGGTTCCATATCTCATAACAGTAACTAAGGATGCTTTTAGCTGTACCTATTCTCTCATAACTTCCCTCATTTTCAGATTCTCTTTTCCTCCGGGAACTTCCTTTGTACTTACATTAACAGCTGACATTATCTTTTCCAAGGCTTACAAAGAACATAATCCTTCCTGGGAAGTTTAATGCCTTCATGGATAACTTCTTGTTTTGTTGACTGCATTAGATTTGCTTTTCCTTCTCCTCTCCCGCCCCCGGATCCTTACAGTCTCCTAATTTCAAGTCACTTGTATCTCACCTTGTTCTCAGCAGTTATTCCTTCCTAAAGGATTAGCGTATTTGTATGTTACTCATTTTGCAAAACAACGTCAGGCCATATTTTGTCATAAGGTTCTTTAATCTCCAAAGTGTCCCTCATTTATTCTTCAGTCTGTCTGTCTCTTGCTCCTCCTGGTATTCCAAAAACGATGCTTTAAATTACAAAACTCCATTCTCAACTTGATGCTGGGGTGTGAACGTCTTTGTAATTTTGGGGACAGGGAGAGAGAAGCGTTGGGATAATCAGGCATTTGCCTTTTTATTTCTTCACCTAATTTTTTTTTTCTCTCTCCCTTTTCCCCAACTGGAGTGTTTGCTTCTGCAGGGAGGTACCTATATCTCCCTAGAAATACGTTATCTTTTACACTGCAGAGAATTCATGGCACTGAAATGTGAAACATGCACTGGTTTTATATGTTTAAAGCAATGTGCAACAGATACTGAAAAACATCTATCCTGGGTGAAACCAAAGGCCCAGCCAGCCCAGTAACCCATTCACAGCAAGGGATAAGACCAAATGCCTGGGGAAAAGCACAGAAACAGCAAACAGAGCTTGCAAATCACAGACACCTTAAGTTGGGGCTGGTGACCATCTGTTTAATCAGCCACAACGGATTTTCCTTTCCATGAACTTGCCATCCCTTGAAGTTTTTATATCTCCTGCACCTCGTGGTAGGGGCTGGCACAGCTCCGCGCTGTGCAATGAACCACCTTATCTCGAGAGGTCTGAATCTCCTTCCCACTGGGCTCATTTGATGCTTTCAGTCCCTTCTCACCCTCTCTGCACCACCTGGGGATTAATAGATCTCATTCATGCTTTCACCATCACCAGTTCTTTTTTCTCAGGCCTCCTCAGACTATCCCCTGTCTCCTTTTCCCGGTAGGGAGAGCCAGAACTGCCCGCTGTTCAAGAGGGCAGTGCATTGTGGGTTTATACCATGGAAAAAAATGTTTATCTCCTTCCTGTCTTTTCCCTCACGATTCTTAACATTTGACTTCACCTTTGTGATTACTATTATCATTGAGCTAATGTTTGCATGGAACCATCCATCCTTACTCTTCCTTCAGTTTTAATGGTCAGCTAAATGCCTTTTTTTTAAAAAAAAAAAAAAATTAAAAAAGGAAGCTAGGATTGCTTTTCAGTAAACAGTGGTTTTGTGCTTCTCTTTAGGTTTACCTATAAGGTGAAATGCCCCATCTCTGAATCTTATCATGTCTTTTTGACGTTCCTCTCACCTAATCTTTCTCATAATTATTTGGAGTAACAGCATCATCTGCAAATTTTGTCGTGGCGTTCTTCACCTCTTCAGGTTGTTTGTTTGGGGTTTTTTTAACATTAATCAAGACAAAGTCTCAGCAGACCCCTAAACATCAGTGAACTCCTTCCTTGTGAAAGCTGAATGCTCACCTTTACCTTTCATTTTCTGTCTTCTAAACAAATATTTATCCACACAAAGACCTTTCCTGTGGATATTCAGGATGTCAGTGGATATTTACTTCCCTTGAAACCTTGTGATGAAGCGTCTCATCAAAAGCTCTTTCTGGTAACCTAAGCAAATTATCAGCCTTATTTCCCCAGTATACCTGTTTGAAATGCTTTAATATGCCAACCAGTACTGACCACAGCACACAGAGGAAATCTAAGTTTTGTGGACAGAAAGGCTATGGATAGGACTGGTGGGTGGGTTCCCTCCAGAGAAATAAATACCAGTCTCCATTACCTGCTCCTCCATCTTTACTACTTTATATGCAATATTTTCTATGCATGCCTAGGAATAGGTGTCAGCAGAATACATCACTCCAAATCAGCTGTGCTGCTATGAGCTAGCTGAATTAGTTCCTACTTGCTAGGTGGATGCTGAAAGACCTTTGATCTTTAGAGGCCAAAGTAGGAGCTTGAGTGTCAGGGTTTTTTTGTTGGGGTTTGGTTGTTTCTTTTTTCTTTTCAAAGGTTTCTCCAGAAACCTAAATGCTTGAACTAGGGCTGCATTACTCCTGACTGCATGCAATTTCTTTTGTTCACTGAGGGTCCTAGAAGCCAGTGTAAAGAAGACCACATAACCCTGACTAAATGTGTAAAGCAAGTGCAAACTGTAGTTTGCACTTTAATTCAACATAAAACTAACAGAAGCTATTTCCATGAAAACTTGTAACTTAACAGCAGCTTTGCCTGCTAACATCAAGAACACAAAATTGTTCTTGATGGTGAAATTCCCCTTTGTATACATATACCATAGTCAGACATTACCAAAGCAAAACCTCCCAAAACACTTCACTTAAATAGCCCCTGAGCTTGGTTATCTGTCCCTGCTGTTTCTCCACTTTACACATCGCTGCTCACTGAATCAGTCATTCAAAGTTTTTTTTGGTGGGTTTTTTTTGTTTTGTTGTCGTTGGGTTTTTTTTTTTCGTTGTCGTTTTAACATACTCAGCTTACAACGACGGTGCAAATAAGATTCCCAAATCCATTCCTCAGATCAAATAAAAGTAATTACAGAGCTTACTGTGGGCGATTCCCAGTGGGAGGGTAGGAGTGGCCACGGGTGGGGCTGCGAGGTGAATACTGTGCAGGCACAACAGAGAAAATGGGAATGTACCACACCCGTCATAAAACATGCTGCCACAGCCAGCAACAGAAACCATTAGGGTGGATCATCATACACACCTTCTCATAAAGACAGAAAGATGGCATGAGATCCCAAGATGAACTCCCAAGTCACAGGGAGACGAGCGTGACTCACTGAGAGAGAAAAGGAACGTAAAACAGATTATGAGGCTGCTGAAGGATCCTTGTGTGCCCCATGTCCCCCCACGTTCCCCCTATGTGATGTTCCCCAAATGGGATTAATAGGGTACACCGCATCGCATCCAGCCCTTGAGCTATCAATAGGTAATTCACGCGAACAGCTATTAATCACGTTTATTACACTAGCACATAAGGAGGGAGGAACAGGGCCGGGTACTTTGTTGGGTACAGAGTAGCTGGCAATTCCTGACCCACGTTACTTATTATATCATTCAGTGGTTCTCATGTTTTTTTGAAACATTAATCAACCTCATCTATTAGCATTTGCCTCTAGAACCAACTGACATTTGACTTTCAATTAAAATTTAATGGTGAACTCTAAAAAGAGAGATCTTGGAGAAAATACTGGGGACAGCCTGTAGACCACTAGGGAAACCAGGAACTAGAATGGCCATAGTAGAAGGGAAAGGGATACACTGGAATATATTGAAAGAACTAATTACATGATAGAAGAAAGTAAAGTGACATGAACTTTAATAGAAGGGAGAGGAAAGGAAAGAGGATGGATAAAGCAATACTTTGAAGGAGACAACCTACACGAGGGAACAAAAGATCATGTGCAACAGGGCTATAAAAAAGGTAGGAGTGAAGCACAGATGCGGAGACTGAGGGGTACGTGGGAAAGAGCAAAGTGGTAATTCCCTATTATGTTCTCATCTCCAGCAGTCTACAGTTCAGGAATTTTTGACCCTAAGAAAGTATCTCTTTATCTACCATTCAATGTAATGGCTATAGCTGCTGTATCTTTGCTTCTTCCTACGACTTTTGGGTTTTTTACAAGTCACATGATTGTACTGAGAGCTCCACTAGACTTGTTGCACCTCTACATTGCTGCTCCCCAGCCCCGCTGCAGAGTGAAACTTTGCTCTGAATTCAGCGCAAAGAATTCAGTTACACACTTGCTACAAGCAGCCCGTGAACACGCTACGCCGTTATCTCTTGTGCTGGTTTGACCTGCCAACCAAGTTGGTTATTCACGAAAGAATCACACAGTTTCTGTATCATATTAACTACTTCAGCTCGTGGAACTGTGTCTGACTTCATGCTTAGATGTCTAGTAGAAATAAAGCAATGAAATTTCATACTCCTCATTCAGGAAACAGCACGATCATTCATCCAGAAAACAGGATGGAGTATGCAAAGGATAGGGTTTTGAAAATACCCTCAGAGCTGGAAAGCTGGTAGGGAGAGCTAACATCTTTTCTTTAATCAGGTTAACTGGTGTAGTTGGAAAGACGTGTTGGTGTTCATTATGATGAGGGGAAAAGGTGCAGGGAAAAGCAAGTCCGAGTGACAAGTTTATTCACCTTCTTAGCTAAATAGTACCGTGTTTGGTTTCTGTTCAATGCCAAGTTCCCTTTCTGCTGAGCTGTCACTTCACCACCTGTGAGGGTCTTTTCTCTATCAAGGGCTTCCCAAATGATGGGTATTCAGACTTACCTACAAGTGGCCCTTAATGAAAACAAATAAACTGTGATAATTCAGCAATAATCTCACCAAAAAGTGGCATCCTTCTCTTACGTAAGTTCAGTACCTTGATGGAGGGGACCTGACATTGTGGTAGATGTCTTACTGGTCTATGATACTGCAGACTACCACGCTGTCTATTGCTCTTAAATTTCTGAGACTGCTGCTACTTCTTCATTTTTCCATCTCTCGTTACATCTTTGGCTGTTTCCTAATGTCACCATTTTTTGAGCAACTAATTCCCTTCAGTAATATTTGTCTTAATGCACAATCTTAATTTATAACTACATGTGGATGTCAACCGATTTACTTTCCCTCAAATCTCTAATGAAAACAATAAATGACATCAGAGTTAATCCTAAACCCCAAATTACCCCACTAGACAACTTGCTCTGGTTAGATTTATCAAATTAAGTTCCAGTCACGGGTCAGTTTAACTCAACAAGTCTCAGACCCAAACTCATATGGAGTTATTCCACAACCAGATCTACTTGAGTAGAACCTACACTTCTACGGAGTTCTGAAACTCAACCACCTACATATAAACTCATCCAATGTTATAACATTTGGGTTATTTATATCACTCTCAGAGTAGCGATTCCATAGGAATTCATTCATACGGAGGGATGTCACATCAGGCAAGCTGTAATGCAGCTCTAGCCAAACCTTTTTCCTCTTTCATAGGTACTGCTGAGAAGGTAGCAAACTCATCCCATTTCATATGATGCAGAAAGGGTTCTCATGGTGGCAAACTTTCTTCACCTATACTTAAGCTTATCACTGCTCTGGCCTTGATGAATTAAGCTTATTTTCCACGTGCTCACACTAAATATGCAAAAGTTATTTCCAGAAATAGCTAAATATGGGCAGTAACCACTAACTAACCATGAGAAAACCTTGCTCAGAACCCTTGAATAAGAAAGCAAAAATACCATAGTAAAATTAAACAAAGACTCACAAACAGATCTAAATTCAGAAGAGAAGAAATTGCAGTCCTCAGAGGCTCTGTAAAAGCTATTCAAGTATGCTATAATCAAGGTCCAATACCTAATATAAAGAGAAGCCAGAAAGCAGTAAGAAATTGGAGGTGGCTAAATCAGAGTTCAGTGCTGTGCTGGGCAGGGCGAAATCCTGCTCCTGAAAACGTCTTTGAAAAGTAGGGCAAGCCTCAGTGAGAAAGATGGTAGAGATCAAGAAAGCAACCCCAGCTATCACCAACCATGATCCAGCACAACCTCTGGTGTCAAGCTGTCAGCAATAAGCTTAGAAAGAAAGTTTTGGATTCATCACATGAATACAGACACAATTTCTGATTCTCAATAACACATCCCTTTCCTTCTGAAAGTTTCCCATATAAACAGTTACACATAGAAATATTCCCGTATGCATGACAAGCATTACTCGCAAAATTTTGGCCACTTCTACAATATTTGGATCTTGGAATTACTGGGGGGCAGATTTTTAACTGTAAACTGGAAAGTGGAATTCTAAAACCTCACAGCTTCTCTGACTCCTTTTCTCATGGAAGACTCAGGGGGAGAAAAAAACCCCAACACAACAGAACTCCCAGACTGTTATTTCTTTCTTGCATTAGAAAACACCAGCGTGATTTAGAGAGGAAAAAAAGATGATTTAGTGTTTTGGGGAGAGAGCAGAGAAGAGAGCAGATCACAGAAGCCAGTGTCAAGCGAGGATCAGGGAGCTGCCGCCGGCATGCATGCGGAATGAGCTAGGAATTGGGGAGCATCCAAACACACCTTCCTCTCATGAAAACTGATCTCAGCCCCAAAGGGACGGAGAGGGCATTTACAGTAACATACAGCGTTGAGAGCAGTTCGGATTGCTCTGCCGAGCTCTGGTGAAGTGTATCGCCGGCAATAGCCAGAAAAGACACAAAACCAGGAATTGTTTAAACGATGGATTGCTGCCACAGGACTGCAGTCATGCAGAGCTAATAGATCAGCCGCTAATACCTTGCTTATCCAAACGCTCAGCTGAGGTTACAGTTCCTCACTTTTTTCTTTTTTGAAAGGTAGTTATCTTATCATAGGAGCCTAGGATTGTCACGCAACATTTACAAAAGCAAAAATGACATGGGCTGGGGAGAAATGATTCCAGCTACATCTGGGATAATCAGATAGCTCTTTTTCCAAAGCAAAGCATCATTGTTTTCTTTAACACGTCTTACATCCAGGCAACCCCCCCATTTCCTTAAGCTCTCTGTCTCCCAGGAACAGTTTACTGTAAATGATTTATTGTAATCCTGATTATTGACAACCTCCACTGGCTGTAATTTCTTCTCTCTTAAAGAAGATTTGTCAGTAAGTGGTCAGATTTCTCTTTGCTAAAATCTATGTTAAGAATGCAAAGCGGGTTTGGTTGGTTGGTTGGGGTTTTTTTGTTGTTGCTGTTACGTATTCTTTATAGAAAATAAAATGAGTGTCTCTAAGGAAAATTTTAAAAACAAAAGATGAGATTTAAAGAACAGTGACAGCAAAGATCTTTCAGTATGTTAATTTGGCAGTTTCTACTTACCTGTATTCATAGCCTGATGCAATACATATCAGTGAAAGTTGCAAATGGCTTTCAGAGCGAGAAGTTTGGACTCCAGGAAAAAATAAGAAAGTTAGAAGTACATGGCCAGAGGCTTTTATCTCATAGCAAGACATACCCACCGCATGCCATTTCTAGGGTAAGGATAATTTGGAGAGGAGGTTATTACTGAGCTGCTGAGGAATGGGGCCTATCTTAATGTGAAAACCAAAAAGAGCACTGTGATCCTTGACTTGGGATTTTTCCCATAGGGGAGATCCCTCTGCAATGGATTCTTGACAAAGGCGTTAAATAACCACCACTGAATGCAGAGTTTCAGCTCAATACGGCTTTATACAAGGCTGTGTCTCATTTAATATTCAGTAAAACACTTTCTCTATGCAGGGAGGAATTTTTATAGTATTAAAACGGCAGTAAGACTCCTCCTTTCCAGCAAAATTAAATAAACAGAGCCTGGCAAAACTTTTGGAGGGGAGGGACAATAATAATAATTTGGTTTTCCTGGACCTTTTGTATTGACTGATCAGATAACCATAGTATGTTGACTTGGTTTTCAGAAATGGAGTCTGATTGCCTTCAGTGAGCAGAGCCAGACCTTTCTGATCTGTTGAATTAACCTAGAATTAATTGTTGAATTAATCTAGAATCATAGAAAGGTCAAGGCCGGAAGGGACCTCTAGGGTCATCTAGTCCAACCTCCCCGCAGCTGACAGGGACACCCCCAACTAGACCAGGTTGCCCAGGGCCTTGTCGAGCCTCCCCTTGAATATCTCCAGGGAAGAGGCCTCAACTACCTCCCTGGGCAACCTGTTCCAGTGCTCCACCGCCCTCAGAGTAAAGAACCTATTCCTAAATGATAATGCTTCTTTTCACCTGGTTCTGTCACAGATCCTAATGGTGAACTTAAGGAGAACAGAGAAGCTTCAGGCATTATTATACTCTGCAATCAGAGCTTTTCCACTTACCATTTTTCTTGTTTTCATTAATCTGATTCGCTTGAAATCAAGTTGCTCCTTTTTCTTTATTTGCGACCATTTGTCAAACATCTCTTGCAATGCAGAAGCCATTAGGCAGGAATTGTAACTGTACAAAAGCTTTTAATAAAATTCTAATGCCTAAGACCACAAATAAAGTGGCTGCCTTGAAAAAATTGTGGTATAAAAGAGAGGCCAGACACAGCTTTGTATAACCTGAAGATAAGTGAGAAACCAGCACTAGGAGGGCAGACAGTGTGGAACATTTACAAATATACACACACATATATTTCCTAGTTGACAGTTTTCCCACCTGCTTCTTTCAAGACGAGCATCAGTTAGAAGCATATCTCCCCATCAGCCTCCAGTTAAGCTACTGGAAGAAGAATCTGCGCTTGCGACATTTCTGAACTTTATCTAACATAATTTCTTCCTGATCTACTATTACAGGTCTCAGACTTGATTTCCAAGCCACATTGTGCTTTATCCCCCCGGGCAGTGCAATCTTACTCATCATAAATATAGATTTCTCTTTGAACTATAAGGGCAAAAAAGGTTTTCCACATTTTTAGGTGATATATCTTTGTTAACCAAACCTAATAAACCCCTTAGTTATTTCCCTGACAGCCATTTAAACACGTGGCGCAGACCTTGCAAATTAACTCTTGAAGTAAAGTGGCTTTTTTTTCCCCTCCCTGATTTGCACACCTGAAATCTAAACTACGAACACAAGGCGACTTTGTGTAGGTCTGCACTTGGTGCAGCCTTGTGTGTGGGACATAAGAAGAAAATACCAAGTTCTTCTTTCACAGTTTTACCATATGGTTACAGTGACCAAGGGCTGGGGAAAAAGCATAGTAGAAAACAAAATACTAGAAGGTTAAATGTACTCTTCTTAATCCAAAGAACAACCATCAGCTGTGCCTCGTATATCCAAAGATCAAAGATTGGGAACTTGAGAGGAGATACAACTAATAAAAATAGGTATGGAGTGATGAAGTTATGTACATATCTCAGATCCATTTACTCATGCAAAACAGAATGAAAAGGCTGAAAGGACTACTAATAACAAATCAAAAGTGAAAATGTGAGTCCGTATAACTACCAGTCTAAGTAATGACAGCAAAAAACCCCTTTTGTTTTATATAGTCCCACTGAAAGCAATCAGGGTGCATTTATAGAGCAATCTCCCAATAAAGCAATATTGCTACTTTTGCATAACCGCAAAGCAATGTATATTTCTTAACTTAGGAACCGAGAGAAAACAAAGTAATGACTTATTTCTATAAAAATTGCATGGTAAATCCACCCAAACTCTGTGTCACTTATTCATTGTAATTGCACATACAGACCATTTCTTTAAGAGCTAAAAAAAAGCAATAATTCATCTGCATTAGGAATTTTTCAGGATGGGCTATTGTCCAGCTGCAGATCTGACACTGTCTATTCATCTGCACATGACATGACGGTTTCTTTTACTGCTTTAGAATTACAATAAACATTTTTTTTTTTTTTTTTTTTTTTTGTCATAATAGGATTTCTGTCTGACGTGGATTTGGTAATGGTTTCACTACTCCAAGATCAATCTAATATTAAATTTTCTTCTTCGGACACTCTGGAAAGGGACCAACACGACTTCATGAAGGCACAGGGGGATTCAATATCCCCAGTTCAGCAAACTGTGAGTAAGATTGACCAGTTCTGTTCTCTTTCTCTTTCCAGAGGTATAAGTTCAAATTCAATATTTAGCACTTACTGTACTAAATCTCAGCATACTTGAATGGTTACAAAGCAAACATTGAAAGTTGTGTTCATTAACAGCATAAACTTGAGGTATTATTCTGGACTAATCTTAAACTCTGTGCTAAATTTCCTATTCAATTGCTTAAAAATTCTGTTACTTATAATAAATAAATAAATATATAAAAAAATAAAAACCAGGCCATCCATCTAGCTACTAATCCAGTAGAAATGCTACATTTGAAGTGATTCTCATCATTTTTCTGAAATAAATAAATAAATAAGGCAGACAGACAGAGAGACATCAGACCCTTTTTGTCTACTCCCTGCCAGTGGTGGATACCTCCCAGCATTTCAGAATTCCTCAGGACTTTTTTTGAAATAAAATGATTTCTCTCCTGTTGCCTGTATATTCATCATGTTTACCTTCCATAACAAAAGTACAGCTGGGAATAGTGTTTTTCATCAAACAACAGCAAAATAACCATTGTCAGGCTTCTGTTAAGAAAATTTCAGGTGGGGAATTGAGAGCACTGCCATTAATACAGCCTTATATAACCAATATAGCGGGGCTTAAAATTTTTATTTCATGAAAGATACCATAAACACATGCAATAGGACTATAGAATAGAGCGAGGAAGTAAGAATCAAGACGTTACAAACTGGGCAACCTGGTGTGCACTTGAGAAGCCCAAAAGTGTCATGAGGCCAGGTTTGCTTTCTGTAGGAATCCATGCTGGAACAGAACATGAAGAGCTTTGTCCCACAGACCCATGTGCAAGTGACTGAAAAAGCTGAGCCATGCCCCACTCTACAGAAAGCACTGGCTTCCATGCTAACTTCCCTTCGGGACTTCTTGAAATCCTGTTCTCCCCTTTGTTCCTTTACCTGTTCTCTTAAAACACTGTAAGACCATATGGGATTTCGAGGTGGAAGGAGGAAAGGGGCCACTTGATGGTCTGTTCTGACTTTGTGTGTAACAGAACATATTTTCCCCTTCACCAAACACCAGAACCTGCTCTTGGACTTAAGCATATCTTCTGAAAGGGCATCCAAGTTGTTACTCACCCTTGATGTCAGGGAAAATATGCATAATTTCTAACCTGAATGTGTTCAGCTTCAGGATCCAGACACTAGTACTTGTCAAGCCTTTCTCTTCTAGATCAAAGAGCACTTAGTAGCTGTTATTTTCTTTTTGCTAAAGTGCAGAAGGGAAGGGAGGAGATGAGCCAGGAAGGAGGTTGACATGTCTGCCTAGAGCCTACCTGTCTCAGAATGAGTGTGGCTATGTTAATGAAAGGAAGTGATGTAACTAGCGACATATCTGGCAGCTTGTAACACCAGCAGAGAATGAGATCAAGCTTATTTGACTAAACTTGTATATGACAAGACTTGCACTTATCATATTCCTGTCATTTCATCTGTCATCACTTGATCATACATCATCTTTTGCCTGAAATTGTCGGACCAGCTAGTCAATAGTTACCTAAGACATCCTGTTTTCCCAAGATAGTTCAGTCTTCTCAATGCTTTTAATAATTTAATTTTGAACAGTTATGGATACCAAATAACCAGAAAACCCCTTAGACCTTTTTGGGCTTCTCTGTGTGAAGGAGGCCAGAACTAGTAAATTTATACTTCTCATCAATAATACATTTTGATGTGCTTTTCTTTTGGAATAAAATGAAAATAACAAAATGTTTGGTCATACTAATCCTGAATAAATGACAATAATTCATTGCAGGATAATCCCAGTTACAACTGCCAACCGTATGAGTCAGACAGCAGGACAGAAAGGAAGAGTTCAGAGTCTTCTCACAGCCCCAGCCCTGCTTCTCCAGCCCAGGATCAAATCCATGGGAGATACCCTACAAGCCAAGGAATTCACTGCGGCAAGAACAAATTTAAAGCATCTTTCAGTACTGAAAAATTCAGACGGTACAGTTACGAGGAAAGTACTGTAGGAAATTATGACAGGTTTCTCAAGAGCAGCAGAAACCCCTTCCACCCTTACAAGAGGCAAATCAGTGAAGATGCCTTCCAGGAAGCACATCAAGCCCTCCCACCAGAAGGTTCACCCTTCAAGAACACTAGAAGCATCGATGGTTTTGAGGGGCTACCAGGTTCTACAGGTCCTGACGAGTCAGAGTCATTTCCTACACACATTCCAAACATCTCCGCTGAGCAACCATGGTGTAACAGCCTCCAGTACAACACCACAGGTCAAGATCACAGTTCACAAGTCATGGTCAGTATTTTCTTTTCTATTTGTTTCCCTGTCTTCAATGGCAAAAATATACTTTTGGAATTATTGTCTTATCTCTTAATGTGACTACGTGGACATTGAGTCTCTTGTGGAGTTGCAGGGTAGATCTCAGGATAGACACCCATATTTTTTTTGTCTAAGTTTTCTATTTTATGGCCTTTCACTACTGAAAAACAGTTCTCACAAAGGTACACAAGGACAAATGATTTTCCACTAGACACGATACATGAACCCTAAATATCCAAATTCTTCCTGAAAACAGGCAGTAGTCATCAACTAGTATTTCCAAGGGACAAAAGTTCACAAAACAGTATTTTTCAAGCATGAGGACAGCTGTATCAGATTTGTTACAACACTTCAGCTGACCTGCATTTTTCTTGATGCAAAGAGAAGGGAAACTCTAAGACATCAGTACTACTTACATTTAAGATATGTTTATAGTATGTGAGTTTAAAGTACCTGGGCTAATTCACATACTAGATAGAGACGACTGCCTATTTAGGGCAGCACAGAGATCCCTGAAAAGCAAGAAAAATTACCCTCTGGGATCTCTACAAGGTATCTCTGGTGTGATCCAAGGTGTATAGTGTCTCTTCATCATCTAGTGAAGACAAAAACGATGACCACATCTGCCAGGAGAGGGCCCTAGCTACTGGTGCTAAATGGCTGCGAGGCAAAGAATTGGAAGGTTACCAAAAGAAAGAGGGGTTAAAAAAAAAAAAAAAGGTATAAAACTTAATTGGATTAAGACAGTTTACCAGGGAATGCAGGGATGTTGTCAGGGTACATACCTGGGGATTTAAGCCATTCGGGTTAAGGAGGAAATTGACCTAAATCTCTTATTTCCTGGATAAATACTCGTCTGGGTCAGATGAGTTTAATACAAAGCCTATAAGCAGGTAATGAAAAAAATTCCCATTTTCTTCCCAAATCCTGGGCTGCAAGACACAGAAAGTGTAAAACTGGCCCTGCAGAGAGCCCTTTACCAAGTAGGGGTGACTACTCAGGAAAAGAAAGTTCATGTCTCCCCTGCTTCAGTCAGCACGCAACCTCAACGTTCTGAAATAGCCTACACACTGCTGGCAAGCTGAACATTTCTGAAAAAAACTAATCCTATGGTCACCAAAATAGCATGGACATTTATTAATACTGGATCTGCCATTTGCTTGGTGCTAGGATATCAAATCTAATAGGTACCACCACACTAATCTATGCCATAAAAGATGGCCATTATGGTCTTGCTTTAAAACAGAAGGATAAGTGCTACTAGTTTCTTGAAATAATAAGGTGTCTATGGCATCAGCTCTCAGAAGGGAATTCCTGGCCTTGGCTTTTAAGTGGGGAAAGGCTCCTGGACTGTGGAGATAAGGACACATCCTTCCTCACACTGTTTGTTACCCACCAGAACTCTACTGAACACTGAATTGCTCTGCTGAAGCAGCCGGTATTACAACACACCCCACATGCTGCACGTAGCATTCTAGCTAAAAGCCAGCAATATTTAACATCCAGGAGCCCAAGTCCTTCGCAATCAACCCCATGTGGCACCTGGACACAGTGAGCTGGGCAGAAGTCCAAGAAGTTAAGGCTTGGTGAACTTCTCTATGTTTATTTCCACAGTTGCAGAAAAGAATCACATTCTTACCATATTTCCTATATCTGGATCAAGTTGAATAGTCAGCCTAGTTTGATTCTTCTCAACTTCCTGTCACCTCTTTCCTGCACATTAAGACCTCACCCTTGACCCTGATGACAAAACTCCAGCTTGAGGCACTGACAGTCTACAAGATAAAAATCAAGGAGTATGAAAAAGAGAGAGACACATGCGCACACTCAGGAATGAAAGCTGAAGTATGCAGTTGGTGCCTCTGTAGGGGAAAAAGATAAACAGAAACCGACATTTTCTGAGTTACTCTTTGCATGGAATTTGGCCTTGGAATTCCTTTCTTAAAGTAGTAATTATATAAATGCAGGAAACACTTTCTTCTTGTACCACTAAAATATAAACCAAATTCTACGTCACACTTACTGTAAAAGAATCAAGTCCAAAAAAGTAGTAAGTACAATGAAAGACAAATCAGAACAGTGACTTACAGAATTATTCTATTTAAGATTGAGGTGTTTTTCTCTAATAAATCTTCCCTTAAATATTTTCTGGCAGGATTCAGACATCAAGCTTAGGACATCTCCACTGGAAGGGCAGGCTGGTTTGTACTGTTACCAGCCTCCAGTGCAGCAGATGTATTGCCCCTCGCATCCTTTCCATCAGGTCAGTACAATATGTAGACCAAAATCTCCTCTATTTCTAGCAATGTAATGGTATAGTAGCTATGGTAATAATACAAAAAGACAGAGGAAACAATATCTGCTAGAATTGTGTTTGTGGGGCCATGTTTGTATACATGTATACATTTTGTTTACGACTCTGAGATCTTAAAAGAACCAGAGCTAAATGCATTTCTAAAGGGTCATCCAGGAAACTAAAAATGTCACAACCTTGTAAAAATGGAATCTTGGTGTTTCTTATTCATATTTTCACCATTGCACTCAAGAAAATTGGCTTTGAATCCTGATAAATTATTAACAAAAGTTTTGGCATTTCAGGATCCAAGAGAACTAAATGTGTGTTAACAACAGAATAAAAAATTCTATATTCATGACTGTGTACTTAAAATTCAGATTGAACATAGAAAAACACTTTTGAAGCAAAGTTTTAGCAGCAAGATGTTGTGTGCTTTCCTTGCACTTTATGGCACACACATCTCTTTTGTAATCTTTTCACTGTTACATCATGCCCAGTGAAAGATTATTCAGCTGAAGCATAATTGACAATAATGCTGATGATACGTGAGCATTTAAGGTTGTTCTTCCATAGTGTTACTATATTATTAACACTAAAAATGAACAGGAGTGACTGACACATTGCTTTTCTTGAGTGTGTTTAGATATCATTGGAATACCTGTCAGTTCATATTTTCAAAGCAGTTTACACACAGTATCTTTGTAAAATCACTCACATAAATATACCTTAAGCTTACAAACGATCCTAGTGCGAGTTTATAAGTGAGTGTGGCCTATTCAGCTTTGAAAACTTGGCAGGGAGGGAGTTTTTTTCATGACTCTGAAATGTTTTAAAATAATTCCCTTTAGATATAAATGGTGGCGCTGTTCAATGCATTGAAATTTTCCTCTTTTATGCTCAGTTATCTGCAATGTACAAAATTTTTTGTAAGAAAGATCTTTGAGGAGATAAAAATATGCTTGAAACACCACAGTTAGAAAAAGAAAGAACCAACCAAAACAAAGTTGAAGTGAAATTAAAGCAACGAGGACTGCTCCAATATATAGGCAAAAATCCATCTACAAAAATAGCAGAACTACCAAAACTCCCAACCATGAGAACTGAATTAAATTAAACTTACAGGAAATTCATATATATAAAATACTTGAACATAAAAGCTCACACTTGAGTTGCAAGTCCTTTGATCTCAGTGACTGATGACTGATGTTGTGGAATCAACTCTACCATCTCAGGCAACTTGCTCAAGGAATATAAAAAATGTGACTAACAGAGCAGTAACTTAAAGCTACACAAAGAAAACAAAAATCAGGTTACCATATGCTATTTCTTTGGGATTGTTAATTCATATGGTGTTACTAGTCTGAGTCATTGAAATAGTAAACACACAACTCATCGTCAGGATTTAGTCCCTCATGAGGAAAATGAAAGGTTATTTTTGGCGTGATTTGCTTTAAGATGAAACGTAAGTAACTTTTAAAAACAGATGCTCAATGACCATAAAGAACAAGAATAGACATAGGCAGCAATACCATTGATAAAATTACATCATCTGTCACAGATGACTTTTTAAGAATTTCATTTGTTACAGTTTAGTAAGACGACGTTACTAAGGAAGAATGAAAGTTGTGGGTTTTCATGTTTATTGTACTTATAACCCCCTCCCTCTCCAACCTGTCCACTGTAACTTAAAGGAAGGTGTCTCATTATTGCATTATGCAACCCCTCAGATATAGAGAGGAATAAACAGGGATAACTGTGCCAACCACTTGGAGAGCTTCAGGGCCTTCTACAGCCTTTCTGAACTTCCAATGCCTGGGAGAGTTAAACGACAGTGTGGCGAGGCAGATCAAGTACCAAGGCTTGCGTGAAGTAAATGTCTCAAATCAGGTTCCTATTACTGTCATCTTTCTCTTCCCGCTCCTTCAGCGGTGGCTGGCCCCTGGCCACCAACTGGACTTCGCATTTGTATCACCTCGGGGACCTGGGGGTATAGAGGTTCTTCTCTGAGGAGGTGTTGCACAAAGACAGACCCATTTGCTCAGGGCGTCCACCTGCTACTGAAGTTCAAATATTTTTGACATAAAGGGCTTTTTGTATTTCTCGCCTCAACTTGAGTGTACAGATGCTAAAAAGATATGAGAAGGCACAGAAAGAAGCAATTCTCCTACACTGAGCCAAGAAATACGGCTAGAGAATAATCTCACTCCTGGCTCTTTCTTTAACCTATCACTGAGGCATTCCACTAGCCAGAATTCACTGAAAGCTTTTTTTCTTTCCCCTAAATTGTGGTAAAAAGATAACTATATTTAAATTCTTATCAACACCATCATAATAATTTACTTGTTCTTTCTTGTTAGCCTAAAACTCAATAGAAGTGATAAAAGTTGGTAATCAAACTAAAATAGAATAAAAAGAAAGGTGATATTACACTACCAGCCTAATTTACCAATGGTTTGGGTTTATTATTGTTAATTTAGAAGAAAAGTGTCCCCGGTGTAGGATTAACTTACCACAAAAGCTCTGCTGCAAATATAAATTAGCTCCCCATCCACCAGCACCATCCATCTCACACGCAGTATTAATGTCAGGTTTGTTTGTTGCTTTAGCAGAAACTCCAGTTTGCTTGTTAATTCATTTGAACATTTTTTTTAATTTCTTTTTTTTTGTTCTGAAGCTGGCACCCTCCCCCTGTCATTGCCGATTTGATACCAGTGCTATTACTATACATTGGCATTAACCACATTTTAAAAACAGCTACAAAATCAAAGCTGAAATACACCTTCTGGGAGCTTCTAGGCAAGACACGACAAGCACTAAGAGGAAAGTCTTCCATCCACCTGCAGGCTGGCACTGTGACAGAGCTCCTACATGCAGCAGGTTTCTCTTAGAATTTTCAATATTTGTGCTTTTTCACGTTACTATAGTAAAAGCATAGCAACGTGTTCTACTTCTCAGGGGAAAAGACCAGTAGGTATAAGCAGCCAAAGGCAGAGCAGGTAGAATTGCTGTCCCTATGCCATAATCAGCTACTGGGAAACGAAAGAACACGTGATACCAGACTGAGAAGAAGGGGAATAACATCTTTGGCACAGAGCAGCTCCAGAATTATTATTTTACATTTCAAATGCAGAATGGAGCAGAGCAATTTGAATCACTAGGAAGTTACACTCAAGAGAACGGGCCCTTTAGCCTGCAGTGAAGGATGGTCAAACCACTCCTCATTTTTCATGAGAGGGATGAGAGAGATCAACTCCTTCATTAATTTTGTCCAAATGATAAAATGGCCTCACCTTCCCCTTTGCTGGACACAACACAAATGATGACTCATAAGAAAAAATACTTCTTACTGACCTGAAAGAAATAGCAGACACTTACTGAAGTCACTTACCCACCCACCATAAAACACGGACACCTTTCATGCCAGTTGGGCGACAGTAAAACCAGCTCAAGCCTGTCCTACCACACCATTCCCCAGCCAATGCTCCCTCAAGAAGGACTAACAAAACCAATAAAACAGAAATAATCCTTAAAACACCCAGTTATTGCCTTTGGTGATGACATCACAACCAGTCCCATCTCAGTATTCTTTCTTTTCAAAGAGCCACTAACACCAATAAAATCCAAATTATTGTATGAATTGTCCAGTTTTCTAGTCTGGTGAAAAATCTACCCCCAGTGCAGCAAAGCAACACTCTGGAGACTACAGTTTTGCCCAGTATTTAGTTTAACGAGGCAGGACATGATTAATTATGTACATCTCATTTCTTTCACCCTGCAAACAAACGAACGTATTCAGTGTGTTTTTCCACATTCCATTTCAGTTGATTCATATTTAGAAACATAAAAGCAAACGGGCAAAAAACTCCAGCAACAACAATAAAATCACTGAAAAACTGAAATAAATTATTCAGAATCCAGACTAAATAAATAAACTATGAGCATTTTTCAAGGGTGTGATAAACTCTCACAGGCATTTTAAGGGGTCAAAGACCCAGAACAAGAGAAACTACTGGTCTGAAAGTAGGAATGACAGTAAGAAACTAAGATGTGTAAACTAATTGCCATGGAAATTTTCTGAATAAATCTAGAAAGCTATATAATAATCTTTCAGAGGAACCATAAAAAGCTAGAGGTAAGCAGTAAAACACTAGGCCAGGGCACAGCAACCTTTGAGTGCTAGGGAAGGCATGCAGGTAGATTTTTTAATAGCATATGACATGACTCCCTAATTTTGGCCATGCCCTAGCTCTGGCATCTAGAAAGATTCATCTGTGAGAGGCAGAAATTCCTCTCACACTGAGCTGCGAGTTCATGGAGAGCCAACTGATGGTATCTTACCTTAGCAGGGCAGTGTTTCTTTGTTCTTGAAAGTTGCCTGCCAGCAGGTTTAAACTGTAATTTGGAAAAGAAGAATATGTGACCAACTGCTGTGTTAAAAAATTGAGAGCAAACCTGCAGAAACTCTGATGCAATCAAGGCTATCTCTATGTATTATCTCTCCTCTTTCACCTATATTTTTTGGCATATTTTTATGCCGATGATTACACGATAAGCCAGCCAGTTCCTTAGTGTTTCCTGGAGCTGGGCAGGCTCAGAGATCTCTGGAAGAAAAAACTCAGCATTTCAGTCTCAGGGAGAATCAGCAGCTTGAGCCCATGGGTGGGGTGAGGGTAGCATGAATGATGTCCGATTTTAGGTGTCCTGGCTACTCTTTTTAGCTTTCTGATACAGAAAATTGGAGTTGGAAAAGAAGCTGCTTTAAGGTGGTGGTTAACAGCACTTAAATTCCCAGGCTCCTGGAGAAGCCTGGTTCTCCTCATTGACTATGAGGGAACCACACAGCTTCAGCAATATGAAAACCACCCACGAGAAATGTCTCATGTTTCAGTCAAAACTTCCCTGTTTCTTCCTATATCTGTTACTTAATAGGGTTTTTTTTTCCATGGTGCACATTGTTTGAAATGCTTTATAATGGTTTTTTATTTATAGAAATAAAATCACACCATTAATTTACTGGTCTACATAGTGCAAAATTCAGGGGAAGCTGATCAGTCTGAAATACTTTAACTGCAAAAGGAGATGGCTGAGGGGAGATATGCTTTAGGTCTATAAAATTGTGAAGTATCTGGAGATACTTAATAGTGTACAGTTACTCCCATTTTTCACAAGAACTCAGTAGCATAGCAGGCGATAATAAAAGAAAGTACTTTTTTTACATACTTCAGTTTGGACCACAATGCAACAGGATCTGGTAACAGCCAACATATCAGCGAGCTCATCCTTGTACCTGCCCCATTTCTTCTACTTCTGCAGCATTAACTCATAATATTACTGTTTCTCAATACCATGCTAGAAAGACTTCAGGTCTAACTTGGCACAACAGCTATTAAATATAGGCAGAGGAAATATCCTCAGAACTAAGTAGTTTAGTACTGTTATTAAGAAAGAAACATTTTTGAGAGTTTGTTGCTAAACCAAGTAACATCTCTTTTATTTCATCCTCAGTATCCCTCGGGAGGCAGCTATCCTGTGACTTATATTACTTCTTCACACTATCCTTACCAAAGAATTGCTCCTCAAAGCAGTCAAGAATCCCAGCAGCCTCTTTTTCCTAAGCCCATCTACTCCTACAGGTAATAAAAACCATTTTTTTCACATCCTAATGTTACAGGAAATACACTGTTTACCCATGGCCTATTTCCAGCTTAATTTGCAACAACATGCTTACTCGTATTTGTCTTGTTCCCAGTGTGCTCTGTCCTGTTTGTATGAATCACAAGATGTTCCAGTCTCTGGGGCCAAGGCAGAGGGAATGGAAATGTTGTAAAGCATGTGAACAGTCTTGATCACCCCCACAAAGCTAGATGTTTCTCTAATACAAAATTTTAGGTGTCGTAAATTTCATCAGCACAAGACTAATCATTCTGTGTTGTTTTTTTCCAGGACCTGTATTAAAACTAATGCTTTCTTCTCTGATTACTAGGGCAAGGAAATGCCTAGAAAACATATCAGCTTTGCCAGTCACCACACAGGTTTAGCCCCCAAATAGCAGTCTAACAAAGTAGATCAGACAATTATGTTTTAATTATACCTTCTGTCACTGTCAGTTTGATATTCTCTTTGTGGTCTTTACCAGTTTAAGCATTCAAACCCAACCTTAAATAAACTCACACTAGCAGAATTTGAAGGCTGTGGTCTTCATTCCACTTTCTCTTTATTTTAAAACCAGGTTGGACCTTCTATATGTGTTTTGGAAATTACCTCTAGAAGTTAATCAGTGTAAGGATATTGCTTATAAATAACTGAGTGGAAGCTTTAAGCATTTAAGTATTCCTGCTATGACAGTGAAAGCCAGAATAATTACACACACTCCAAAAAACTGAGGTTTTTTTTGCCTTTGAGGAGTCAAGCAGACCAGGCTAAAATACTTTTCTTTCTCTCCCTAAAGCATCCTGATCTTCATGGCACTCAAAAACAGCAAGACAGGGAGCTTGCCAGTCAGTGAGATTTACAATTTCATGACGGAACACTTTCCTTACTTTAAGGTGAGTTCCAGAGGGAAGGGGAAATCTCTCCCAAGCTTGCCTGGCAGCACAGGGAATAGGGGAGGGGATTCAAGCTATGAAAAGGGATAATTTCTTGGTAGATTAATATCAAATCATGCTATATACCTTCATGATCACAAAACTACCCAGCATTTTAGGCTTAGGCAGACATGTAAACGTGATATGTGGTAAAACTTAACGCAAAAAATTATTAAGAACTCTTCCAACTTTGAGTTTGCACAGGTAACAGTGGCCATTCCTCACTAACAACTTAATAAAAGGATAAATATGTTTTAAAACCCATCCATTCCTTCCACTCAGATCTCAAACGCAGGCAGGACTGGTCTTGTGGGCTTCCTCTGCCACCAATAGCACCTCCAGGGTGGTGTGGAAGCAGAGGTTCAAGGTCTTTTAGCTCCATTCTGGAGCTGGGATGTCCATCTGAGGCAACTCCATCACAGGCATGCCCTGTACAAAAGAAAAGTATAGGATGTGAAAAGTGGTACTAAGCTCATAATTACATGGTAGTGTTGGTGAAGGTAAGGGTGTATGGTTTGCAGCAGATACTATTGAAATTTAAATCCGTGCTGTAAGAGAATGGTTTCCCGCACTTGGAACACCAGCGGGAAAAGATGAGTCAGCACATGATCCAAGAGCAGAAGGATTACAGTTAAGATTTTAAAAAGAGCTATAATAGAACCGTCGACTGATGCCCAACACAGAGCTTTATTATTGCTGATTCTTCAAGAACATCTCACTGGAAGTCCATATCAGGTGACCTCTGACTGTTAGCAAGGCACAAAAATGAAAATAAATCAACATGAGTCTGTCCCGTTTCCTACTGCAAATAAAGACATGGCAGTTAAACCAAATTTAAAGCAGCTACATAAAGGCAATTCAAAAATATGTATTAAGAAAAAAACACTAAGAATAACTATAAATAAATGTTCTGATGTAATTTTGCAATGGTTTTGGACAGTAACTGAAGAGAAATAACACCTTAAAAAAAATAGAATTAAACATGTCAGTAATGAGAGAAAAAGAGGCCACAATATCATGAAGGAAGAACTGTTAGGATCCATTACCCTCTGTATTCCCAGATCTCCTGAATCACTAGCTACTCCATTATTTGCTACAAGCAAAAGGAGGAAGAAAAACCAAAGAATCCTACCATCATTAATGAAGAAGTGCCCCAACGCAACATAATCTGAAACAAATCTGAAGTGCTCTAATTTTGTTAAGTCACAGGGACAGAGCTGATCTTCAGGCAAAATACACGGGAAATTAAGTAATGACAGTAATCTGAACAGGGAAAGGAAGGGTTAGAATAGCATGTGACAAGAACATAGTACTTTTTTTTTTCCTTTTCAAAACAATAAAAAAATTCAAGGTTTGCATTTTGTTCCTGAGAATATCAACTCTATTTACCACTAGCTGCAAAAAATATTAATAATCCAAAGGAAAGTAATTTGAGAATTGTGAAAAAGGTCCTGGGCCATGATATCTTGAAATTGATATTTTGCAGAACTACACTTCTTAGCATAATGCACAAATCATGCCATCTACAGCGAAGTAATACATTCTTATCTGGTAACTGTTTTCTAGAAACATAGCATGAGTTTCAAGCACAGAGGTGGGAATGTTAAAAAATAAGTCCACGTTCATTCACCAGATCAAACTGAAATGAATTCTCTTTTGTCTTACAATACAATCAATTATAAAGTTAATCAGCAGCTTGCAAAACCAAGTGCTGCTGCTGCCAACACATGTAGAATTCCTCAGCCACAAGCTCTGCCAGTGTCGCCTTCCTGGTCCTGAAGTTAACATTAACCTGACACAAGGGGAGATACACCCTGTCCTCAACTAGATGCTGTGTGTAAATTCTGTGTACATGGTGTGATATTCTATGTGTGAATGTGTGTTTGTATGTCTGTCTGTGTGTGTACACACAGGTGTGTGTACGTACAGATGTGTGTGTATGTACAGATGTGTGTATTTGTACGCTCATCTCTACAGCCGATATATTTCTAACACAGCTTTAAATAACTGTTTTATACCCAATCTAAACTTTTCCTTCTTACTTACCAAAACTTGCCTGTTCCACAGGGAGTGGGGTTTGTTGACATTTTCTTTTTTTTTCAGATTCTTGCATATTTTTCTTAATTCATTTAACACTTGATGAGAATGATGTTACTGCTGTCATATGGCTTATAGAAAAAGAGTGGTGCAGGGGGTACTACTAGAAAACTATTTTTGATGGCTTTATTTTTGTCTTTTACTTACAAATACAGTCAAAAGATTAAGTAGTTCCATAGCAAGCATCCTTAAAATAAGCAAGGGAGAATAAACAAGCTTACAGGCACTAAGCCCTGTCTATCTCTGGTCTTTACAGCAGCCCACAGAATTGTCAATATACAGGAAAAGCTGGCGTCCTCAATCCTCCCTTTTATCGAGAGTCTTCAGCAAGATAAAGTAATATAAAAATCAGCAAAGAACATTTTGTTGCTGCTACCAGAATGCACTAAGTAGCAGGATACAACAGGGGGAGGGGAAGCAATTTGAGCTGGAGAGAGGCAAAGTACAAGTGTGCACAGAATCTTGCTGGGAGACATGAGATGATACAAGCCTAGTCAAATTAACTTGTATTCGCTGCCACAGCAAATTTAGTTTCTATGATGCAACAATCTCATTTCTAGTTGAAACAGAGCAATCCAACTCCTACGTCCTAAAAAAAACATCTACGCAGCTAAAGTTGAATTACTCTTTGATGTACCTCTCCCTTCTCTTGAGACCTAGATTTAAAGAGAAAGGGTTTTGCAAGATCACTGAACTCTTTAAACTTCAAGAGGCGGGCAGGATCAATGGGAATGCACAACAATATTTTTTGCTTGTCATCCTTTTTCTTTTTTTCCTTTGTGGTGATTAGTGAGTCTAACAGAAAGCTTTAATCTTGGTAATTGGAGTTATTGCCAGTGGTCCAAGAGGTTAGAGAGGTCTGTGAGCTGGTGGTACTTCCAGCAGCAAGCGTTCTCTCCACAGCTCCATCCACACCATGCCAAAGGCAGGAGTGGCACAAAGGAGCCATGGCAAGGAGATTCCGACGATACAAGAGGAACTTTGGTAGCCAAAGCTCCCTTCATTATCAGGCAGTTAACTTAAAAATCTGGTGACAGAGATGGAATATGAACACACTGATGGAGTGTCCCTTCAGGCCCCAGCTTGGTAAGCGACCCTTTCTCACTGTTTAGCAGGATCACCTTTAATGCAAGAACCTGTTCAGCTCCTGGCAGCGCTCTCCAGAATAAATCCCTGTGCTTTTTGCTCTTACGTTTCTAAAACTACCTCATAGTTTACACCCCCACACCTTCTGAAAACCTCTGAGAAACACACACCACTCCCATCTTCTCTGGTGCTTAGCAGAAACATTAATTATCCTGTCTGGGCCCTGGCAGAGATAGATGTGGCCTCATGTGCAGGGCAAGAGACATGAATATTCTTTCAGGTCAGCTCGTTCAGTAACTGCACTGAGGGGGAGCAGTTTTATTTACTTTGGGAACTGCCAGGGAGCAGCTTGAATACAATCCGCAATGGAGAGAAACTGATTCATTATCTTTAGTATTCCCCTATGGCAGAAAATGTTTTAAAGGGAGGGGTTTTGTTGGGTTTTTTGTTGTGTCTTTTTTTTTTTTTCTAAATAGAAATGCAAGTTGTCTCACCTGTGGGCCTGGCTAACAGAACAGCGAAATGCTGACATCAGGTGGGCTGAAAAGGTAGAAACTGCTGCTGTGAAGGGAAAAATAGTTTCTTTTTCAATAAATAATGTAGTATTTAAATAAAGAATAGTTTTTAATAAATAATAGTATTTAACTACCACAACAAACTATATTTTTTTTAAATGAAGAAAGCAAGTATTAAATTTGACGCTCAAATTCTTCAGTAAGGCTTTTAACCTGGTCTCCTTCCGTGACAAAGTGACCAGCTTGGTGGATGAGGGAAAGGCTGTGGATATTGTTTACCTGGACTTTAGTAAGGTCTTCTATATGGATTCCCACAGTATTCTCCTGGAGAAACTGACTGCCCGTGGCTGGGACAGGAGTGCTCTTTGCTGGGTAAAAAACTGGCTGGATGCTGGGCCCAGAGAGTGGTGGTGAATGGAGTTAAATCCAGTTGGTGACTGGTCACAAGAGGTGTTCTCCAGGGTTTGGTGTTGAGGCCAGTCCTCTTTAATATCTTTATCAATGATAAGGACAAGGGGTCTTGTGAGGAGTGTCTGAGGAAGCTGGGGGCATTCAGCCTGGAGAAAAGGGGGCTGAGGGGACACCTTTTTGCTCTCTACAACCCCCTGAAAGGAGCATGTGACCAGAGGTGATCGCTCTCTTCTCCCAAGGAACAGGCAGTAGGAGAAGAGGAAATGGCCTCAAACTGGGCCAGGGGAGGTTTAGGATGGATATTAGGAAAAATTTTTACATTGAAAGGGTTATTCAATGTTGGAGGAGGCTGCCCAGGGAAGTGGTGGAGTCACCATCCCTGGAGGTATTTAAAAGACAGGTAGACATAGTGCTTAGAGATATGGTTTAGGGATGGTTTTTGTCAGTGTTAGGTTGATAGTTGGACTCGATGACCTGAAAGGTCTCTTCCAACTAAGGCAGTTCTATGATTCTAACCCCTTTAACCCACAAGATAGTTCTTCACAAGAAGATAGGAAAGAACCAGTTTTGCATTCCTGATAAAAGTAGAATTTCTGCCAAAGTACATTCAATAATTCATGGTGTATGATGTAAAAGCAAATGCACATATATGGAACAAATTGCATTGTGCAGTATGTACCAAAAAAAAAAGCAAAGAAGTGACACCTCAGGAATTTACTGTAGTCTTCTGGTATCAACATGCATGTTAATTTACAAAGCCTTGATGTGGTAGGCAACATCTGCTGGCCACATGACTAAGTAAGCAAAAATGAGTGAAATCAAGTAAATAAACACCCGGAAAACTTACATGCTATAGAAGGATACAGTGCCATTTCTTCAAGATCAGTAGTTCAGACTAGCAGGGAAACAGGTACTTCCCATCATAATTTGAGCATGACCATTTTGCTGGATATTTCCCTCTTCATCCTTTACAGCAAAATTAATTTTCAAAATTCTTTTACAAGCAATCAGGCAGAAAAAAAAAGATTATAAAAATTAAATTGTATAAGCAGAGGTTTTGCACTAGGTTTCCTCCCCCACTGGATCAGAAAAAGCCTAAATAAAAACAGAGGAATCATGTTAATGAGGCTTATGTGTATTCTTCAGTTTAAGAAACTTTTCAGCTTCCACTATTGAGTTAAAAATAAATACAAAGCAAAAAGATGCAGTGATAAGCTATAGAAACCTGTATCTCATCTGTAGGGGTTGTGCTTAACCCATTTGGTTATAGAATTGGCTGGCATACAAAGTTACACCTACAGGAGCATGCTAAAATTCTTTTGAAGTCTGCCTGGACACTAAATTTGAGCCCAAGTAGCACGTAGTCCTTTAATTAAGTGTTTTCAGTTTCTCTAGGTGTTCCAGAAGAGATTAGGATAGATTTTCTGTTAGTTCACAGTTCTAGAATACAAGTCTTCACACACTTAATTCATATGATTTGCAAGTTCACTCCTAAAAACTCTGACAAGGCCAACCTTCTTGCTTAGATCAGTTACTATTTTATCTGATTTGTGTCTTCCCACACGACACGACTCTAACATTTTTGTGGCTTCCCTCTAACGTACAAGTTTCGTATTGTAGAAAGTATAAACTAAGCAGCATTTCTTATAATCTTACCATTCAAAACAGAAATATATTTGTATTTTATTCCCCCGTGAAGTTCCATTCTTAGATTGGATTTGTTTTTCCAGACAGCTCCAGATGGCTGGAAGAATTCTGTGCGCCACAACTTATCTTTGAACAAATGCTTTGAGAAAGTTGAAAACAAGTCAGGCAATTCTTCTCGGAAAGGCTGTTTGTGGGCTCTGAATCCAGCCAAAATTGATAAGATGCAGGAAGAGCTTCAGAAATGGAAGAGGAAAGACCCGGTTGCTGTAAGGAAGAGTATGGCAAAGCCAGGTCAGTAATGTGTCAGTGTATTCATTCTCAAACTGTGATCCCCAGAATTTTTCTTTGCAATAGGCACCAAGCTGTATAAAAGAATTTATACATGATAGAGGACAGTATTTAAGAGTTTTTCCTGGTTATAAAGTGATTGGCAAAACAAGAAAAAAAAAAAAAATAAAAAGCAGAACCAAGTGAGACCTGGGTTTGTGGGAGCACTTCCAAATAGGCACAAAGAAGCTTCAACAAGAAAACATTCTCTCTCGAATCTCACTAAACTTTAAGATGAAGACAACAATGAAAAAAGCACTTTAGAATAAAATTTGAAATTAACTGAGAAGTATCCAACCTTTAAACACAAAAATGCAATTTATCACACACTCACTTGGCAATGGTAATTTACAAAAACATTTCAGGCTTTTGGAGTTTTTCTCATTTATGGGCTAGCACTTTTGCTTCCTGTTCCACTCACCTGTTTCCTGAAGAACATTAAAATTCCAGCTGCAAGCTGTGAAAATTAAGGCTATATTAGGAACAAGTAAACAAGTAAGTCACTGGATTTTTCTTTTTTTTTTCTTTTTTTTTTTTTTTTATTTATTGTTTTTTAGAAGAACTTGACACGCTGATCGGTGACAAAAGTGAAAAGCTGAGATCATCCATCATGTCCTGCAGCCCGACAGGGGTTGCAAGTGCCTCCCTCTCCAGGCAGATGGCAGTCCAGCCCCATTCCATGGTGGAGCCATCTCTTTCCTCCGGCATCCCACAGCCCTTACACAGCATCCCCGCCTCGGGACCTCTCCATGTCAAGACCCCAGTACCAAATTTGCTCGGGGGTCAGCAAACAGCCTGCTATCCGTCACCGCAGGGTTTTCCTCACATCTCCACTCCACTGATGCAACAGCCACCTGACCCTCAGACCCTCTTTCCTTCCAGGGAGGCTCAAGGCGAGCTCGGAACTCAGCCCTGTGCCCCCCAGGACTCCCCGCTGCCAGCGCAGACCCCCCCCAGCTGTGGGGCGAGGGGGTCCCCAGCCCGCACAGCGCCAGGCACGCTCCTGCAGGAAGGGGAGCTCAGCAATGACATCGATGCTCTTAATCCGTCCCTGACTGATTTTGATCTCCAAGGTAGGCATCTAAAGCACTTTTACTCTGTGGAGTCAGGCTTGTGACCTCACATCCCAACCTGCATAAGGTTATAGAATGGTTCAAGTTGGAGGGGACCTTAAAGACCATCTAATTCTAACACCCCTGCTATGGGAAGGGACACCTCCCACCAGGCCAGGTTGCTCAAAGCCTTGTCCAGCCTGACCTTAAATCCCTCCAGGGATGGAGCATCCACAGCTTCTCTGGGCAACCTGGGTCAGTGGCTCACCACACTAATAGTGAAAAATTACTTCCTTATATCAAATCTAAATCCCCCTCTTTCAGCTTTAAAACCTTCATCCTATCTCTCCACTCCCTGATAAAGAGTCCCTCCTTGGCTTTCCTGTAGCCTCTTTAGGTACTGGAAGGGGCTATTAGGTCCCCCACAGCCTTCTGTTGTCCAGGCCGAACAACCCCAACTTTCTCATCCTGTCCTCAAAGTAGAGAGGCTCCAGCCCTCTGAGTATCTTCATGGCCTCCTCTGGTCCGTGGTTCCCACAGGTCCATGTCCTTTTGCTGGGGCCTCCAGAGCTGGAGAAAGCACTGCAGGGGGATCTCACCAGAGCAGAGCAGCGGGGCAAAATCCCCTCCCTCAACCTGCTGGCCATGCTGCTCGGGATGCAGCCCAGGAAGATGCACTTATGTCCTTTTTTTTTTAATTTCTTGTGACTGCTACAAAGACCACCTTGCTTGGTCACGTTATTTTGCACACCATCAAATTTTGCACTGTATCTTTAAAAAGTTTCCCCAGAAAGCTACATATTTACAGCCAGAGTTTAAAAAAAAAACCACAAACCTGCTTACTCTTGATTACAACTGCTGATATTGAGCACAGCACTACAGTATTTAGAATGTATTTTTAAAATTCAGGCATATTTTCCACTGAAAACTACTCAAGCACAACTATTTCTCAAGAGAATTGACGTCAGGAGCACAAACAGAAATAATTTTGATTGAATTAACATGCTAGCATTTTTCTTTATCAATATTTTTTCAAACACCTTCCACATATCTGCTCAAAAGAATGCTATTTACTCCTTCACAAGGGAATCATACAATCTATGCTCTGGACAAATATATTTTCTGAAGTGCGCTCTTAAATACCTAGTAATGCTGACAGTAATTTTTTTTTATATTGAAAAATTGAATCATCTTGTATGGGCAGGATTTGGAACACTAAGAGTAGAGCTTTCCATGTAAAATAAGAAAAAAAAAAAAACATAAAGGGTATGTGTGTGTGAATGTATATTTTTTTAAAATATATGTATACGTATAAAATAAATCCTGTAGGTTCCACATGATAAAGCTCTTGCTGCACCAAATAACACGCCAGAACTGCCTTCCTGCACAGACAAAATGTGGTACAACAAAGCAACCTAAAAGACGGGGCAAAAAAACCACCAGCCTTAATAACCTCCATGACTCAGCGAATGCAGCTGCTGCGCCATTGCACTGTCACAAATATTCCGCAATCCCGCCGTGCCCAGATTGCTTTACTAAGATTAACAACACTGGGGTTGGGCTTGCTTTTGGGTTTTTTTCTGGTTTTTTTGAATCCTCGGCTTCTTCCTCTTCCTGGCAGGCGGGTCCCACATTCCACTCCTTTCTCTTTCCTTTTTACTCAGTTCACCTGGCGCCTCTCGTTTGTGCAGCGAATATTCTGTGTGCTTCGCCAACATGGCACCATTCCAGCTCCCCTCCTTCTTTGCCCCTTTGCCTCAAATTATTCAACCTTTTTCCTTTCTTTCTTTCTTTCTTTAAAAAAACCACCAAATCTCAAATTAGCGGTCGGAGAACTTAAGACAAGGCCCACACGCTTGGAGCAAAATCATTTTACACGCATGCGTTAAA